>JASJUZ010000199.1:600000-1089926 GCA_037159825.1 Tupiocoris notatus | reverse complement strand
AGGATATGAAGGATCGGGCCTGTGAGCAGCGGTCAATCCATGAGTATGTCTATGGGATAAGTATCACCTCGATTAAATCAATACCAAATAGAGTGCACAATAATTTCACTACTTTAGATCAGGAAGAATTGGGTACGCAGTGACTGATAAAATTGAAATTAAAGTTGTGTGAATTTGACAAGGCGCGGCATTGTTAACTCGTCAGTAATGATGCGTTTACCCTCTCCATCATTTCTTTGAATTTCTTCTAAAGATTAGTAATGCTGGCACGATTATGAATAAGAAATTTAGTTTGGAAATGACCCCACCTAACTATTTTGGTACCTTTTGGTCATCTGGTAAAATCGCTTTCAGTTCATGTCACGCTAAAAAAGTATGTTTGGTCTCAATGAATGCGCTAAAATTAATCAAATCTTCAGACCCATTTCTTTAATTAAAGTTGAATGGGAAATTTAAAGTTAGCTCGGTATTTCGAGATCAGAGTATCGCTGACTACTTTCACGATAATTAAAGTAATAATTACACTCCGACAGATTTTTGGGGTTTTTTTTATTACAACTTCTAAAACTCTTTTTTTAGAACAAAACTCTATAACCGAGAAAAAACTTCAATGTTATTTTTGAATGTCATGGCAACATACATCTGATGTTGCAACCTGGAGTTTCCTCTACAGAGATTATATTTATGCAAGCGCACAGAGGTCTGAGCTATTTTTAGCTAAGTAAGGTTTGTAGGTACCTATCGTTGAGCCGTGCGGGTTCGATTAACTGACGTATCTATCGGATTTTTCGCAATTGAACTGTTCCGATAGAGCAGAAAAAGAGTTTTCATCATGTTCAGCCATATAAGATCAAATCGTGATGTGACGCTTTTTTCTCTCAAACAATTTAGTATTAGCTCTGTTACCTGCCAACTGTTATAGCTAGTATAACTTGGTTGAGTTCGATTTATTTTTTTTTAAGGGGTTAGAGGATTGTTACTGGAGGACCTAGATGGCCGCATATCAATGCGCATACCGAACCAAATGTGTTACCTTTGCTTTTTTAGAGCACATATATGATGACAAAAAAGGAACATATGACTATCCGTTGGCATGCAGAGTTGTATTCTGTTGTCACTCGCCGTATTCTCGCCACTCTTTTGTTAATAGCCTAATAACAACATTTTCACCAATAACTAATAGCATCCCAAGAGAACATTGGTAAAACACCATGTAAGTCCGTTTCTGTAATATGCATGTAATTATTCCCGCACTAAAACTCAAGACCGTTTCTGTTGAATTAATCACTACTTTTGAGCACCATCATTGAGTGTATTTTTCACGTTATTACCTATAGCCTTTGAAATGTAAAAGGCAGTATCGATCATGGCTTCTATCTCAAGTTCCTTGTGCTTTCAACTTTTCCATTCCAAAAATTCTTAATTGTGCTTCATGGAAGGGGCAAAGCATTCTTCTCAATCACTTTCGAATGAACGTATGAACATTTTCAGTAATTGTAATTAAAATAATTCAAGTTTGGTCAATCCACATAAAAGATGAATGTTTGAGAAAAACAATTGCTTGAAATCTTATTATTATTGGTGTTTTTTAGGATACAATTTTTTCTTCTGCTGAACCCAAACTCCTTATCACCTCATTCTGTAGCTCGTTTCCTCCATCCTCGAAAATGGATTGGATCGATTTGTTCGAAAACGAGCCGGTCAACCAGAACAGTGAATTATCAAAGGTATGACATTTTTTGTCACGGATAGTACAAGAACGATATTACACGATGTTGACCTGGTAAATTGACGCTTGAAAACATATATACGAAATATCAAAATATAAGTGAGTCGAGCTGAGATTTCACAAGTAAGTGGCCAGACAAATGTTTCAAAATATTGGTGCGAATCAAAAGAACGGCAAATGAACATCATGAAATAATATCGGGCAGTTTTGATGTCTTCTAATTCCCATCTAACTGAAAATGTTAAGTACGTGGTCAGCTAATGCGTGATGCCCTGTTTTATTCGAAAAGAAAAACCACCTAGGTAGGTGAGCAGTCTTTTTTCGAAGAGCGGAAGATTCACCCAAATCGGACAATCCTAATGCAGTACTCGCTAAACTAAGGCTAGCTAAACTAAGCCAGCTTTCGTCAATAAATGGGGTAAGAAACTTTGTGAGTGTCGAAAAATTATTCCAATGTTGCTAATTATCTGGTTAAGGTTGAGTGTAATTATAATCATGCCGCTAAAGAACAGAAAGTTAGGTAAATTAAAATAGTAATATTTTGAAGACTAAGGTAGGTAAGGCTAAATCACGCAGAAGAAGAACATCGTAAACATTAAATTAGAACGATACAGTAAGAGCTTTTTCTCCTGCTTGTGTTGGGGTGAGTGTCAATATTCAGAGCGATTTTTCCACAGTACATTGCCATCAGAAAATGACAATGTGCATCTTAATGGTGAAGAATAACTTTTGTTCAACATGCTTTTAATCTGATAGAATTGCTGATAAACGTGTAAGAAAATCAGAAAAAAGCTGATAGTAAATTTATCATGCAAATTATAAAATTAAGAGATAAGTGATTCGTTTTTACCGTCTGTCGCAAAGGTTGGCAAAAATTCATTGTACATTAGTTTTTTGGTTTCTATTCGTTATCAATATCAGTAAACTTCATCACGCTGAGGCAATTGCGGAAGAACGAAAGCTCAACTTTATCGTGAACGTCAAACATTGTAACAAGTAGAGCAAAAAGAGAAGCGCACATTGGACAAGATAAATACTTTTTTTTCAAGAAATACAAATTACTTCAAACAACTCTAAACAACATGAATGAAGGTCGGCATTCTTGGGCAAGAATAATCCAGTTATCACAAGGAGAGCATGGTAAGTGCAAAGGGAAACATCGGAGTTATAATAACATCAATATAGTACAGGGCAACCCACAATGAATTAGCTAATGAAAAATTTTCCGAGCGACGATCGTTAATTCAAATGAGTTTTTCTTCTAATTGCAAAGAACAGTGTAGTTCAAGAGCGTTAAGATCATGACTTCTATCCTAACCGATCAGAGTCTTGCAGCATGGTAACTCAAGGGACGGTAGGGACAGATTTTAGCAGGAAAATTGTTATTCGGGCAGCGGTCTTCGTACATCGGCATACGACGTGGCAATGCCGAGAACAAAACGCCCGTCGGGTAGGCCTTCTGTTTGTGGTGGTGAGAGCGGGTTGCCTTCCTCAGAATGGTCAGTGTAGAGGGCCACCCACATAGGCAAAAGCATTGACGAGGTCGCCAGTGGCCAGACAGCCTACCACAGTGTGATAGTGACAGGGGAAAGGAGCAGCAGTTGATGGACCAGGATCCGCGAGGCCTGGGCTATAGGGTCGTCTGTAAAAAGCCAAGCGCTAGCACTGGCACTTCGAGAGGGATATGGCTTACATAGTGAAGGGCCTCTTCCCTTCAGGAAACTCATGAGGAAAATACTTCTCGCCAGATGAGCTTCCTGGCTGTAAGGTTCAGGCCTACCCTGAGGTTATGTGAGAAATGGTTCCAGGATGGTGCCGTTGGGGAACAAGTAGGGTTTTTAGTATGTGAGATTACCACACCAAGTCTTTCGAAAATTTCCCCACGTCTAAGAAAAATAAATGAATAACATTCATTATTATTATTTCTAATCAAAGCGGAAATACTAATTCAAGTCATGGTAAATTGAATGAAATCAGAAGAAACCCGAAGAAATTTATCATCTATCGCCTCGATCGCACTGAACTTAACCATCAATCGGTTCAGGAACTCAGAAAGTAGGATAGGAACTCGTTCCTGTTCAATCTACGCTCCACACGTTCAACTACATCCATCTAAATTAAATTCTTGCACATATGAACTGTTGATATGTACCTGATTAAATATGAGGAAAATATAATCCAGTGGTATTGAGCTGATGAGATCAAGAAAGAACCATGTTTTCAAGTAGTTTTTAGCGATTAACTTCGGGTCCAATATAACTTGTTCTGCATTATCCTGCTGCATAATTCCTGAAACAAAATCGCTTGTGGTCATGCACAATATGGCTCCTGAAAGATAGAGTGGATTCAATGATCGTGCCAAGGAACAATTCTGTACAGAAACAAAAATCTCTGTTTGACGAAACGAGCATGTATGCAACCTACCTATTTAAAGTATATCGCCTATTAAATATTTAAATAAAATTTTATATTTAATAATTTAAAAAAAAAACACAATCTTCATAATGCTGCGAAACTCAAAACCCCGCTAATCAATTAGCGCCAGTCAACGAGAACAGTTAATTTTTTTTTAAGCGTATTTAAAATTCAAGTTACAGAAGAAATATGGTAAAATATTATAAATAAAAAAATACTACAATACGTTCAATAAATAACGCGTATGGCCATTTCGTTAGGTACAATATCATGCAACTGTACTGTTCGTTTGTACTTATGAAATCACTTCGATTCAGTTTCAGTCACCAACTGTTCAAATTTTGTTAAAACTTCTTTCATAAACAGAATCTAACTTAATGAAAGCTATAATTGTACTGTATAGCGGCATTCATATGGTCAGTGTCGAGTAAATCGAAATCGAGAAGTTGAAGTTACTGTAAAAACGAATGACAACCGACGAATGAACAAAACCGTTCGAAATTTAATCAAATGGAGTTGTAAATTATCTGAAAAACATCTTTGCAACTTTTTCGCTCGTAGCGGGAACAAACCTCAAAACGGGAAAACGAGAAAACGAATGACAAAGCCAACCTTGCACGAAAAAAAAAACGACCAAACATTCTTCTTTCTATACTCCATCTCGATGCAACAAAAGTTTCTTGACATTCATTTTTATGGTGACCTGGAGTTTCGATCTCGGTTTACCCTAAATCTCAACATTAACCATGAATAAATCTTCATTAAATGAATAAATAGAAAAAAAATAGCACGTGTGATAAATTAATATGGTCCAAAGAGTATGAATTGTATCTTATACGAATAATATCTCTAACTGATATCAGCCCGTACTTTATATTGGCAATACCTTTTTTATTTTTGAACATGACATACCTCAACGTATACCAACCTATCGGTTCTAAGATCGTTGAATTCTGCTATATAAAGCTTGGGATTCCCGCTAATATTATTTAGGCGGATCGATTGGTCATATCGGTTAGAGAGTGAAAGCGGGGGTTGGGGTTTTTTTTTTTTTGCACACGCCATCAACTGTACCACAGCTCTTCCTTCGCTACTACAAAAATATTGCAGCGTCATTCGAAGCCCTTTCCATTAAATAAGAATAATTGAAATTAATACTCACACTCGAAATGCTTGATGTGCCTTACCCAAACGAGAAAGGAACTAACTCAAAACGAACGAAGGGCTTAACTAAGTTAGTGGGACAAAGATAATATTATTTACGTGTTTGCTGTACTTTTTGCCCGAGTAAACACCGTCATATCCTGATTAATTCATGACAATGTTTAGTGTATTGCTCAAATGTTGAATGATCAATAATATATACGAATCAACGGCAAAGTATCAAGAAACCAGTTTCAAGAAAAAGTCATTACTCCTAAAAAAAATAAAATAAAATAATGTGATAACTTTAGTCTCACCTGTTCTAAAATTAACGACGATATCAATGAGGAATATCGTATCAGAGAGGCAGTTAAAGGCGATCCATCTCGTACTCAGGTCGTCGTTGAAAAAAGAAATGGCCACGGGAAGGATGATTAGGTTGGCCACAAGAAGTAACAGCATACAAAGATCCCAATAAAATCTGAAACATGTAAATGTGCGAGGTTAGTACAGTGTGGAAATATACAGCAGGCGAAACAATTAGAACAGTGGGCGGCATCTGATATCTCATATCACATACTCATAATAGTTGCAACAATGGAACAAACGCAACTCTATAATTAACACTTGTGACAAAAATAGGAACTAGTAGTTTTCAACGTTCTGTGGATGGAGTATTGATTTTGGTTTATTATTCAATAATAAGACATTGCAATCGCCCAAGAAAAAAATTTTCAAACCCCTCAAAATCTGATGTTTTACGTTTCAAGGCATGTAGAATCCGAATATCCAATAAAAAAAATTCTGTCCGTCCGCCGTCAACACTTTTCTGACGAAACTACGAAACTAACAGCTAAATTCTTGAAATTTCACCAAAAATCAATCTTGGCCTGACAATGGCAAAATTCTTTAGCCAAATCGCTAAACCAATTTTAAGGTTTTTTTTTTTTTTTTTTTTTTTTTTTTTTTTTTTTTGTCGCTTTTTCCGTTCTTCGCTGTTG
The DNA here is from genome assembly GCA_037159825.1 of Tupiocoris notatus. Lineage (NCBI taxonomy): Eukaryota > Metazoa > Arthropoda > Insecta > Hemiptera > Miridae > Tupiocoris > Tupiocoris notatus. Next base: position 1,083,638 of record JASJUZ010000199.1, on the reverse strand, counting down.
GGGGTTGAGGGGGAGGAAAACCACGGCGACTCGTTCTCCTCCTGTTTTTTTATTGTTGGCCTGCCAAGCACTTTCGCCCATTCGGGCATCATCAGGGCTTCGTAGCACCATTACAGGTATCCACGGCCCCGTGGATACCTGTAATGGTGCTACGAAGTCCTGATGATGCCCGAATGGGTGCGAAAGTGCTTGGCAGGCCAACAATAAAAAAACAGTGAGAACGAGTCGCCGTGGTTTTCTCCCCCCTCAACCCCAACAGCGAAGAAAAAAAAAAAAAAAAAAAATTTAAGGTTATTTTTTAGGGGTTTTGAGGGGGAGAAAATTCGTATTTTCCAATGATTTCGAGAAAAAGGTGCATTTGGTATCAATTTCAATAGATTTTTGGACGCTGAATCGAATGAGACCATCGCGGGGTCGATAGTTTTATTTGATTCTCGAATTATTGCAGCTTTTGTGTCGAATTTGGGAGATTTTCAGATACTTGACATGATGGTATAGCTCGCGAATTCTTGGAGCTATAAAAATCGTTCTATACTCGTTGGAACGGTCGTCAAACTCTCTCCAGCTGTACCGTTAGCTGGAAATGGCAAAAAAATTTAGCTTTGAATTTGGAAATTGAGAAAAATATAAATGAATAAAATTACAATAGTTGCTACGGAGCTCTATAGTTACCAATCGGTTTTTCGGTGGGAACGGGAACTTTTTGGTTATTGTCACCGGAACGACTAAATTAGGGTAAGAAATCGAAAACCACATTGGATCTTTATCTACAAGTCAATCATGATGTTTCCCGTTACTTCAATTCGATTGAAATGACCTAGGCTTAGTGGTCAATATCGTAGCCGAATTATATTAATGCGGAAAGTCAAGCGCTTGAAACGATTCAAGTTTCAATTCATCGTTCGCTCAGACAAAACGCCATCGTGTCCTTGACCTGGAGAAACGGATGGGCGTTTATTGAGCACGAGCGTTACAACGGGGTGGCAAAGTTTATCAATCTAGAAGGCAGGGGTTTTTCTTGGCTCCAACTTCGGACTAAACGTAAATAGGTCTTTTGAAATACCTAGCCTCGCAACGCAACCACAAAGTAAACCGGTCGATGTCATGAATTGTTGTTCAAAATACTAATACTAACGCTGGCTCAGCGTTTGAATGCGACGAGGACATCCATGAATTCTTTTTTCGCCCGAATGTCGTTCGCTAGGCTTCAAAAATAATAAAATGGCGGATGAAAACGAAAAAAAAATTAAGACATGAACGTGAAACGTCAAGGGAGGAGGCCCAGTTGACGTTACCTACGGCCACGTTATTTGATGAATAATTTGAACAGTAACGCTAAAAGATATTGGAGATTGAAGTTGTTTATTTAACCACCAGAGAGAGGGTAGGGTCTGGTGGCCCCCTATCCACTTTCCTGGCAAAAAAAAAAAAAAAAATAAAATAAAATAAAAAACAAAAAACTGATATTACAATTGTGATAAGACAAAAATAACGTAAAAACATCTCATGAAGAAAAAAATAATGATACTCCTCATAGAAATAGAGAGATTGATTGATTAGTGATGGGTTATTTTCTTTATCGACCAAGGAAGGTTACGGCCGAGTGTCCCTCTCTTCCACCTTCCCTGGATAAACAATTTACCAAAAATAAATAAATCCTCCAACACTCAATGACAACTTGAAAAAAAAGTGTACATTTATAGAACGCAAATAACATAATATATCGCCCCCTCACATGACAAAAAAAACCCATACTCCTAATGTAAGTAAAATCAAACCGCATACCTTTATTATTCAATAATTATTATTACTTTTTCATTTTTTCTTTTTCTAATATTCTTATAAACATTTATTTTTCAAGTTAAGACGGAAGGTGTCGGTTCTTTGCTCCAATTTGGAAACTAGTGGTGTGCATAGATCACACAATACTTCCATGTTTGAGTCGGTAACAAGCAATTCCAATTACTTACTCGAGAAACTCATACAAAGGCCACATTTTAGTAACGTACAACTATTATTGAAAAACTAGTCAGGAAAACCAAAAACAGGTTTCTTGTATGAATGTGATCATTTTTATAACAACGACACCCGAAATTGTATATCGAAGCCTGAAGGGGGGATTACGCGTTATTCACTCACCCCTACGAACATTTGAAAAATTTCAAGCATTCCAATAAATTGATTTTGCCGCCAGCTGAAGATCAAGAAAAGGCTCATAACAAGGGCGTCATTCACTCGTCGTTACAAACATTTGAAATCCTCAAGTATTAAAATGTATAGATTTTCGTAGCCAGTAAATGCTAGATGCTGAAACATTTGTGAACTTTCCCACCGACAAACGGATTGGTAACTATGAGGGACAACTTCGTAGTGTGTTGCTTTATGATACTGCAGTATACATTTTTTAATGCAGTGTTGTAGGTCGGCTCTTGATGATGCAATTTTAAGAAGAACATACATTTGTGATAAAAATTATTCCGAACATTTTTTAATGTTTCCACCCATCTACAGAGTGGTAACTGTAGGAGGAAACTCCGTAGGAAGTATTGTAATTGTAATTATTTTTATTTTTCTTGATTTCCAAATTAAATTTGAATTTTTCGCTTTACGGTATAGTTGAAGAGTGTTCAAAGAGCATTTCAACGAGTATAGAACGATTTTCATAGCTCCAAGAACTCTCGAGTTATACCCTCATGCCAAAATTCTGAAAATCTCCCAAGTATAACACAAAAGCCGCAATAATTAGAGAACCAATGAAGCTATCGACCCCGCAATGGTCCAAAAATCTATGGGAATTAATAACAAATACACCTTTTTCTGGAAAGCGTTGGAAAATACGAATTTTATCCCCATCGAAACTCCCCAAAAATACCCTTAAAATTGAGGTAGCGATTTGGCTAAAGAATTGAGCCATTTTCAGACCAAGAATTGTTTTTTGGTGAGAATTTCAAGAATTTTGCTTTTACAGTTTCGTCAGAAAAGTGTTGCCTGCGTACGGCGGACGGACAGAATTTTTTTAAATTGGATAATCGGATTCTAAATGCCTTGAAACGTAAGACATTAAATTTTTTCTCGGGCGATTACAACGGTTTATTATTGAATAGTAAACCAACTGACTTTTGTTTTGTGGCCAAACCTTCACTCGGGAATTTTCCTCTCAATTAACATTTTCCTTTAATTAATTATTGAGGGTCTAGGAATGTTTTTCAGTTTCGTCAACGTTGTTCAATTGGACGAATAATGACCGATCGCGAACTTTGAGAAGGCCCAGGCGTAGGAATGCCGGGGTAATATTCTCATCAAGGCGCAGACGCTGGATGAAGCGGACTGCAGCGTTTTGTGCTTCCTGACGCCTGTCAAAGTCTTGGATTTTTAAATCAGTTAGCGCGACAGCGGCGTAATTGAACGTCGGAAACACGAGGGACTGAACTAGCTGCTTCTGACATGAAATGGGAAGTCTATTGCTAATCTCCGTTGCTGACATAAGTTCTAATAATGTAACTACCTCGCACTTGTTGCTGACATGGTTATCCCAGGAAAGCGTCGATTGCAAGGTGACAAAGAGGTTCTCGGCTAGTAGGATATAGCCGAGCAGAATTTTCCTGTACATCAGCTTTTGGACAGCTCTAACGTCAATCTTCGCTAAGCATTTTGAGTGGCCAAGGATTATCGCTTTTGTCTTCACCTCGTTCACCTTCATACAGTAAGCGTCACACCATTTTGCAAGCTTCTCTAGTTCATCATTTAAGGGATTAACAGTTCCATCAATCTGGTCGATGGTGCAGTGCCAATAGAATTGCCGATCATCCGCAAACAACACGTAGTTGGTATCGATGCTGAAGCTTTTGCTTTATTAACAAAGAACACGTGCACCTTTTGGTTTATTATTCAATAAAGTATAATAATAATATTACTGTTTGACAAATGATTGCCTTGGAAGTTTTGCCTAACAAAAGCCCTGTCGAATGAAATTATACAAAATTTGGATGTTTGATGGAACGATTTTTGTATCAGTAATAAATTGCGGAGTAGTTTACCGTATCAGACTTTTCATTCAATCTGATTCAAAGGAAATTGAAATGGTTCTAAATTTTATTCAGTAACTAGTCGCTATGGTGCCCGTGTGTAGCCATGGGACTTGGCTCAATTGTACAAAGCTATATTATTTGGACGATCTTCTTTCTGAAATGAACAATGCGTAAGTTACAATGGAGAAAATCTCTGATTAAGAAAAATCGATCGATACGAATTACAGAAATAATTAATCATGAAAGCCACAGTTTCATTCGTCCGGAAAGATATTAGGAGAGACACTATAGATATTCCGCATCGTGCACCGGAACACTGAGTGGAAAACTCGAGTCTCAGTAAGGCTGAGTGGCTGAGATGTACTTACAGAGTTTGTGATCAAATAGTTTGTACCTAGCAAACGTCGTCAGGGATTTCTGAAGAGTCAACATTATAAGAGCAATGATAGAATTTGTAGATTTTCCTGAGTACTTAATCTTTTTATATACATTTTAAATTTGACTACAAATTTGCCACGAGTGCTGCCGCAGTTGTTGTCTCTTCAAACGCCCGTGGTTACAATCTGTAGGTCGGCGTGCAACGTTTGCTGGTAGAATATTTTTCATGTTTATCCAATGTCAAAGCCAAGTTCAAGTTAGCGGGTTCGCGGGAAGGGTCCGAGTTCAGAGGGAGACCAGAGGATCCCATGGGATATTTCAAAGGATTCGACCCGACAGTTGAAGGTTTAGAAGAAAGGCAAGAAGGTCCAAGCTGCCGGGCTTCATTCCCCAAGGGCTTCACCTGGTTCTCTTGCAGTTTAGATCGACCGGGTAACAATCCCTTCTTTACCAGCACATTTCCACTCGTGATAAATTACCCTCTGCTTAGTCTCCTCATTCCCCTTCAGGAAGTTGTTCGCCAGTATCGAACAACTATTTTTTAAATAAAGCATAGCTCGAAAACTTCTGATACTCCTTCAGCAAGCCAGAACCGTAGTTTCGATTTTGTAAAATCTGGAACGTAACCCCTGGGCTATTGGATTGTCTATTTCATATCGCTGAGTGAGATTCTCTGCTAGTCCTCCTCTTATAAATGACGCTGTAAAATAATTGTTGTTTATTATTCCTTCGCTTCAATAATGATTTAAGAAAAATATACTTTTGTGATAGTAATCACCCCGAACAATTGTGAACGTTCCCACTGAAAAACAAACTGTTAACCATAATCGAAAACTCGGTAGCAACTATAGTAATTTTAATCATTTTTATTTGTCTTAATTTCCTAATTAGCAACTGAATTTTTCGCCTAACGATATAGTTGAAGAGAGTGTTCGACGAGGATTCCAACGAGTATAGAACGATTTTTATAGCTCCAAGAACTCTCGAGTTATACCCTCAAGCCAAATTTCTGAAAATTTCCAAAATTCTACACAAAAGCTGCGATAACTAGAGAACCAATAAAGCTATTGACCCCGCGATGGTCTTGTAACTTTTTAAAACAAGAAAAAAAAACTAATCCGATCGGACTTACAGGGGCTGAACGCCAGCGGACTACATATACCGAAAAAAAAACGAAAATCAACCATAGTTACCTCCTCCTTTTGAAGTCTAAAAATAATAATAAAAAGGCAAAATATAAATACTGAACGAATTTTTTCAACCAAAATAACATTACCCAATAATTCTTCACTAATAGTAGTTTACCTGTACGTACTTAAAGTTACTCGGGTCGGAGTTTTGGTAGTTGCTAGAAATATGGAACATACTGCTGAAGAACGTGCTATCATAGCAACGTCGCGTGGAGCAGGGAAACTCGGAGACCTTCGTGACCACTCTCCATCTATCATGTATTATATAGGTACCTGGTATAACTAGCGAGCAGCAGTGTGAGGCCTTTCAAAGGACGCTCGGGTCAGGCGAAAATCAGCAGAAAGTTGAGAAGGAACTTAATCAGAGCAAGTGTCGTAGAATGCTATCTCTGTGAATTGAATAGGAGTGTTCTGTACTGAGGATAAAAATCCATGGAAGTTTCCAAGTTAAACTAGCGTAATACTGACATCCCTTTGGAAATACTAATATCAAAGAGGCTAACGTATATGGTGACGCAGCAGTAACTCTCAAAATATCAAAATAGATCTTGTCGACAGGTGAACAGCTCCCTCTTTAACGTAGCTTCACATAATTTATCTCAAGCGCCAATCCGATCCATTTTTATCGATACGGGCGGTCCCGTGCCTCGATTTATGGGACACAACCATGTACTTTTTGCCGTTGATGGTTTCTCCTGTTTCACCACACTTATCCCAGTGAATTCAATTTCATAAAAAGCGTCCATAGTTTCAAAGATTACGCTATCAATAATGATTTAAGATAGATACCGTTTGTGTTAGTAAATATTCCAAACATTTGAGAGCGATCCCACTAAATATTTTTGTAACTAGTTATTTTTGTAACTAGTTATTTTTGTAACTAGTTATTTTTGTAACTAGTTATTTTTGTAACTAGTTATTTTTGTAACTAGTTATTTTTGTAACTAGTTATTTTTGTAACTAGTTATTTTTGTAACTAGTTATTTTTGTGACTAGTTATTTTTGTAACTAGTCATTTTTGTAACCAGTTATTTTTGTAACTATAAAAAACAGATTGGTAACTATAAACGAAAACTCTGTAGAAACTATTATGATTTAATATTTTACTAACTATTTTATTACGATAACTCGAGAACCAATAAAGCTATCGACCCCGCAATGGTTTCATTCGATTCAGCGTCCAAAAATCTGTAGAAATAGATGACTATCTATTTGTGATTTTCCGATTATCTATTCCGATTATTTGAGAACATTTCCACCTAACAACAGATTGGTAACAATAAGGGGAAAAAACTTAAAAAGCTATGGATTATAGAAACTCGAAACTATGGAAATTTTAATTATTTTTATTTTACTTGATTTTCAAATTACAAGTTGAATAATTCGCCTAACTGTACAGCAAGTGTTTAACAACCATTCCAACGAGTATTACTCCAAAAATTCTATATTTAATTCTCAATTCTTGAAAATCTCGAAAATGTTACACGAAACCTGCGATAACTCGAGAACCATCGAAACTATCAGCCCCGCAATGGACTCGTTCGATTCAGTGTCCCAAGATTTATAGAAATTGATGCCAAATACACCTTTCTCTAAAAACGTTGGAAAATACGAATTTTCCAAAAGGAAGGAACTATCGTCCAGTAGCAATAAAAATAATTTCTTTACATTTTTTATATAGTTAGTGGGATGAGAGGTAATAAATTTGGCGACTCTTTCCCCATCGTTCTTTTTAATGGCCAAGATTATTCGCCCATTTGGGCATCTTCGGGGTCATAATGGAGAAGAGTCATCAAATTTATTCTCCCTCACCCACATCCCAATAACAAAGCTACTTTTGAAAATCAATTTATTTTCAAATAAAATCTACTTACATACTACTGCTAACATTTAAGCTGCTGTATCTCACATTTTTTTAAAGAAATTGTTTTCGTCCGTTTAGCAGATGCGTGCTGGCTGTATTAGGGAGTTTTTCCTCAAACCGGTGTCCTACCACAGTGAACGTGGGGAGGTTTAGTAACTTCGTAAAGTCGTACATTTTAAATGGAGACGAAAATCGACGGTCCATACGACGGTAACCCTTAGATGCGGCCGCTTTGGTAAAACCGGTAAAACTCTCAGCTGTAAGCGGACGGCTTACACTTGTGTAAGCCGTAAACCGTTACCGAACGGATACGTACTTGTGAGGCGCACTAGTTCATTAAAGCCTACGACCCATGGACGCATTTTAGCTGCTCGCTCTGTTTCTCGTGCAGGGGAAACCACCGAGTTAAGTCTTCCTCCCTTGCAGTTTTTGTGCGTCAATATTTTTACAGTTTAATAAAAATAACTTTCCTCTTCAGGCCTCGCTACTTTTCTGCACTTGAGGTGTCTAAGTACAGTAGTCCTTCGCTAGTCTGGCAGACATCGGACAAGGGCAGTGCCGGATTAGCGAATATGCCGGATTAATGGATTAAAAAAAAAAAAAACTACATCTAGCAGAAATAAATAGCTTTTACAGGCTATTTAAGCATTTAAAATAGCTTTTAAGAAAACAGTGATAACAACACTACGTCAGAAACAAAACACAACGATTGAACTTTGAAGGAAGCGTGAAATAAGACTGAGTTGAGCTTTTGAGACAGGTTATTGTTTTTGTTCACGTCTAGCGGCGAAACATGCACAAACATGCGAGACCCCACCCTTTCGATAAATCGCCGGATTACTGGAGGCGCCGGACTGTAGAGGGACCGCTGTACTACCAAATTGTCAACAAGGGGAGGGGTAATATCACGTTCCTTCCAGCATGGAATGCACGCAGTCATTCTTACTTCTTATTTCATCGTGCACAACCCGGTTTTTTTTTTGTCTCCGAAGTCGCCACTTGAGTATTTTCCGAACTTCCGGCCCATGATACCTATCAAAGATTACATTAATTTCTTCATCTTAGGCGATAAAATCTGATGTTTTCCCCTCTCTCAAACAACAGACAAATATTAATTTCAACACTTTCTCAATTTTTTTTCTCGAGTTTTTTGTTTTCTTTTTCAAATCTTGTTATGATTTGAGTTAATAACTACCGCAACGAATATGATATTGTTTTCTTATGAAAGCAATTAATTACCGTTGGCGTTTTCACCCATCAAAAGATAAGTAATGGGGCAATCGATCACGTCACTCTGCTCTTCACACACTAACTGCCATTCATCTTTCTTGTTTGTTCTGACAAAGACAAGGATAAACCAGGTGAAAAAAGTCCTCGGTAATGATCTAAGACAAAGCGTCTGAATTGAAGGTTTCGATGAATGCGTTTTCTTGATCAGAAATCATGACAAATCCGTTTTTTGCGACCCGTATAAAATCGAAGATGATGGGAATAATTATTTTTCACATTATTCCAGTTTTAATTTAGATCAAATCAACTCAAAAATTTAACACATATACAGGTTACACATTTTATCACGGTGCATAAAATGGAGTAAACAATTGGTTTTCCCAATGTATCAATATATTAATTTGATTACAGTCGGTTCCGCGCTGACCGAACTCCATTGTTGGCAATAAGTCACTCGAATACTTATGCGAAGTGAAAAAAATTGAAAGAAAAAGAAGTGAAAAAAATTGAGAGAAAAATAATTTAAAATTAATAACTAGTGAAGATAAGTCATAGAAATTGATATAATTGAAATTCGAGTCTACACGCAAATTATGTAATATATGGAAGATGAACTTGAATAAATTATTGATGTGTAAAAACTCTGTTGATTCTATTTTTCATATCAGTCTGCTGTTGAGGTCGCTCAAATTCTAATTAGATGAGATATTAAATGCGCTGTTTGTAATCGCGTTGTTGTATTCGTTAATAAAATATCGCAGTCAAATTACCGGTATTTTTAATGGACACAGTATAAGATGGAACGAACTGAGATGCCATTATAATAGTGTTATATTGAAATTAGATGGATAGACTTGCCTAACGACTGTTGATGAACTCTAAAAGGCGATTAGGGTAACGTATTCAGTGAAGTTGATGGCTATTACCATGCCCTCGCATGATGTCGATATGAATACGTCGTCCTTGTACTTAACTTCTTTCTTCGCTCCGGTTTAGCTTTTCGGCAACTGGTTTCACACTGGTCTCTGGGTATCTAGTGAATGATTTATTCGGAGAAAGAAAATTCAAACTGCATCAAAATATCTTGATGCGCAATAACGACTATCGGATATATAGTCATGTGATAGCTTGCGCCCAGCCAGTTTTCTATTTATTGGATAAAACTAACCAATCTCACGCGTACAGTAAAAGTACAGTAAGTAATGTACAGTAAACTCACCAAATCAATTTTCTGTAACTCGACTTCGATGCACAATTTTCTTCGATTTATCTTCGATTCAAGAGCTCATGTAACTTTCACCAAATTAAAAATTTCCTACTACTAGAAGGACTTCGATGACAGACATTCGTCTCCATTAGTCTATCTAAATCCCATTCGGATAGCAATGTTATGTGCAAGAGAACAGGAATGACAATTTATAGAAGTCTAGGGGCTGAGCGCCCCCTTCGCCGCTCAACCCCCTGTCGGGGGGCTACGCCAGTGCGCCCCCTCCGCTCACGCCCAATGCGGTTACAACTAGTTGGGGGTAGTGTCCTTGTCACTACTATATTATAATATGGTATAGTAGTTAATTATTTGTGTATGGAGAGTGGGAATCTATAGATATTATTAGTAGTAGTTACTATAATTTGGTATGTAGGTGCGTGGTGTTTGAATGTACTTTATCATAGAGTATTGGGTTTTTCAAGTTGGGCAAAGTTTTATGTACTTTGTATCATAAAGTATTGGGTTTTTCAAAGTTGGGCAAAGTTGATTATACGTAATTTGTATTTTGTTAAACGAAGCGAATCAGCTGTTAACTGACTAAAAGACTGAGTAAGACAAAGGGAAAAAAATTATGACGAGGACGCTGGGGAGAGACGATGAAAAGAAGCATTGAAGGAGGAGGAATGTGGTTCTGATGTAAGGTTTTCATAAGCTGCCCTTTGATAAATGGATGCAAAGGAAAATGGGCCGCCCGCCATACTGAGAAAATCCATTGCTACTCAATCGCAGGGCTGCTCAAGCACCAGTTTGGACAAGCTAAACCAGAAGTGTGGCAGAGGGTTGGAAACTGAGCAGCAAACTGAGCTGCTGGTGGTGAGAGAAAAAAAAAGAAGAAAAAAGCAGATTGATATTGAAAGTTGGCAAAGGGGAAATCAATCGGAGGAATGCGATTAGGCCTAATAATGAAACGTCCTCCTTCTGTGCGACTGACTCTTCTAATTCCATTCCACTTCTACTTTTTCGTCTCTTGAATTCGTGTTAATTATTTCTTGGAAATAACCGTAAGCCGTTCCTCTGTTTTTATCGTCGAGCCAGATGGTTTTTTTTTTCTTGAGACTGGTTTTCCTGGGTTTACAATGGTTTTATGGGTTTGGATAATGAACCAAAACGAAAAAATACTTCCATAGTAAGGTTCTTAACCTTCACCGCTTCGTTCAATTAGTGTTAATATCCAAACTATTATGTCACATCTAGAAAACTGCGGAAGAAATAACACAAAATTATTTACTTGAGGAAACCTAGCGAAACAATGAGCTGTCGACGAAGCTCTCTAGCTCTAGTCCTTATGTGTAATGCGTGTACTATTGCCACTGTGGGCAATCGAGTGTAATACTGGGAACTAGTCACGCATTGACTTGAAAGAACTTGCAATTCGTCAAATGCCAAGCGACCACTTGAGTAAATGGTTTTCTATTGTCCGCTGGTCTGCTTTTGGAAAACTCGAGTGTCCCCGTTTCCTAAAGATTGCGGTAGTCAAGTCATTAACACAGGCAGGGGAAAAGATGCGCACAGGCAGTTAGGTTAACGTGGAAAATTATTCAAGGACTCTGAACGACATGCGATGGTGGTAAAAATACTGGTTTTTATGCTTCGATAATAACGAATCCAAATAATATCACGTTGGCTCTTTAGCTTCTTCTATTAATTGTTGCAGATAAGGGTGAGATTGATGCAGCGACGCTCTCTCATTCCAGTAATTTATTATCCGAGCGATTTCGCCGTAATTGGCCTCCTCAGGAACAATCTACAGTTTTCTTCAATTCCACTATAATGCATCCTTGCTATATGTAGGGCGACACAAACTATGGGCGAGGTGGCGCCTCGTTTCGGCCCGAAAGGACGTTTGAACGGACTGACTAGGTTCAGTAAGATAAGATTAACATTTGAAAAAAGGAAGTTAAGAAATTTAAATCTTGACAACTCTTTTTATGACATTGCACTTTTCTTATTGGTTGTCCCAGAGGAGACCGATTACGGCGAGAAGAAATAATAACATTTCAACATCAGTCTTGGAAAAATTGCACGTATCCTAAATGTTTTTGTCAGTGATGAACATTATAGCTACACGGAAGCAATTTTCGGATTACGTCGAATTAAGTTTATTTATTTACGATTTTTCAACTAACGCCATTGAAAGCAACGAGTTTTCAAAAACAGATCGACCCAAATCGAGTCTTTTATCTCAGTTATTCTGGAACAAAATTGTTTTTCTTTTTTTTACTAGCTTCGTTTGAATTATTTCGAAGATCGCTCGCAAAAGGCTCGAACGAGACGTATTTCTGTATCGTATTAGCTTTGAATTTGCGTTCATTTTACATTCCCTACTTACGCAATCCCCTTAGACCTCCGTTGGTCCTGAAATTGAATTTGTAGCCATCTACATGAGCGCTTGTTCATTGTTCACCAAGTAAAATATTTCGCAGCCGTTCTCCCCCTTGTTTGTTTGTACATACAAGAGTGTATCTCCGAATAAGAAAGCACGAGATACGAGATCGCAAGAAAGAATGCCAAAGAATGGGAGAGACAGAACTGTCTCGCTGATGTGAATTGCATTTTAAGGGAAGCAAAAAATATCCAGGCTAAACGAAAATCAAGAGGAAAGAATTTCTTTTTCCAAGGGTCTTCTTGTCACCCTCTCATCTTATTTATCTATTTTCCGCTCCAATCATCATCTGGATGTGAGAAACATGAATACGCAATTTTTTTTTTACCTAGATAAATATGCAATTGTGTGTTATACTCCCGTATAGACTCCATTTTTCAATTTTGGTCGAGCCCGTCGTCTCGTCATACGGGTTAGTTATTAAAATTACGAAAATAAAATAGTTCAGCTGTTATTAATGCTCTTGTTATACCTAAGCTGGTAGAAATAAAGTCGATCGTGATTCATAACCAGTGTTATGAAGCAGAGATTGTCGGTGAACTAGGTTGCTCAGACGGATGTGGCACCGGGTCGAAAAAGATGGTACTTCAGCAGACGGCTTACGTCTAAATACAGGTGTATCGAATGCATGAGCTTAGCACGAGCTTTGAAAAACGGAATGGCAATGAATACGGTTTTTGGTACAGCTTAATATCATATTTTCGATTACGAAATAATTCAGAAGAACGTATTTCATGATTTAATAGCATTTTCCGACAGGAGGTTCAAGCAAGCACGATTTCGGTTTAGATCACACAAGAATTCCATGTTTTGAGTCAGTTGAAACCTGGAAATTTTTAAAAATTCGACTTTTTTTGACGGAGAAACTTTGTTCGCTTCTTGAAATAAATTTTAGGTAGCATAAATAAATAACAACAAATAACTTGACATTAGAGCGGGAGTGGTATCCTCAGACAGACGTTTTTCAGCAAAAATACATCTCGTTTTGACGAAAAACGTTCCCAGTCTGAGAAAACATTGTCACACTAATTTCAAAGTGCTCACGAAACAGCAGACACCAGAGTTTTGGATTTGCCACAAAAGCATCCGTGGCTGTCATTTCTGACTGTATCTTGAAAGTTGTTGACATTTTTACAGTCCTGCGGTCGCGCTGCCGAACTCGTTCCATCCGGTTAATGTCAAGGGCAGGATTTGGAGCTCTAGTATACCACATTCAAGATCAAGAGAATGGCATTGAACTGAGGTCACGACTTGCTGAATTTCAATATATTTTCCAATATTATTTGGCGTCGATCAGGTAGGCAAAATTTAAATTTGCTCACAGAAATAGCTATTTGTGAATTGATGAGAGAACTGCTTCCGTATTAAGTGTATTTGCGCTTGTCCTTACCCAAAGTTCGGAACGAAAAGTTGTCTTAGATTAGATCAGGATCTGATCTAATCTTTTTCGCTGCCCTTGATTTGGCTTCCTTATCCGTACGTACTTCTACCTATTTACGATTTCACCACTTGCTTCTTTGCCGAATTCTCCAACATTTCGCTCATTTGTTTTTAATGCCAACGAACCTACCCTAAAACAAACAGCTAAATTATGCTGTACAGAACTCCCGTAGCAACTATTGTAATTTTGATCATTTTTATTTTTCTCAATTTCCAAATTGAAATCTCAATTTTTCTTCTCACGGTATAGTTGAAGAGAGTGTTCGACGAGGATTCCAACGAGTATAGAACGATTTTTATAGCTCCAAGAACTCTCGAGTTATACCCTCATGCCAAAGTTCTGAAAATCTCCCATATTCGGCACAAAAGCTGCGATAACTCGAGAACCAATAAAGCTATCGACCTGGCGATGGTCTCATTCGATTCAGCGTCCAAAAATATATAATTGATAATACAATTGATAACCACAAAAATACACCTTTTTCCGACTAACCTTGGAAAATATGAAATTTCTCCCCTTCAAAACACCCCAAAAGTACTCTTAAAACTAGAGCTAGCGATCTAGTTCAAGAATTGGGCCGTCGTAGGACCGAGATTGATTTTTGGTGAAAATTTCAAGAATGTAGCTATTATAGTTTGGCCGGAAAAGTGTTGACGGCGTACAAAAAAGAGGTGCGAAAGTTACGAAAGCTTTTCAAGGAGTATTTTTGTAGACGAGAGTGATTCAATTAAGAATCGTGTTTTCGTCCTTATTTCACTAAATGGCCAAAACTCCCTTAATTCGCGTGCGAATTCTTATCTGATAACTTGATTGGAAATAGCGTTACAGCTATGGAATTTACTTTACTTGAGCGATTTCATCATAATCATCGTAACTCATCTCATTTATCCATTAATGATAACTTGTCGTAACCATCACGATGGTTAATCACTGCTGTTGATTGGAATGGTGTATACATAATGCAATTGAGGTCTCTGCACAACTCTTATTCACAAAACTAATCATTACCTACTCACTTAAATTAATTTAACAAAAAAAAAAAAAAAGAAGAAGAAAAATTATCGAAGCAATGTGCGTGTTCACACGGTGCGAAATGAGTAAACATTTAGCCAACCTAATCGAACACTACCTACTCAAGTTTGTTATTAGGTCAATTATCTCACTTCGATTTAAATTGGAGAACAATGTGAGTTCGTCGAAGCAGGGGCCCCTAATAACTGAATAGCGGACGTCTTGCTGAGCTGAACGAGCAGGTAGTCGGGAAAGTTTCCCAAGGAAGTTGAGTGGTGAAGAAGGTCAGCGGAAAGGAGGAAACTGTACAACACTTCGCACACTTCAGTACCTGCCCTGGCGTTTCCTCCCACTTAGGCCGAGGAGTGCAATAATAGATTCAAGAGCTGCTGTTCTGAGACGGAGGAATAGAGCAGGAGTCGAGAACAGTTCGGTTTTCCCTTTGGCCTTCTCTTGGCTACCTTATATTACCATACCTATTCCGCCCCAAGGATTACCAATCCAATACCGACTATTCTTACACTACGTAAACCGATGAATTCCTCAGAATCAAGATCGAAAAAAAACGTTGTCCTCCGCTTCTGAAAATTCCACTTGCGTTATGAATTTCAGAGTTTTCTGGAAATTTTTGATTTCGTTGGCCTCGGTCTGTCGACATCGTCTTTGTGACAAGCCCAACTCGCTCAGTTTTTGTTCTGATGACTTTTTCAGGGTTTAGATTGAGGACGAAACTCAAATTCTTGACATTTTTACTAAAAACCAATCTTGGTCTGGCAAATGGTTCAATTCTTCGACCAAACAGCAACCTACTCAATTTTAAGGGTATTTTTGGGGGTTTTGAGGGGCAGCAAAAATGTTCTTTAACAACGTTTTTGAAAAAAAAAGTGTATTTGATATCAATTTCTATAGACTTTTAGACTCTGAATCGAATGAGACCATCGAAGGGTCTATAGCTTTACTGGTTCTCGAGTTATCGCGGCATTAAAGTTGCATTTGAGAGATTTTCACGAAATGAAGATTTTCACACGAGAATTCTTGGAACTATAAAAATTGTTCTATACTCGTTCGGATGCTAGTCAAACACTCTCTTCAAGTATACCATTAGGCGAAAAATTTAGCTTTTAATTGAAAATTAAGCAAAATAAAAACGATTAAAATCACCATAGGTAGTTGCTGAGTTTTCCCCTATCCAATCTATTTACCGGCGGGAACTTTCACAAATGTTCGGAATAATTACAATCAAAAATGGATAGTCTTCTTAAATCATTATTGGGAGCGAAGGAATAATATACCACCGTACAATCATTTGCAGCGTTTCTTCTATGTTAAAACTTCGAATCTATCGTTTGCAGATCTACTGAAAGTATGATGTGAAATTGCGGGGGAGATAAATTAGACGACTGATTTTCAGGATATTTACTTTTTCCAGGCCGAGCATTTCTGCTTCTTCGAGCGTACACAGTAGAACAATTTCGTTTCGGGGTCGTAGAAACAAAATGAGTATACCTACATTGCCGTTCAATCAACAATTATGGTGCGGGTTCGCGATATCCTTCTTACCAAAAACCAGGTCAAACACCTTGCCAGGCGCTTGACGTAAAAGTGAATTTTGGAAATCGAAGCAGGACTAGGCACCACACAAAAAATAGCACTTCCAAGATTACCGAGTTGTTATCTATCTTTCTTCATTAGTAGAAGACATCAATATGTCAACTCCTTTGTAAGAGGGAAATGAATGAAAAAAATGTAGGTCCCTGGAGCGCCACCACGAAACATTCTCCTTATCTCAACCTATTTCTCAGTCGAAGGAGGCCAGGTAGTCTTTTCAGGTTAGCAGACAAGCATGGAATGACAATGTTGATCTATATCTATACTGCTGACAAAAAAAATCGAACCAATTGTTAAAATTGATACTAATTGATTGCAAAAATCTCCAGGTAGTGTGGTTTTAAATGCCTTGGAAACGAAGAAATGACACTCCTTCAGACAAAGGTTGTTTTTCATATCTCACGTTCATTCTATTTGAGATAGCGAAAGGAATGAACTTTATACCGCTAAAATCTTCACTTCAGTTAAAATGTTTGACGAGATAGTGTTCACTTGTATTAAACTGAGGGGAAGTATCTTGCAATTTTCAATGATTGAAAATGATGGGGAAAACCTGAAGTATAATAGTATTTAGTTGGGTAGATAATTATAGTGAATGCATTAAAAAAAAGTTCCTACGTAAATCGTCTCTAGTAAATTAAATTTTTCACGTTAAGCCATGGTTGCCAGACTGCAGTATGGTCACTTTCTACGTAGAATTGTTTCATTCCATTTTATGGTCAATCAGGTATCCTAGCAGAAGGATAATACGTCAATGATTCGTTAAATAGATCGGGATAGTGATGATCTCAGAGATGCGCATGCACGTAATCACTGAACACCATTATGAAATTATTTTGTTTTGTTGAACTATCCAAGGACCTGGAAACTGACTAATTTCAATGTCTCCATGAAATATGTTACGGTCCTACATGTTGAACCAATATGTGTGGCATATAATGTCTGGAGAAAGGTGAGTTATCTAAGTACCAGCGAATAAATTGAAAATTAACCCTAGCTGCTTCCTTATGTAGTAAAAAAAAAAAAAAAAAAAGCAAATTTCCGATCACGGCGTCTCAATTTACACGCCGATTGTTCGTTTCAGAACCGCGACTAGAGTAAAAGTCGGAACCTTAGTTTGGGCTTCATCAAGACTAATGATTACGAATGTATTATACGAGTTTAATAAAAATACTTTGTTCGGAAACATGTTCTTTCATTTGACTAAATCAACGTCGAGAAACGGTAATTCGAATTTTTCGTATTGCTGTAGTTCACATTGTTAGGTATCAATTTTTTCGCTTCAGTGACTTCTAACAGGCATCGGACTGATTTTTTTTTACGTATGAAGGAAGGATTAATAAAATTTGTATCAATACCACCAACCAACCCACCAAAACAACTTTTTGGCGTTTTCGTTCCTTGAAAGCGAAATTCCCCTGATTACAAATATAAAATGCCATGTTTCTCAGTGTTTTGGCCGATGGCAGTGTGACTGCCCAGTAATTAATCAGCAGTCCTCAGTTCGTTATTTAGGAGTTGAGGTTGATCAACATCTAAAATGGGACAAGCATGTAAGCAAAATGAATCATTCTATAAGGAAATTGATTTATGTATGCAGAGTGGTGAGGAGTTTTTTATCCAGGGATGCATTGAAAATGTTTTACTTTGCAATGATCCAATCGCTGATGATTTATGGGGCTTCGGGCTGGGTTGGATGCGGTGCTACACGACTAAACACTATATTTCTCATAGAAAAACTGGTGATCAAGGTACTCCTCTAAAAAAAGAAAAGGTATACAACAGAACTTCTTTTTAAGGATTTTGGGGTGCTAACGCTCTGGGATCTCATAAACAAGGCCGTCATTATAAAGATTCATAGGGACCTCAGTGATGGTAATATAGAATTGCTGGAAGAAGGGCACAACGAGATTCAGGGGGAAATATTCGGCGGTGTCGCCATTCCGAAAAATCTCCCATGGCAAATGTCGTATGACCATAGAGGGGTTTAACTTTTTATTACGCTCTGCCGTTTGAGTTGCGCGCGGCGCAGGAGTGCTGAAAAAGGAGCTGAAAAAACATTTTGCTGCCCGGCATATAACAAGTTGAGATTGATAACTATGTTCAGTATTTCGATTTAATATTGTTTATAAGATAACAATGTGGGGTTATATTACTTATATAGCATTTACTATGACTTAAAGTGGAGGGTTGCATTTTTTCCTTGTTTTGTAAAGTGGAAATATATCTCTATAAAAAAAAAAACTAAAAAAAATATTCTCCATTTCCGTTCCACTTTTTCCAAGGTATGAATCAAGAATTAACTGCTGTGTTATGAAGAAATTGAGGCAAAGTGGAAATGTTCTTTTTCCAAAAGCCGCATATGGATATTATTGCGAAAGGATGACAGAATACAAGGGAATAATAGTCGATGGTCCGTATAATACAGAAATGGACCAACTAAATTGCTCCTCAATAGTGGCCGAACATTGGTGAGTAGCTATCGAGCAATAGTAGGAGCAGTAGTGCTGATCGTTTCGGACCGGAGAGGCCATTGAAGGAGGAAAGAGACTAAGCGACAAGAACAACATGTTTCTTTCAACATGAGCTCTTCGGGCTGTGCAGTGTTAGTAAAGGAAACGGGGTTAAAGGGAACGCATTTGTCGAAATACGACGTTCCAGAGGTGACCGAATACTTCCATGGACTGGATACCTCGACGTCATGCCTTTTCGTGAAACGTCTTTGCTAGGAGCACTTGGGGAGATAACGGTTTCCTTCCTTACGAAACCATCTTTCACTTCGAATGAATTAGTTATCGTATTGGGTAAGCCGCATCGCCCCTTGCTTATTGTTCTAGAGAGTTTCTGGTAGTGAAAAGAGGATACTAAAGTATAGCGTTTTAGGGTAATGAAGGTTACTAGACAATATATGTCATTGAAACATAAAAATGATTATTTTTTTATTTGTTATTTAATTATTTGTTAATTTAGTTTAATTTGTTAATTTAATTATTTGTTAATTTAATTTAATTTGTTAATTTAATTATTTGTTAATTTAATTATTTGTTAATTTAATTATTTGTTAATTTAATTTAATTTAATTATTAGGTAATTTAATCATTTGTTAATTTAATTATTTGTTAATTTATTCATGTTAATTTACTATCCGAAGAATTGGAGATTTTTGCTTGGTAATCGGCTATCAAGTGGTAAATGAAGCACCGGCTACCGCGAACAATGAACGACAGTATGATCATTTACAGCATTTTATTTCTGTAAACTCACAACTGAACCGAATTGTCAACCACCATCTGCATTTATTATTACCAGCAGTAGGTCACTACAAAATTTTATTACAGCTATACAGCTGCAGATGACTGGCTTGAACTGAGCGTTATGTTCGACCCGCAGAGTCAAATGAGACGGACTGTCGCAACAGTCATGGCACCGACATTGGCGAAAGCTATTTTCTTCTCCACACCTCCTTTTTTGCTTCAAGATGACAACCGACAATTCCTCTATCAGTCAAAAGGACATAAAACGGAAGAAGGCGTGATCCGCGCGAGTTGACATTCGCCTTTGTTGAACTCCTCCGTAAACACCACAGCTGCCGCACCAGTCGTTCGTCACTTTTCATGAATTACAGTAGCTTGCACTGTTCAATTACGCTAGCGATCCATTCAAAGGTACCGTTTCTTTCATCAATGAACGGCACTTTTTTCTCGACATTGTCCTGAAAATGAGACTACGCAGTTGTCATGAGTAATTTAATGAGTACCCAGGCATTCTAAAGGTGAAATAAGGTGCTCCTTCTAAACGAGAATTACGAATGAAAAACCAGAAAAGAAGGATTTCCCTTGCTACATCGCGTTACGACCATTTAATCGAATGTAGTTATGACTCTCGTTTCACACCGGGTGTCCTTTTAAAATTCAGTTTTGGTCTATTATATTTTTTTAAAAAATTAATCATCGAGGAGAAAAAATTCCCACTCCACAAAATTAATGTTACACATTTCAGAGCATATCGAATACGAATTTCCAATAAAAAAAAATATTTTTTCCCGTTTTAAAATATCAAATTCAACTGGGTGTGTTTTCAAACTATGTACTGTAGTTATGTATGAATGATTTCTTACTTAGGAATCATTCTTGATTGCAGGATGTGTATTTATTTCAATATAATTATAAAAAATTCAATTCTTCATTTATAATGATACTCTTCAACATTACAAAACTGAACACGCCGAGTGCAGTGTTCTACTTTACTCAGAAACACTTTCTGAACATGTGTCTCTGTGTCTGTGGCCAAAAAATTATATAAATTGTCATATCTCCGTGAAAAATTATCGAAACTCAATGAAATTTTAAGAAAATGAGTCCCAGTAATTGCGCAAAATCAGCCGTTTTCTGATTTCGGATAACACACAGTACTTCCGGGATATAGCGCTCAAAGGTTTTTCCATTTTGATTTTTACAGGCTATACAAGTCGAAATTTTTGAACGTTTGTGGTCTTCAAATGTTTAATATGACGAGCAGATGATTGTTGATTCTTAGTATATTGGATCACACACCGTACCTCCGCGTTATGATCCATTTTCACGTTTAGGCTGTTGCGTACGTTGATTTTTTATTTTTAAGCCCGGAAAATCTATTTATTTGAACGTTCAAGGTCTTGAAATGTTTGGGACGGCGAGTGAATGAAGTCTGATTTTTATTACGCGAGTCACATACGCATTTTAAAACTATATATTTTGACTTTTTCAGACTGCAAAAATGATCATATTTAAACGCTGGGGGACTTGACACGTTTCTTCATGTCAACTGAATGTCGTTTGATCTTCATTATTGGTGTCACACACAGTACTTCCATTTTCTGAATCTTCCTCAAAATCGTTCTAACATTTAAAAAAAATTTTTTTTTTAAATTAAAAGTTAGAACTTAACTGTTGTCTCAATTGATTCTCTCGATTCTTCTTGATCGTCGGCATATGGTTCCTCAAACGAGACTGTTATTTCTTTGCACCTGCACAAAATGGGCTACGATTTTGAATTGACCCTCATTCTGTTGATGATAAGGGTAGGGATATTGTTACTCAGCTGGAATGATGAGAGGCCCGCTGAGAGCAATTCCCCGCGAGCTACTGGATCGATGAGGTGTGATCGCGAAACGCTCGGTTAGGTGATGTAGAGTAAAAGCTTCCATGGAAGTGGTTCGCGGATTTCTCTCTTTCGCGTTTGCTTGCGTCTCCTACGAGTAAAACCACTGCATCCGTTAAAGTACAATGGAAAAAGATTTCAGTTGTAGCGCTCAACGTTCCTCGTTTTATTAAATCTCTAGTTCAATGGATGAAACGTGGTCTATATTGAAGTGCATTGTCGTTCCTGCGTTGTACTGCTTGCGGCGCGGAGCAAGTTTCGATTCAAATAATGATGAAAGATCATTGAGAGCATGAGTGGTCTTGTAGTTGCTCCTGATACTCGATGTATACTAAGTGCTTTGACGAGAATACGCTTTCCGAATATTTTTTATCAAAGCGCAATTTCTTCATGCAACAATCTCATCTCGGTGGTTTATTATTATTACGCTTCAATAATGATTTAAGAAGACTATCCATTTGTGATAGCAATCATTCCGAATATTTGTGAACGGTCCAACCGAAAAACCGATTGGTAACTATAGGGGAAATCTAAGTAGGTAGTAAAATATTGTAATTTTAATCATTTTTATTTTTCTTAACTTTAAAATCAGAAGCTACATTTTTTTTCCTAACGGTACAGCTGCATAGAGTGTTTGATGAGTATTCCAACGAGTATAGAACGATTTTTATAGCTTCAAGAACTACTGAGTTATGAGTTGAGTTGGTTACTATTGAGTGTGCCAAATTTCTGAAAACCTCAACAATTTGACAATAAAGCTGCGATGACTAGAGAACAATTAAAGCTATCAACCCCACGATGGTCTCATCGATTCAGCATCCAAACATCTATAGCAATTGGTTATTGAATAATAAACCAAAAGGGAAAAATTAGCATGTAGAGAAATATTCTACTTTCTTCAAAATTTAATGTTTTGTGTTTCAAGTAGAATTCGAATATCCAATAAATATAATCCTGTCCGTCCGCCGGCAACACCTTTCTGACAAAACTATAAAAGCTAAATTTTTGACATTTTCTTTAGAAATCAAATTTTGGCCTCACAACGGCTATTCTTTAACCAAATCGTTACCTCAATTTCAATGGCATTATTTTGGTGCTTTTGGGGAGGAGAAAATTCCTATTTTCCAAAGTTTTTCAGAAAAGCGTGTATTTGGTATTAATTTCTATTAATTTTGGGATGCTGAATCGAATGAGACCATTGCGGGGTCGATAGGTTTATTGGTTCTAGAGTTATCGCAGTCTTTTTTATTACATTTGCGAAGGAATAATAAACCACTGAACAATCATTTGAAGCGTTTTAATAAATGAAATAAGCTACGAATTGGAAATCCTGAATATCCACCAACGTGTCACCCCATCGTTTAATCGGGACAAAGGTGTAGTTGGAAAAAATATTTATAATAGTTTACTCGAAAAGACTTTCTTGAACAACTGTCAGTGTTCTGTCAGTCTGCGGTCAAAAAGTTTGAAAGTTTTCATATTATGTTAATGAAAACCAATGAAATTCAATTCAGTTTACTTCATGTTTTCTCAGTATATTTTCCCAGTAAATGTAAATAAAAGGCTTTATCGGATTTTTATAACAAACAGCACTTCCGAAATATTTGCTATCTCGCATTTTTTTTCCTTATTTCTCAAGTTCATTATTTCTATTTTGATCATTATTGGTGGCAAAAATCTATATAATTGAGCGTTAAAGGTCTTGAACTGTTTGGTACGCGAGAAAAAAAAGAGGCTTAAATTAATTGAATATTTTATTGAAAAGCCTACTATTAACGGCTGTTTTAAACGGAATAGACTCCTTCTATTAAATTATAATCTAAGAGGTCTCATGTACGTATTAATGCAAATAATTGACTCCTTGGGTTTAAATTATTCGATTTTGAGGTTGATTATTCCTGTTTGCCGAATCAAACTTGGGAATAATGTGTTACCTATACACACATTTTTTTTTCTTCTTTTGTTCTTTGTTGTTCTTGAAAATAGTTGGAAAAGGGTTGTTATTCTTTTTTTACCTGAAAAATGGTCTTTTCATGTTTATTAGTACGTTTATTTGAACGAAAAGACCAACCGCAGTACTCTTTCTTGAAATAATTAGAATGTTCTAGAACGTTTTTTGCTGGGAAAAATCCTTTAACTTCTTCAATCACTTATGAATAATGACGATTACCTTTGTCATTAGATAAATTTTGATTTTGGTGCACCATCAAATTCGTCGATTGAAGTAAAAGAATCAGTTGGTTTCGCTCGTCACGTAAAATAGCTGGAATCATCCATGCAGTTAGCAGCATAGAAACTTGCGCCGCATACATCGGAACCGGTTTGGTCGGTCGACTCGCATGTGTGCACAACCAATAAGCGCTCGTGCCCGTCTGTCTACAAGGTTGCCGAAATCATTACCACGAGAGGGTGAAACATCAGCCGGTTCAAGATTCAGACCTTCCCAGTAGGGAACTGGGTAATTTATTAATAAAACAATTGAGTCCGAGTTACGAGGAGCGCGACGAATCATTATTTCAAAGGAACAAAGTGGTTTCAGAGCAACCAGCGGTCGCTGCTGGCGGTCGGGTTGCTGGGTTGAAGTAAAACAAAGAAAGGAGAACAGGCAAGGGTGTCTGCGCACGGGAAAGAACAGGAAACATCCTAGGGTCACCACTCACAAATAAAATGACACGAACGCCTCTTTGGAATATTGTATGAAATAGCAATCGTACATGTTGGCTACTGAGAACAGTGAAATAAAAGAAATGCCTAATCGTTCGTATTATAATATAAAAGATGATGGAAACGTACCTTTCTGACCTCTAGTGGCCTGTCCATAAAATACAATAATGATTCAAGTGCATCGCCTACAAGCTACCGAGAATATCCGCCTGTTACTTCATCGTTGGAATGTCTCAGTATGTGTCGCCCTCTGTGAATCCGGTTGTGTTTGTGAATTACTATCGATGTAAAGAAAGACTTTTACCTCCGTGTTTCTGGCCTTCCTCCACTACTTTGGTTTTTGCATGCTGAGCTGAGCTGTTCTGTTTCTGTACCTGGACAGTGGACAACTGGACACTGTTGCTGCAGATGTTTCGTAAGATTGCACTCGTGTTGTTTTTCGAGAATATTATTCTATCCACGCAAGTCCAAGAGTATCTGAATCTGATCTTAACGTGTATTGAATCAAAGATTAAAGGACTTCCAAGGTGAGTTATTCAATTATTATTTGTATCGATGAATGGTAAGTTTGAAGAACAAAATGTTTCGACCAAAACAGTGATCAACCTTCAGAAGTTTTTGTTGGAATTCGATCTCTCACGACTTGAGGACTATTAAAAAACGAAAGAGAACGGAATCACTCGTTGAGTAAACGGTTGTCTAAGACCAAATGCCTACCAAGTAAAGTTAACAATGAATATTCGTATAGATTCCCTGTAAAATAGAATTGTTCGCAATTACTATAATGAAACAGCAGCTGTATTGATGTAAGATGTTTATTGTCTGGCACCTCACTTAAATCAGAGTTCCATTCGTCTTGAGAAAAGTTTAATAATAAACGCTGCTTATGTGAAAATAGCTACTCTGAATAGCGCCACATTTAATAATGGAGACAAAAACAGATATCAAAAGATGTCCCGCTTTTCCGATAGCCCATTTCTTTAGTACAGCACCGATTCTCAACCGTGCACTAAATACAATCATAATGCCTAACATGTTAACCGTGAATCCGAATATCAATTACTCACTCTTGAAGAATGTCACCGACGTAATACGAAATTGATACTGTCAATGCAGTTAGCACCAAAATTATTCAATTCAAACATTGAGATTGTTGTTGTCAACTGACGTTGATGCCGGGGAGTAAAAGACCATGAGTCGTTTATGCTATTATTAAAATTATGTTACCTATTATTAAAAGTAGGTTTAATGTAACATTTGCGTGTAATATATTATCAAATTTGGGGATGTTTCCTGCTTTTATTTGGGTAACGATACAGGATTTTCCCATGCCGGAATTAACCTTAGGTTCTATTACCATTGAAAGCGACCTGGGATATTTGAATCGAGAAAGAATGAAACTATGGCTACACCTGTTATAACTATTTTTACAGTCGATGCATCAACTTGAGTCAGTGACAATGAATTATCCAGATACACAAAACAGTAGGTTTTCAATCACTTAATGATTATCTTAATCAAACAATGTGCTATCCTACGAGCTCTTAGTCCGGTATTAAGAACGATATCAATGATTAAACGATTAATGGGGTGGAAGTCTGAATAACTCAATATGTGACCAGTGGCGCCGAAAGAAACAAATTAATGATATAACGAGCGAGCAACACCGGCAGTCAGACAAAACGGGATTCAGATTGTTTTGTCAGCCGCAGACGAACTGCATCCGCCTTCTCAAGATGATAATTTGTTCTGTTGTTGAGAAGATCCGTAACAATGCCAATGAATGATTGAAGGGCTATCGCCTATCCAATTCCCTGATATTTTGCCGCTAAGACTATGCCTTGGACCGATAGGAACCGAAGAAAAAATGTTTTGAAACCTATTCGGCATTTAAACATACCAATTTTGGTTGTCAAAAAGCATCCGCTTTACTTTGCTGATGCCTGAAATCAACAAAATGTTGTTTTCAATCGATTGTGAATTTCAACTTCAAAAAATCAAAAGAAAAAAATCAACTTTAAATCATATTCTAAGTTTTGAGTTTAGAAGATGAATATCGACCTTTGCAAATTGGTTAGAATCACAAATTGATTCAATTTATTGTACATTGACACAGTTTTACTTATCGTTTCAAGTATTTTAATGATTCAAGTTCTGTTTTCGGGTCACGATAAGGTTGGCGAATTGTTTGGATTCTCAATAAATCGGAAGGAAAATTCACACCAGGGACATTACGGCTAATTGAAAGATATACCAAGCAATATATAGCTTTTCCAAGTCTAATTCAGAATTTTCCAAGTCTAATTCAGAATTTTCCAAGTCTAATTCAGAATTTTCCAAACCTATTTCAGAATTTTCCAAACCTATTTCAGAATTTTCCAAACCTATTTCAGAATTTTCCATTTCAATTTCAGAATTTTCCAAACCTATTTCAGAATTTTCCATTTCAATTTCAGAATTTTCCATTTCAATTTCAGAATTCGTCATTTCATAGTCAAAATTTGTTGAACTTTTGCGTGGTGATCGCCGCGCTGTGGTTCATCACGAGTGACGAAACCTTAGTCAGTAGGTACCTACTTAAGTCGTCCAACACCGACCTGAGACCCTTTTCTCGTCCATAAAAAAAATATGCCCTCTCTTCATCTTTACTGTGAAATTAATTAATTGGATTTCTTTGTTCTAACTTTTCAATTTTTTATTTTTCTTTTTTTTAACTCCTATGAATTTTTTTGTACCTACAGTGGAACACGTTGGAAGTCCTTTTTTTACTTTTACGGTTTGTTTTTTACTTTATGCCTGCTGTGGAGTTTGTTGGACGATTGTTCCATTTCTATAGAATCATGGAATTACAATACTCGTAGTTTGTGAAATTTTTGTGCAACCCACTTTTTCTTCATCCCGGTTTCCTACTCATCCGATCGATGATGGTTCAAAACAACTTCATCAGTCTTCAAAACATGACTGCTGCTCATATGGCTTTGACATATGAATTCTGAAATTGAAATGGAAAATTCTGAAATAGGTTTGGAAAATTCTGAAATAGGTTTGGAAAATTCTGAAATAGGTTTGGAAAATTCTGAAATAGGTTTGGAAAATTCTGAAATAGGTTTGGAAAATTCTGAAATAGGTTTGGAAAATTCTGAAATAGGTTTGGAAAATTCTGAATTAGACTTGGAAAATTCTGAATTAGACTTGGAAAAGCTATATTTCAAGCAGATGTCGATCGTTACGACATCAACGGCTATTGGTACTATGAGTTCGTGTTCAATATTTAAGCTAGGAATCTAAAAGTTGTGAATTTTCGTTCTTCCTCCAGTGAGGGATGAACCTGAAAGCTGATAGTGCCGGTTGAGAGGTCGGATCTGTTATCCACAAAACAACAAAGCTTCCCCCGAAACAAGCGTCAGTTTAGTGCATTAGGATTAGCTTTTCGGGTTTTCGCTCTGCACGCGGCTCCACTGTGGAGTGTTAATTTATCGCCGATGAAGATGAAAGACCGTCAATTCCTGCACGAATCACCTCGACGCGCAGAACCTAGTACGCAACTACGAATCATAAATTAACGCTCATCTCAGCGATTCATTTAACAAATTTCTTATTCTTCAAGTGATTGATAGTATCGTTTAAAAGTAAATGCCACGAAACCAAAATGACAATCAAAATTATTCACTTCCTGTTTAAAATACCTCCAATGTTCCGTTTTCAGGCGAAAATAGAGTCAGAGGTCGTCACTTGATTGACGATAAATTTTATTACACAATCTGTACATAAAATAGGACCTAATGGTCCTCTCTTCCTTCACATACAGAAATTAACTTTAAAACTCCTATAAACATTCGTCAGGCAACAAAAAAAAAAAAAAAAAAAAAAAAAATTAATAGTTGAAAATGAAACAAAGAAAAATTGAAAAAAAAAATAACACATACCTACTTACTGAAAAAAAAATTAAAACTATTGATGCAGTTCGGCACACTTGATCGGTGAAGAACAATCTTCATATTTCGATCTCTAGTTATAAGAATAATCTTATTTTATGTACCCCTGTTTTATGTGCCCCTTTGAATGGAAAAAGTGGATTTTATTGATGTTTGAAGGTAAAGGCAGGTGAAGGAAATGAAACGCTAGGATGTCTGTCTTTCTGTTTGTTACTGATTCACTATCAAATAAATGGCGCTGGAATTTTACGCGGTAGCTCATTAAAATCCCGATTCGATTTTAGGCTACTTTAATTCTATGCCACACTGTTCCTTCGATTACAAAAAGTGAGTTTTAAAGGTGGTGGTTGAGTGGATTTTCTCCAGTTTTCGCCGCCTAGCTTTGGGAAGGAGAGGAATTCCTTAGGGATGTGGAAAGATAAAAAAGAGCTTTGAGCGCCTAGGTGTAAATTTAGTAAAAATATAAGTATGAAGTAACACAGAGTACCTCCGAGATAGAACCGTTCAAAGTGATTTGTAGAAACATATAACGATCATAACATAAATATAACATGTGTAACGATCTCAACTGTCCATTTGACGCAGTAACTACTTGACGTGGTACTGTAGGCAACACTTTTTGATACCCGATGATTTCTTAATACCTAGCAGCATCAAAAAAAGTTCAAGTTACGTGTCAAATACGGGTGGAAATCGCGGCGAAAATTACTTTTACTTAAATGTAGCCTTTTCAAAAAAAAAAAAAAAAAAAGTTCACATTAATTTTGGATGCACTCATTCTTCGATTAATGGCAAATAAAAACTGTTAATGGAATGGAAGGAATTCAAGACGGAAATGTATTCGCAATACGAACAGATCAACAAGAATCCCGTTCTTCGTCGTGAATAAGGATTCTTTTTACACCCGTTTGACTGCATGCCAATTTTATCGTTATGAATTTCGCTCTAGCTCTCCGTCTATGTATCACAACGGGCATTGAAGCTAGTTTCATATAAGAAGGAAAATAAACCACTATACAGTCGTTGTCGGAATGTTGAAATCTGTTCAACTATACTCGTAGAGGTTTTCCGAATAAACGTGCTTGTCCAATCGTCTCATTGAAAATTATCGTCGTTTTGCAGAGAAGGAACAAATAATGAATAATATTCAACTTTGTCTCATTTCTGCGTGTCAGGAGTAATATTTAAATCCCCGACTACTCCAAGGAATTTTTCCGTTCAGCGATTTTTATTGCGTCAACACTCATAATAAAGGTGCTCGCTCACTTGGCATTTCAAGGTTGAACGGTGGATGGATCAAAAACATTCCCGTCGAATGTAACCATTCGTGACAATTTTTACATCCTAATATGCATACTCATACATTGCATATACCCAATTCGAGCCCGATTCCTAATCAAAAGTGCCAGTTTCGCCGACTAAAAATTCTTTCCGATTGCATCAGTGGGACAGAACGAAACTGGAATACACGTGCACCACACCATCCCCAAAACTTGTTTCCCTTACTGACGGCCCGAAAAATCCAGACTAACAATTTTCTATTTTCACTCTTACGTAGTTCATAATCGTCCTCAAATTTGAGTTCAACACTGGAAATTCGAAAAGAAGATAAATTAATGACATAGTATTTAGGTACCATGTACAGAAAAACATTTGAACCTGAGTCTTGGGGTCTGATGTAACCGATGCCATCATTTCTTTAAACAACCAATCGAAATCAGAGAAACGTTCAGGAAGTTATAACCAGATCAGCGCGTGTAATCAGACGTTATTGAATTAAAGACGGAAAAGAGATTTACACACGGTTGGCGTTGTTTAGATTTTTACAGGCGGCAAAAAACGTATATTCGAACAGTGTTGAAATATTAGATTTTATGCGCACATGATACCGTATCCCTAAAGATCACACACCGTACTTCCAAATCATTGCTGTTTGGTTTATTATTGAGTAATAAACCATTATGATCGCCGAAGAAAAATTCTAACCCCTCTCAAAAGTTGATGTTTTACGTTTCAAGTCATATAGAAACAGAATATTCAATAGGAAAAAATACTCTCCATACGATGTCAACACTTTTCTGTAGAAACTATGATAGCTTCCTCCACTACACGTAGAACCATGTGGCCCTACGTTCTGTCCAGTTCTTCTGATCGTTGCCTGTGTATACATCGCTTTGCGTTTTTTGATCAAGAATAATATATTTTCTGTCGCACAAATTGAGCTGTTTTCTTCCGCCTTTCCTCTGCCGACAATAGGTGTCTCTGTTCCCCGCCCTGAGTGAATGCACCACATCGATAAAGTAACACTCTGTTTTTAAATGAACAATTATATGAAGCTATATTGCCACAATAGTGGATGATGCTGAGTCGCGCGGATGATCCTACCGCTCAGTCAGACACCTAATCCACTCATCAGTCCAACTAGTCAGAGTTGCTCCCAATCGTCAGCTATTAGGAACAACTCAACTCTTCTTTAAACAGATGCCTTCATCTGGCTGAGATAATGACAATGCCTCGAGCGGCTCGGCCACGTTTTTTAATTGAATGTTGTTGAAACCGATCGTTTGACAACGATACCCATCAAATCCAATTGATTGAATTGGAAAATCTGCCTAGTCTCGAGTGACCGTAAACTATGTTGAAAACATTCAATTGTAACTAGTGAACTTTTCGAATCTGTGTCCCACTAACCTTTTTCACCAAAGTTAAAGTTTACGCTCTAACGTATAGCCGTCTGAAGACAATTAATTTTTCTTTAGTAAGTATTTATAGACTTATAGTGCATCGCGTGTTTTTTCCCAATCGTAAACGTGAGAGTTCATCTGTTTATTCACTCATAAAAAATAGCCTTCATCTTAAATAAATGCTCTCTGTTTCATCAAGCTTATCAGAAAATTGCACAAGAGGTAAGCTTCGTTGATAGTAGTTGGGCAAAGCATAGAAGTGTCCTGGGGAAATAATTTCATCTCCGTAATTTACTAGTCTCTGCCCCCGAAAAATAAGGCATTTGGCAACAAAATGAAAAATATCATCCTCCTAATTGAAATTGCAGAGAGGACATGCATTTTCTTCATTGAATTTAATCGCTTTTCTTTTGTAGCGGAGGAATGCTCTTTTGGATCCGCCCAGTCGCAGTTGAGCCACAATCCGTTTCAAGCTAAGCGGCAGGGATAGCAATTTTTTCGAGAACAATTACCATGGTTTTTAATTGCATATATATAAAACTGCACAACCAGGAGCAGAGGTATACGATAGATTGAAGAACTAGTTGGAGGGATTCGGACGAAAAAAATAGGGGATGCTTAGAACTTAAAGCGTTTTTCGTTAACACGTTTTTTTTTACATAAAGTGGAACATATCTCGAGAGCTATCATATATGATAGCCATTTTCTTATTTTTAATGGATTCTACATTAAATTTCCTACATTTTCTTTCACAGCACCTAATCGTTCCCATTTCGGGAACGTGACGAAAAAAATCCCAAAGTTGAAACTTCAAATGTATGAAAATTGAAAAAAATTCGAGAAATATTAATAATCGTTCGATTTTGATTGTTTTCACTTTAAATTCGAATTCTACGTCTAATTTCCTGTAAGAATCGTTAATTAATCAAATTTGATCCGGACTGTAAGTATTTGCAACGGCTTTTCAAAGTTGAAAAACGTAGGAGTGGCGTAGTATTAAACCTGGAAAAACTTATAGTTGTCGTAAAATTTCCACCGTTTTGACGTCATATTCGGATTCAGCGTTAAATTTCCTATAAGAATAGCTTTCAAAATCGCTTTAAAACGAAAAATTAATTGTTCACTATTACCGATGCCAGCGGAGCTCGGAATTCGGCCGGCGAAAACCCCGATTTACGGAAAATAATTTCTCTGGCCCTGTTTAAATTTTTTTCGTCAAATTTTTTGCTATGTACGTGTGTAAGGCGTTCAAATGAAGACTCCTGCATACTAAAACAATTGATTTACATTAATTTTGACCCCGAAAATCAGCGTTAAAGTCCAATTTTTGAGCTTTAAAAAACCGATTTTTTTGGACCACTTGCAGATTTTTCCGAGAAATAAAAAAAATCACAAAAATACATCTTGGTAAGACACAACTTTCCTAAAAATTTCAGATTTTTATCTGTATTGAGAGACGAGTAAAAAATCGTTAACTGATCGGTTGAAAAAATCGCAGGGGGACCCCTTGGATTTTTCGCGAAAAATTTTTTGAAATAGATTTGGCTCAAATTCAGCATAATGATAGTTGATGATGTGTATATAAATAATATATGGTTCATTTTTTGTTTCTTTCGCACTAAATAGATGAAAAGAACATTAAAAGTTCAAAAATGTCACGTTTTCGTGTATAGTCTACTAATATTGTTGAATAACGCAAAAACGGTGGAAAAATGGATAGGTACATTACATTAGGAAAATGTGGACAGTTAAATTACCTAACTTTTGGTATATTCAAACATCTGAATTGACGACTTTTTGTTTGAGTTATCAGTTCTGCAAGTTACAAATCTTGGAAAATTTAAAGATGTTATGTCTAATTTTGCTCCTACTTTGCTCCAGTTGAAAAACCCAATACTTTATGATACTGAGTACAATACAATCCCCACCAACTACATACCAAATTATAGAAACTACTACTACCTACTATAATAACAATACAATCAGACTTCGTGTGATTATACTCAACAAATAATAGATTTCAGTTAGATTAGATAAATATAGTGTTTCAAGCGCAAATACGACATAGTTTAGAAATCCTTAACGATGCGCAAAATGTTGACGATTTGAAACCGTTTTCAGTAACATTTGTAGAGGTCGTGAGGGTTAGAACTTCGACGGCCTGTCAGAAATTACTTATGGCGGCTGCCTCTGTTTACATGGAGCGATGTTTTTGAATGCTTCGAATCTAAATCGTTATTTGGCCACGTTAGTCTGCGGTGAAACGTAAATGTGACTATAGTGGTCAACCACACAAAACGAAGCTCGAGTAACGTTTTTATTCTCTAATTGTCTCCGAGGCGTAACCCATCATTTGCTCAACGTCAAAATATCGTCTTTCTTCCCCGTTATCATACGACCCCGTTGAAGAATCCTCTTAATAAGCGTTCACTTTTCTAAAATAATAGGACGGCATTTATTTATTTTGTAGCTCCTGGGTCAACAATGATGTTCTCTTACCTCGCTTGAGTGTCCCCCTATAACAGAGCTGAGCGATAAAACTGGTCCTCACCTCACCAATCATTTCCTCTCCGACCTCACAGTTCGAGCAGACTCTCCTGCTTGCACTTGTAATAAAATCAATGATGAATGGACGATAAAATTCGAATTGAAGGTCATTCTGCTAGTAGTGATATTTTCTCCAGATGTTATTACAAAGCATACATAGCCTTAGCACGTGTAAGATTTCCCTATTTGTTATCACAATAATACGCTATCAAGATTTTGTTGCGAACTGACAGTTAAATAAAGTAGGTAGGTAAAGTAATCAAATGTAATTTTGGGTTTTTCATCGAAGGTAATAATAAGGTATAGATTCGCCATTTAGGTTTCTGAAAATATCGAGTTATAGTTATATTGTGTTGTGGACGAGGATCGACGAAACAGCTCAGGCCTCCGAACACGAAAGACAGTAAAATGAGCCGGGGAAACGCCTCCAGTTTCAACTCAAACATTTATGAGGCCATTCCGCCCTCGCTCGTAGTTGCTGAATTCCCCGTCTCTTCGAACCCTTGACAATCAACCTAACCTAGAACACGGGTACCGGCATCTCCACTACAATTGACCCCGAGACCTGTAGTAGTACTACATTCCTCACCAAATGCGAAACTGGAGGACACAGAGATATAACTTGATTGGTGCCTGCCTAGGTACCGTCTGTATAGATCTAACAACCATGCAGTGAATAAAGGCGAAAATCAACAGCTGTTCAAACAATCGGCTGTTATATTGCTATTGTTACGTAACAAAATGAAAACGCCGCAAATGGTTGCACAGTGGTTTATAATTCCTTCGTTGCAATAATGTAAGAAGACCGTCCATTTGTGATAGTGACTATTCCGAACATTTGTGAACGTTTCCACCTAATACGGATTGGTGACTGTAAGGCACAACTCCGTAGCAACTTTCGAAGCTTTAATCATTTTTATTTAGAAAAAAGCTCATTTTTTGCCTAACGGTACAGCTGAAGAGAGTGTTCGACGACCATTCCAACGAGTATAATAACCATTTTTATAGCTCAAGAACTCTCATGCCACATTTCTGAAAATCTCCCAAATTCAACACAAAAGCTGAGATCCAATTAACCAATTAAGCTATCCCCCAATGGTCTCGTTCGATTCAGAGTCCAATAATCAATAGAAAGTGATACCAAATACATCTTTGAAAAGAACTATTTTAGATTTTTCACTCATTATAGAAAAGATAATAGAATGTTGAGCCTGTTGAACAACAAACGCTTTAAACATTTGGTTCTGAATGACATTCTGCAATATAAACAAAAGTATTTGGGCACTAGCCTTTGAATGTACGTACATTCTTGTACATTCAACCTCTTCACATGAAAGAAAGTTACTTAATTCCCTCGCTCCAAACGTTTCAAATGAAAATTAAACGGTCCAGTCTTTTGAAATCCAACATTTCGCTAGCATTCCCACGTTGATTTAAAAAGCAGTTCTCTGCAGGCCACTCGTGTTCAATTCCTGACCCTCATCATCCCGGCTAATGGCGGCCAATCCCTGGCACTTGTTCGTGTTTATTAACCAGTAATGCAACTTGCGAGAAGGTGCACATATTTTCTTATCATCGAGACAGCAGCTTAGAAGCAGCATAAAGGAGCATAAAATTAATTTAAAATTGAGAAACTTGAAACGTAAAGACATACAAGATTAACATGCATTAGGTACCTCTGTGGGACTGAAAACGAACCTCAAATTAGAACAAACCCTAACGACGCATGCAAGATGGAGGAATATTATCGGCTCGAATACGAGTTGAAACTCGAAGATGACTCCAAAACCCATTTCTCATACGAATCGTCCTCCAGGGATCATGGAAATCCTAGCTTGAAGCAACGTATGTCACGCATGGCTACGCACGGAGAAGCGGGAACGGTTTAATTCATATTAAACGAAGCATTGAAAGAAAACTCCATTACTTGTGAATGAGTTTGTAAAAAATTGTCTTATCTATTGAATGTATGATCATGATAGACGGAGGTAGTTTTTACTTCAACGGTTACGATGAAATTGATTGCTCGGAAAAATAAATTTACAACAGGCAGCCATTTCGTTAAGCTATCGTATTTCCCTTTCCTTAGGAAAAGGTTAGTAAGTTTAGTATTAGCAACATGTCAAACGAATTTCGGATTTCTCACCACTCTCTATTATGCATTGACACTATCTCCTTTTTGTTTTCATGCAGATCGCAAGAAACAATGAAGAATCGTGCGGATGAAGCCCTATTTCTTCAGACGATTGGCAACTCTTCGGAACTTTGGTTTATTATTCAGTAATAAACCATTGTAATCGCCCAAAAAAAAAATTTATAACCCCCCTCAAAATTTGATGTTTCACGTTTCAAGGCATGTAGAATCCGAATACCAATTTTAGAAAAATTCTGTCTGTCCGCCGTACGGCGTACACACTTTTCCGGCCAAACCATAATAGCTAAATTCTTGAAATTTTCACCAAAAATCAATCTCGGTCCTACGACGGCCCAATTCTTGAACCAACTTGCTAGCTCAACTTTAAGGGTATTTTTGGGGGGTTTTGAGGGGGAGAAAATTCATATTTTCCAAGGTTTTTCAAAAAATGTGTACGTGGTATCAAATTGTATAGATTTTTGGAGGCTGAATCGAATGAGACCATCGCGGGGTCGATAGCTTCATTGGTTCTCGAGTTATCACAGCTTTTGTGTCGAATTTGGGAGATTTTCAGAAATTTGACATGAGGGTATAACTCGAGAGTTCTTGGAGCTATAAAAATCGTTCTATACTCATTGGAATGGTCGTCAAACACTCTCTCCAGCTGTACCGTTTGGCAAAAAAATTATATTTAATTAGGAAATTAAGAAAAATAAAATTGATTAAAATTACAATAGTTGCCACGGAATTTTCCCCGATAGTTTTCAATATGTTTTGGTTTATTATTCAATAATAAACCATTGTAATCGCCCAAGAAAAAAAATTTTATAACCCCCCCTCAAAATTTGATGTTTTACGTTTCAAGGCATGTAGAATCCGAATATCCAATAAAAAAAATTCTGTCTGTCCGCCGTACGCCGTACGCCGTACGCCGTACGCCGTACGCCGTACGCCGTACGCCGTCAACACTTTTCCGGCCAAACCATAATAGCTAAATTCTTGAAATTTTCACCAAAAATCAATCTCGGTCCTACGACGGCCCAATTCTTGAACCAACTTGCTAGCTCAATTTTAAGGGTATTTTTGGGGGGTTTTGAGGGGGAGAAAATTCATATTTTCCAAGGTTTTTCAGAAAAATGTGTACGTGGTATCAAATTATATAGATTTTTGGACGCTGAATCGAATGAGACCATCGCGGGGTCGATAGCTTTATTGGTTCTCGAGTTATCGCAGCTTTTGTGCCGAACTTTGGAGATTTTCAGAAATTTGACATGAGGGCATAACTCGAGAGTTCTTGGAGCTATAAAAATCGTTCTATACTCATTGGAATGGTCGTCAAACACTCTCTCCAGCTGTACCGTTAGGCAAAAAATTTAGTTTTTAATTAGGAAATTAAGAAAAATAAAAATGATTAAAATTACAATAGTTGCTACGGATTTTTCCTCTATAGTTACCATCTGTTTTTCGTGGAGAACATTCACAAATGTTCTGAATAGTTACTAATACAAATGGATTGTCTTTCTAAATCAATATTGAAGTGAAAGAATAATAAACCACTGTACAATCATTTGCAGCGTTTTTCGGTGGGAACCTCACAAATGTTCGGAATAATTACTATCACAAATGGATTGTCTTCCTAAACCACTGTACAATCATTTGCAGCTTTTTCAATAGCGGTCATCATAGCAATTACCTTTGGATTTGAATGTTCAATTGATTTCTATGCAGGTATGAAAAAGAGTTGAAATGAACTTCGCAAAGGTTGTGTCCATGATTCATTTTGAAATGATTTCATTTTGAAAATTACAACAATTCTCGACAATGGTTTTCAATCTGTTTAATACTGAAGTAATTTTCACGAAATCATGGAATTATGTGGACCATTCTACAGTACCGCTGCAGGCTCCACCAATTATTTTTTCGGCGTCTCCAATCGATAATGTGGCCAGATCTGAGGGAATCAATTAAACTGGTAACCTAAACTTGTTATCACGCTAACGCAAACGCTGTGGGATAATATACTGCTTATAAACAAATCTTCGGCCTCTTTCCGTCATTCCTTATGAGTACCCAGCGAATGAAAACAACTGAGACGTTGAGGAGAATAATATTTCCATAGCATCGTTATAATGAGATTGACCCGAAACGTTTAGAGACATATTGACCAATTATCTGAGCGACTAATTTATCAACTATGCCTATTCTACCAATATTGAAGGATAGAAAATTAATCAGATTCTTTCATTTTTTCTCAGTTATAATTAATACTCCTACCCATCGGTTTGGCGTTATGGAAGTAATTGTCCAAATAATTATGCTGTTCAATCAATTCTGAATTATTCAATGACAAAAAAATAGACTTTAAGAAAATCGTGTGAAAACCTGGAATACACACTATCGACTACTTAGATCGTCCTACCAAACATAAATAAACTAGAAATCAATATTTTATCAATTCAATTCAACTTATTTTCTTTTTCTATTTTTGACTATTATGTTGGTGGGTTAAGGGTGATTATATTCCATCTCTGAAAAGAAGTGAAGCACTCGACTCGTATCGGTTTCGAATTTATGCATGAAAAGTAATGTTTACGAATGAAGGAAGCTTTTGAATTCCCTAGCAACTTTATTACCTTTAGTCAAATGACATAAATAGCCAAGAAAAACGAGCATTGGGCTCCGCACCAAGCATTTGGCGAAAAGATGAGCAGTTCATTCCGTTCAGGGAGGTTTAAAGAGCGGCAACAAAGGGAAGGTGACTGAAGAGGATCGAGTTAGTAACTCAGAGGGAGTTAGTAATGAATTTGCCTCGCTCTTCTCCTATTCTAGGAAAGAAAGCAGACTCTCTCAAGTCAACGAGTCAACAAAAATGAAAGGATCTTTTCAAATTGAGAGCGGTAGCGCTCTGGAGGATGAGAAAGTGAAAATGAAGGGCGGAAAAAAAGTGCAGCACTGAATAGTTGATGCTTCCGCCGCCGTGGGCACCATCCCTGCTACTTTTACGAGGCCAAGTTCGTCCGAACTCCGATCCTCTTTCTTCTTTGCTGTCAATGTAAAACGATCTCACTGCGAGGTGGCTGCAGCTTCCGCAGCTTTACCCCAGAACTAAGCACCGGGGCACAGTCTGGCTAAAATATACGAGCCATCTTTTGCAAGGGATGTAACCGTAAATAAAGGCAACGATTCGATTCCGACCCAAATAAAACAAAACGATTAATGCTCGCAGTACAAATTCGTTGGCGCAGGCTGGCAGTGCGCATACCATTCAATGAAAGGCTGTATATCGTGAGCGACATATTGTAAATTTTACGGTGAAGACGGAACACTGAGAAAGCGAGAAGTTATTGCCGACTGTAATAAAGTATCTTTTCAGATTTATCTACTTATGAAACTACACATCTTTGCTATCGATTCGCACGAAAAAAATGAACAAATCATACGCACTGTCAAAAAAAAAAAGATGCCAGTCTGGTATCAATATCCAAGTTGGTTACAATACTGACGATAACATCGATACGGCGATAATACGAAATTATATGCAACACTCGCACAATATAAGTTCGATTTCAATAGTAGAGCCCCTTCGAATTTTTCTTCGCTTTGTTCGTGGTTGCGATACTAGTAATTGTATTTATATCATTGCTTTTGGTGGTTAATTTTGGTTTATTATTCAATAATAAACCATTGTAATCGCCCAAGAAAGAAATAACCCTCTCAAAATTTGATGTTTTACGTTTCAAGGCATGTAGAATCCGAATATCCAATAAAAAAAATTATGTCTGTCCGCCGTACGCCGTACACATTTCTGACGAAACTCAAAAGCAAAATTCTTGAAATTTTCTATCGTAATTTTAAATATTCTTATTCTTCTTAATCTTCAAATTAAAAACTTTTTTCACCCAACGGTACAGCAAACTAGAGTTATTCGACGACCATTCCAACGAGTATTATATACCACCGGTTTACCGATTCCTCGCCCCCCAGCTCAAACACTTGGAGCGCGTGAACCACTAGTTGACAAGTGCTGGATCTAAATTGAGTCTGCATGCGATAAGCTAATAATTATTACATATTATCTCTGTACGAATCTATGTAGGATAAGCTAATGATAAAATATTTCACAAATATTGTGAGCACGAAGACAATTTGGTGTATTTAATTATATTTTTATGTTATGTCCCTGCGGAGCTATTCGCGGTCAAAGAAAAGTCGAAACCCGTTTTTTGACATAAAGTGGAATATATCTCGAGAGCTATCATATACGGTAGCCATTTTCTTATTTTAATGGATTCTACATTAAATTTCCTTCATTTTCTTCCACAGCACCTAATCATTCCCAATTCGGGAACGTGACGAAAAAAAATCCCAAAGTTGAAACTTCAAATGTATGAAAATCGAAAAAAATTCGAGAAATATTAATAATCGTTCGATTTTGATAGTTTTCACTTTGAATTCGAATTCTACGTCTAATTTCCTGTAAGAATCGTTAATTAATCAAATTTGATCCGTACGGTAAGTATTTGTAACGGATTTTCAAAGTTGAAAAACGTAGAAGCGGCGTAGTATTAAACCTGGAAAAACTTATAGTTGTCGTAAAATTTCCACCATTTTGACGTCATATTCGGATTCAGCGTTAAATTTCCTATAAGAATAGCTTTCAAAATCGCTTTAAAACGAAAATTTAATTGTTCACTATTACCGATGCCAGCGGAGCTCGGAATTTCGGCCGGCGAAAACCCCGATTTACGGAAAATAATTTCTCTGGCCCTGTTTAAATTTTTTTCGTCAAATTTTTTGCTATGTACGTGTGTAAGGCGTTCAAATGAAGACTCCTGCATAATAAAACAATTGATTCGCATTTATTTTGACCCCGAAAATCAGCGTTAAAGCCCAATTTTTGAGCTTTCAAAAACCGATTTTTTTGGACCACTTGCAGATTTTTCCGAGAAATAAAAAAAATCACAAAAATACATCTTGGTAAGACACAACTTTCCTGAAAATTTCAGATTTTTATCTTCTTTGGTAGAGTAGTAAAAAATCGTTAACTGATCGGTTGAAAAAAATCGCAGGGGGACCCCTTGGATTTTTCGCGAAAAATTTTTTGAAATAGATTTTGCTCAAATTCAGCATAATGATAGTTGATGATGTGTATATCAATAATATATGGTTCATTTTTTGTTTCTTTCGCACTAAATAGATGAAAAGAACGTTTAAAGTTGAAAAAGGTGATGTTTTCGGGTATAGCCTACTAATATTGTTGAATAACGCAAAAACGGTTGAAAAATTGATAGGTACATTACATTAGGAAAATGTGGGCAATTAAATTACCTATCTTTTGATATATTCAATCATCTGAATCGACGACTTTTTGTCTGAGTTATCCACTGTGCAAGTTACAAATCTTGGAAAACTTAAAGATGTTATGTCTAATTTTGCTCCTACTTTGCTCCAATTGAAAAACCCAATACTTTATGATACTAAGTACAATACAATCCCCACCAACTACATACCAAATTATAGCAACTACTACTAAGTACTACCTACTATAAAAATACCAATAGATTCCCACTGTCCATACACAAATAATAACTACTATACCAATACCTTTACCTATACCTATACTATATACTATATATAGTACTATATATATAGTAGTGATATGGACACTACCCCCGAGGGATTTATGTACTGTGCGCGATAGCTGAGGGTGGCGAAGCCCCCCTCTGAGGGGGTTGGGCGGCGAGGCCGCCAGGGGCGCTCAGCCCCTAGTTATTACATATCTCTGTACGAATCGATGTAGGATAAGCTAATGATAAAATATTTCACAAATATTTTGTGCACGAAGTTTACTGAATCATTCGCTTGGGAATATGAAAGGTGCGAATTTATTGTTCTCTTTTACGTACAGATTAGTAGAGGGGATTCAAATCCGTTGTGCCTTGATTAAGTACCTGAAACAATATAAATGAACTAGTTAGGTACAATTCTAACAACAGTCCGGTGATTACGTATTTATGCATCCATAAATAAATATGTATAAATAAATAGTGTATAAATCAATTAAGTTAATTAAATAAGTGCAAATCGTTAATCGACTTAATCGAGTTAATCGCGAACAACTTGACATAATGTTACGATTCGCGAAGTTGGCTACAGTTTTTCTGTTTTCAGATAAATATCCTTCAAACGAAAGAATAATGGAAAGTTAATTTGCACGATTTTGGAGGAACTATAGTCGTTTTTAATGTGAAAACCGAAATTGATCGGGTGTACGATTGATCGAGAAATGGGTGAATATAAAAATATTTTAGAACCAATTTTGTAGATTAGAAACAACTTCATCAGCTACAAATTTTTTTGATTTGTTTATTCTTAAAAATTTCAGTTTTTTTATTTTTATTTTTTATTTTTAAATTGTATTCAGTTCCTTGATTAAGAACATTATTTAAACCAAGGCCATTTTCATAGCTACATATAACTCGGAGATGATAAACCTAGATTTTTCCCAAGGTACTCGAATGTATCATTATTTTATAGACATCCGTGAGTCGCTGCTCATCAACAATTAATATTATATCCTCAAAATGAAGTGATTTCAGGTAATTACGTTCCGGTTTTATCTCGTTTACTGCCCTAGCAAACCATCAGATCCTTGAAAGTTATAAAATCTTTTGATTTAGTGCCACTTGCTCGAGCGAGGGCACGGCCTTCATCGAGCTTTACTTTCACGTCCTCATTGCATGTGATAAGAGTCATTATGTCAATCAAAGCCCGATCATGGCTGACTTGAAATTCGGGCAAGATTTCTTGATCAAGGCTAACGATTTGAAGGCTTATATCAAAAAGTAGAGCTGATTGTTTCTCAACCCACACTAATTCGTGATGGTTAAATGATGATAAATGCTCGTTTGAATGTTTGCCGAACGGGAAGAAACATGATTAGATACAGAATTTCTCCTCTTATAAGAGAATTTTTCAATAGAAAAATTCCCGTACCTCATTGCTCTCAAGCTCCTTTCAGAACTATGTCGTGGAGTATCATGAGAATTCATGGGGTCTCCCCGAAGCGTCTTTCATTCTGTCTTTCCACGACGCATAAAATCAGTTCGACCGCACCTCAGTCGCCCCTCGATCTCTCCTCACTAGAAACCCAGAAAAAATCCAAGGCCTAAGAAAATGCTATATTTTTTCTTTGTATAAATTTAGACCCACGTATATAAAAAACATTGTACAAAATAATAACATCTATGCTAAATTGTTCTTGATCGAGAACGATTTGTGGTTTATTATTCAATACTAAACCATTGTAGTCGCTTTAAAAAAAATTTCTTACCCCCCTCAAAATTTCATGTTTGAGAAAACGTTGAACGAAATTGGAAAAATTTGGTATAAGTACGATAATACTCGAGTATATCTGTAGCTATAAAAATTCTTATTTACACGTTGGAATGCAACATTTTTTTAACCATCTTCCAGATGCCTATTTAATGTCTGGGGGCCTTCGCAGACTGATCCCATGAGTCTTTCGAATGGACAAACTCCACAATCTCACACTCCTCCAAACTCCCACCATTTCATGCACTATTCAGCCATAATATCAACTATGTTCGAGATCTGCGTGCGCCGGGCGCCTTGACATCCTGAATAGTTAAATCGTTTTCATAATTAATTGTATCGTAGCCCCGAAGCTCCCGCCACCGTCGAACGTAGGTACGAGTCAAGACTGACAGGCGCTTCGACAAGAATTACCTGCCCGTATGTGATCAATTCGCCGATCATGATTCTCCGGAAATAGTGTAATATCTGTCACACCAGCCTGTACGTGCACACGTACAACTACGTTTTGCCATGTCATATTAAACACAAGCAGGCCCAATCGTGCTAATTGCGGTGAATCGCTTATGGTTTATTAAGTAATCGATAAACCATTG
The DNA here is from genome assembly GCA_037159825.1 of Tupiocoris notatus. Taxonomy (NCBI): domain Eukaryota; kingdom Metazoa; phylum Arthropoda; class Insecta; order Hemiptera; family Miridae; genus Tupiocoris; species Tupiocoris notatus. Next base: position 1,040,204 of record JASJUZ010000199.1, on the reverse strand, counting down.
TGATTGCCTACGGAAAAATATTCCTAATCCCCTTAAAATTTAATTTTTTTGGTTTCCAATAAAAAATGTTATGTTTGACCGCCGTACGCCGTCAAAACTTTTCTGAAGAAACTATGTACGAGAAATTTTTACGAAAAACCAAACGTTGCCAGAAAATGGCTCAATTCTTTAGCCAAATAACAACTTTAGTTTGAAGGGTATTTACAAATAGAATTATATTTTTTTTCTGAATTATCAACCCAATTTGTGCATTCTTCTATTTTTGATTCACCTGGCTAGTTTTTCAACAACAGTTGTAAAGTACAACGTTGCGGCCTTAGTATGAGTTTTTTGATTTTATAATTGATTATACATGTTACTAACTCAAACATGGAAGTCCTCATAATTCGCAAATTCAGGTATTTTATTTGAGCGCTTTTGTATTTTTAGGTCTCCTTGCTGTAAATATGGTCCTATATCACAAAACTTGTCTAGAATAGTTTGGATCACACACCGTACTTTCACCTTGTGCGGTTTTTTGCTATTTAAATTTATATACAGGCCGGAAAATATCAATATATTTTATACAACATTCTCTTTGTTAGTAATGGCGAGTGAATGACGCGCGATATTCATCACTGGGGTAACACACCGTACATCCGAGCTATCTGCTTATTTTTGTACTTAGAAATATTCACAGTCCCTAAAAGTCAGTATATTTGATCGGTTACGGTCGCGAATTTTCCTGAGCGGGTGAATGACGCTTGGTTTTGAACGATAGGATCACATTGTGAACTTTCGCGTCATCCAAACGTTGTTTGTATTTGGAATGTTTACAGGCCGCTGGTTCGTGGTAGCGTATGTTAAGTAAATATCAACGTCTAGTTGAAATAAATAAATGCCTCAAAAAACGATTTGAAAGCCGTTAGAGGTACTGAACAAGAGAGTAGTAGAGTTGGTTAGGATGTAAAGAGATTTCAATGGCTGAGGGAAAAGGGATGAGGAAGGGAAGGTTGGGTGAAAGGAGTTTTATTCAATTTTGACGAGGGAAATTGGATCGACCGGAAACAGGGCAATGTGCGCCAACGTGCGAGTCACCCATGGTAAATAGCTTGGCCCGCAGTTCGCAGTTTATGGAGTAGCTTGAGATCAATCACAGCTCCATCTCAATGATGAATCGAATATAGTTCAAAATAGGGTCAAATACAAATTATTACCTAACATGAAAATATAAACATAGTACTCTAATGGATTTAGATGAATTCCAAGCTGGCTCATAGTAGTTCAACGAACAACCTAGACAGCTGTGTATTACACAATCGTTTGGAAAGATTTTCATTATGAAACTTGAAAGGTTTATTTTGTAATGGGCATCACTATAAGGGCACCAGTTAATGGAAAACCACTATTCTAATCCTTAAACTATCCCACGTTTAGAATTCAAGTTCACAGTCGTGACTTATGTTATACTGCTTTTACTAAGCTTGTTGACTCTCATCTAATAGAAGAACAATGTTTCCTCATTTCAAATTCATCAAAAACTCATATTTATTCAGATATTTACTGAAACTAAAAAATTGGATCAGTTTTCTATCCAACTTCTTCAAAATTTGATCGGATTTCATTGGTTTTCACGTCGAAATATCGTACTACCCGCACTATGCGAGGAAATTGAAGAATGGACTTTTCGTATAATCAGGGAGGGTGGTTGTTGGCAGAGTATGTGCGTGAAGGATCGAAAGAGGTTTTTCAAAAGTATGATATCATCAGCTATTTCACTGAACAGAAATAGATTAAAGATAACGAGCTTCATTGTCGAACGCCCTTGATGTCTCGTAATGAACTGGAACAATACCCATTCGAAATTTCTTTAACAACGTCTCACGATGTGATTGGCTATGAAAATGATGTAAGGTAAAGATGCTGGAAAATTTAAGGACTTTTTACTCTCAGAATATTTTCAGTTTTTTTTTTTTTTTTTTTTTTTTTTTTTTTTTTTTTTTTTTTTTTTTTTCTTATCATCTAATAATAAATCATTGTAATCACCCTAGAAAAAATCCTAAACCCCTCAAAATGGGATCTTCTACGTTTCAAAAGGCATCTAGAATCCGAAAAGCCAATTTGAAAAATTCTGTCCTTCCGCCGTACGCCGTCAACACTTTCTGACGAAACAATGAAAGCTGAATTCTTGAGATTTTCACCAAAAATCAATCTTGGCCCGACAATGGCTCAATTCTTCAACACACTCGCTACCTCAATTTTAGGGGTAATTTTGGGGGGTTCTGAGGGGGAGAAAATGTGTTTTTTTCCAACGTTTTTCAGAAAAACGTGTTTTTGGTATCGATTTCTATAGACTTTTGGGCGCTGAATCGAATGAGACCATCGCGGGGTCGATTGCTTTATTGGTTATCGAGTTATCGCAGCTTTTGGGTTGAATTTGGGAGATTTTCAGATATTTGTCATAACTCGAGAGTTGTTGGCGCTATAAAAATCGTTCTATACTCGGTGGAATGGCCGTCGAACAATCTCTTCAGCTGTACCGTTAGGCTAAAAATTCAGCTTTTAATTTGGAAACTAAGAAAAATGAATTAAAATTACAATAGTTGCTACGGAGTTTTCTCCTACAGTTACCAATCTATTTTTCGGTGTGAACGTTCACAAAATTTTCGAAATAATACTATCCCAAATGGAGTCTCCTTGAATCATTATTGAAACAATCTTTTGGAGCATTTTTAGAATAAGTTCACGATGGAACGATTTACATTCCACCGAAAACAAATAAATTCTTCTCTCTCCCTCGAATCACATTTATGGTCTCCTTTTCCTTTCAAATCCCGCTCCTTCGACCGGCAGCGGATTGAAATTACCTGTGCAAGAAGCAAGACGACAATTGAACTGAGCTGGTGAATGGGTTTGTTCGCCTTGTAACGCTTTTGGATCAGCGAGAAAACCCTCACTCTACCTACATCTGCGTCCTTAAATCGACTAAGGTCAACGGAAATGGCCGAGGAAAACAGTGAACGAAAGAGAAACTAGGTTTGTATCTAGTATTGTTGAAGGCGAGGTAAACTCCATCCCTATCTTGAAGAGGCATCTGAATCTCTGTCCCTTTTCATTCCTATGCGCTCCACAACCTTGGACGAAATCAAAAATGTTCAGCGAGGACATTTTTCGAATTCGGCCGCGGTAAACGACTGAACGTCTTGTACGACACCGGAGATATTGCACGGTGTTTTCTTATTACTTCAAAACGTTGTTTTTATTGTTACTGGGATAAGGGGAAGATTAACTTGGTGACCTTTTCTCCGTAGGCTCATTGGGTACCTACTACACAATCCAATGGACCAATGATTCCGAGGAAACACCAAACAAGCGAATGATCTCGACTAATAAACGAATGAATAACCAGAAAGAGCGAATCTCTTTCTAATCCCAGCTCATCCCAGTTGACCACGCGAATCAACTTCTACTCGCAAATATTCGAAGTACATCCAGCAACAGGAGGACGCATAATATCTGACGATCATCGAAGCGACGTGACGACACGACTAATTATTGCGATGTAGATGAGAGTGACATGGTAAGCAAGCTGATCTTTGCGTGAAACCTTCCGAGACGAGCTGGTTGAGAAATTTAACTTGCTAATCCGCTCTTCCTTAGTCGACATCCATATAAGAAGAATGAGTGACAAATGAGAGCAGCAAAGTTTGCCGCACAGAAACACATTTCAAGCTCAGATTGCAGTTTGAAGCAAAAGACGAATATTATGCCATTTTGATAGGACGAACGTTGAAAGAACAAAAATGAACCGCCAGACAACGGGAACGAAACAGTTTGAATAGCTCAAAACTCATCGTAAATTACCGGCTGAAGAGCGTGGTCATATTTCAGCGTTGGAACGCGCGTTTACCACCGCTAATTTCCAACGATGTAATAACGAGGATTTGTCCAACTTGTTGGTCCGTACATATCTTTTTCGACGCCATACCCCGCATCTGAAATTAATGGCTACGGATGCGAAAGATGTATACTTTCGTTGCACGAGCAAAAAGTGAGGGGCTCATTAAAATGTTACCACTGATAGCCCGGCTAAACGGTACTTTGACGTCAATAAAAATGGCGTATCATTCTTGGTATCATTACACAATGTTTCTTGTAAAAAACACGATTCTGTGCAAATCCAACAATAATTCACTGTGCGTTAAAAAAAAAAAAAAAATGCAATTATTTTTTAGTTTGGCGCATAAATTTCCCTCCCACCGATCTTCTCTAGCCCAAAAATTTCATAGGTCCGAATGGAAATTGAATCTTTCCCATAGTTAGGTGAAAAATTTGTTAGTAACAAAAGTTCCTGAGCTGGTGGTAACAATGTGAAGCGAAACAGGATTTTTCACGCTCAGCGAGAGCGTTATTTTTCGAGTATTTTGTTACATAAAAAATTGAAAAATAGATAAATCGAATTCTAACCAACATAATTCCTTCAGCATTTTTCGGGATCACCCGTTTCCGATTTATAGCGTCCAATTGACATTTGTATAAATTTCGCCAAAATTGGAAAAAGTGGTCGTTTTTCAAAAATTAATATTAGCAAAAACACTGGGCCGATTTTGACGGATAAAAGACTTTCACCTCCGTAATGTAATGCTTTTCCAAAGATAAATGATATTATTGTAATCATATAAAAGTTCCAGTAGGATGTGTTTTCGTTCGTTTTTTTTTTATTTTTTGTATTTTTTATAAAAGATAGTACAATTATAATCACCACCGAAAATACGTAGTCTACAAAAATACTTCATCGCAAAACTTACAATTTGCAGTATTTCGATCAACCTGAGATAATATTTTGACAATATTTTGAGAGGAACAAATTGTAGTTCGTTTGGATGTCAGTTTTCGATGCGAGTTCCCGCACTATTCGTTCGTTCGTCGCTTCGAGCCAAGATGATTCACGTTTCATCTACGGATTACTGTGTTGGGTTACTTACCTTAACTCGCAATGGAGTCTACTCTGTATGCATTGAAAAATTCCGTTAAGGTCTACTTTCCGGATAAGAGAAGCGAAAGAATGGAATAATCCAGTGTGAGCGCTTTCAATAATTCCTTACCAGGAATGCAATGGAAAACTACTTCGTTTTCACGTGAAGGAATAGGTGGGTAGCCGCCGAGTCTGCTAGCACACAACTGTAATCTCAACAGCAGCATCTGCTTGCACCATTCATGAACCGACGGGTTCCTTTCTGTTGAGAACTTTTAGACAGATTGGATAGCAACATGGATGCCGTCGTGAGACAAAGTGGTTAAACTCAAGTAACGTTGAAAATTTACTCTTTCATTATTCAACAAAATCCACACCACAAGCTGCTCAAACGATTTAAACTGCAGTACCATAAAATAAGTTCGAGTAAGTTCGGTATCCGATGAGGCAAGATGCTATCAGTAACTCTTAGGTGTTCCAATTTCGAATATAAAAATACCCTTAATCCTTCAGCATCCCATAAATATTTTCGACTGATAAATTCAACGTTTTCACTTAGCCGCGATGAAATCGCAAAACGGATCAATACGGGTTTTACATTTTTTTCTTTCAACAACTTCGGTAGTGCAAGTAGCTAAAAAAATTAAAAAGCATGATTGTCATGTTTGATGAAGTAACGACCACACAGATTCAACAGAAGCGTACCACTTTTGTACAGGGAATGTGATTACATCGATCTTAAACAGCTCACGTTCGAAGAAGACGATATCGGCCTTCTTAAACCACTTGCTATCAAGAACTACGAGCAAACGAAGATAGAGTTAAATCCGTTCTTAATTACTTGCCTAATTAAGTAACCATCAATCATTCTTGTCTGGCGAGCAGATCCCCGCCGTGATTGCGTAGCAGGCTTTTCAAAGAAAAGCCGCAAAAAAGGGCGAGAATTTTTCATTCTGCTACTTGCACCGTCTAATCATTTATGATTAATGTACGCGAAGAATGTAAATTTGAAATCAGAATGTCGGCTAAGGTGTTTCTCAATTTACGGACACAATGTGCAAAAATAGATCAGTATAGCATTCCAGAAGACCAAATTGACTGTCAAATACAAATACAATCAGACTAGAAATCGTTGTTCTTTTTTCTAGTCTGATTGTATTTGTCCAGAGATTTATTTTGCAGTTTTTTATGTTAAATTTGTGTTATTTATTTTAGTGTTTAAGATCTGGATGTGTTTATCGTTTTTAAAAAATTTTTAGTACCCGACGAAGCTGATGTTTGCTGAGAAGACGAAATTATGACAAATCCGCTGGTGGCTTTAGCTTGTAATTTTTATAGTTTAAGGCCTGATGAGGGAAACAGTGGTTTCCGAAACGTCGCAAATTAAAATGATGAATTACTAAGGAGGACTTCGTTGTTTTACTGGCCGAATCCCGATCAGACCAAACCAAAAACTACATCTACGGCCGACTATCTAATTTAAAAAAAAAAAAAAATTACATTAAAAAATAAATAAAAAGTATGTTAATTTTTAAGAGGATATAAAAAATATATCAATTTTCAAGAAGATGTAAAAATATATCAATTTTTAAGAAGATATAAAATATATATCAATTTTTAAGAAGATATAAACATATACGAGTATATCAACTTTGTTTTAACCAATGCTGCGCATTGAAGATAGAGATTACCTCTCAAATATATTTTCCTGCTCTATACAACGCGTAGGTATACAATTCTATTCAAGTAGAGGGGTTGTGAGGGGGAGAACAACCAGGCGACTTATTCTCCAGATCTTTAATAAGAATTTAATAAGAATTTAAGAGAATTAACTTGTATCGCGCTAAAACCAACTGAAGCATTGATCGAGTTGAGAAATGAAAATAAGAAATAGTAAACGACGACATGGTAAGAAGCGAATGCGATTTCTGAACCGTTTTCTAATCACAAGCCGTCGCTCCGTCGGACCACAAACAATGGAAAACCCACGTCAACATCATCGGTCCATTGAACACGACATGAATCCACCCTTTCCAATCCGAACCGCGATTATACCCCTCTTTCGGAAAGCTATTCATCGGTGGAGTAGATCTGACCGCCTCATGCAACTACTCAAGAATCACTCAAAAATCTAGCCTCAGGCAGATAATGCGCCACGCGTTGATGCTTTCCGAACGAAGAACATGAGGCGGTAGAAGCAACCCACCACGAATTAGTCGCCTGTAAACGCAAATGACGTGATCTAATCGCACGTCAACAATCAATCCACTTTTTTAACATCGCACATCTTCGGACCAGATATCAGATATGATTTTTGCGAGCGGATCAATGTTGTGTCTCTCACATGGAAAACTAATTCTTCTTTATCGTCACCTCTTGAGAAAAATCCGCCAATAATTCTGTGGATGCTTATTACACTTAATAAACTTTTCATAAATTTTAGACGGATTTCATCAACATGAGAATTGGCATTAATTTTTTATTCCGGCTTTCATGATCAATAATTATCATACATCTCTAATGACACTACTTCCGTGGTTTCGAAATCCTGAAAAAATCCATTGAAGCAGGATTAGTCGAGAGAAGAGAAGCGCTATCGAAAAGAAATGTCTGACGTCACAAGCCCCGTATTACCACAAAGAGCACCTGCCTTCCGCCCTACCTACCACCCACGCTGCCCTACAACCGGCATCGCTGCCCTATCCCAAGGGCTTGAATAATTTATTTCGGTTTATTATTAAACCATTGTGATCGCCGGTGATTGCGCGGTAAATGGGAGTATTGTGATCGTCCAAAAAGTCCAATCCGGATCGGAGGTGAGTTTGGAAGAAAGTTTTATATTACTATACTCAAAAACACTTTCTGAACAAGTGTCTGTGTGTGTGTATTCAAGGAATGACATCAACCATATTTATAACTCCGTGAAAATTGAATGAAACTCAATGAAATTTTGAGAGAGTGTTCCCCCAGTAATAGCGCCAAATGAACTGTTTCCGGATTTTGGATAACACATAGTACTGCCGGGACAAAACCGTTCAAGGTTTTTCCATTTTAATTTTTACAGGCTACACAAGTAAATATTTTTCTACGTTGAGGTCTTAAAATGTTTGCTATGGCAAGCTGACGACGCTTGATTTTTCGGAAATTTGATCACACACCGTACCTCCACGTTATGAGCCTTTTCCCCGATTTGGCTGGCGCGTATTTTATATTTTGATTTTTACAGGCCGGAAAAATTAATATATTTGAACATTCAAGGTCTTGCAATGTTTGGGACAGTGATTGAATGAAGTCTGATTTTTATCGACTAGTAAATTTCGATTTTTACAATATCTTTTACAATGGAGGTCCATGAATATTATTCCATTTTTACGAAACCGTATCGTTACGTTCGGGTCACATACTGCGCTTCCGCATTATTAACCTGATTCGTGGGTTTTTCTATTTTTAGTTTCTCCCAGCTAGTTTTTCATCAACAGACATATAACGTACGAGCTTTTTGATTTTATATTTGGTTTTTCCTCTTACCCACTCAAACATGGAAGTAATGTGTGATCTATGCACATCACTGGTTTGTAACTCCTGATCCTACATGAGGGCAATATATATGGTCCACTCCCTTGACAGAAGCGATTCAACCTGTGAAGGAACATCGTATTCTGTGGCCCATCTAATCGATAGGTGCGGGACCTCCTCTACTGCCGCTTAAGTGAATCGATCCATCGGGGCTGTTTAGCCTCATTCTTGGGGCTATGAGGGACGTTCAAGCTTTGGAGGACTTTCTGTTTTATGAGCTCTGCAACCGCCACTGTCATCAGTAAAAGCTACTCCTTCTCGAACTGGGTGAGTGATTCATACAACCTATCTACGCGCAGAGTGGCCACAATGCTTCGAGTTCGACCTTGCAATAGGTAGTCGCAGAACGGTAAATTATACACATTGATAAAAGCGTACAATAGTATATGAGAAATGATCAATTTCTTTCATATTATGGTGCCGAGCACTTTCACCTCTTCGCGCCTCATCAGGGCCTTTTATGAAATAAAAATTAAATTCGAAAGGCTCTAAATAATTTTGATGATTCCTTTTTCTTACGCGTTTCTTGTTTTCAGTCTACCAACTTATATTTGAATTTCTTGATATTTTATGATAGTTAAGGAATACTGTTAGTGAGATTCTAAAACTAATTTCTGATCAAATTGTTTTTGACAAATTTTTTAAACCCATTAATCTCCTCACTTTTTTCACTTATAATATTTTCCCTCGTGTTTTTAGAGGTAATCATTGAGTCTGTTGTAACTCCTTTAATTATGAGAGTTGGTCAAATCATATTATATAAATAAATAGTTAAAGTTAAAAAGCAACAAAAAAATAAAATAAATCAAAACTAGATTTTACGCATATTTCTTTTCAACCTCATTTTTTTTCTCTAACTGTATCTATTTAAAAAAAAAAAAAAAATTAGCTCTGTATAAGGAAGATGAAAAATTAAGGCTATTTCCAACGGTATAATTAGATTTGAATTAGCTCACGTAAATTAAGGAAATAAAAGTAAAAAAGGTCACGAAATAAGCGGGTTCCCAAGTAATATCATAGGACAAATACATCAGAAATGATTTGTGTTGTAGAAACCACACCACGAGTGTTACAACTGTTTCCCGTACACCATGAACTAACAAGGCGGTATAATTGTTCATATTGACCGTAGAATTAAGTGAGTGACGATATTGTTGCAGTGAATCAATAAAGAAAATTCCACCTAAACTGAAGTTGGTGATGTTCAGGTGAACGAGAGATTGAGCTAAAGGGAGGGGAAGATTGCGAGGCCGAGAACTTGGTTTGGAACTGTGAAAGTATACCAATTCATCATCGCAGTGTTAGAGCTACATCCGGAGTTATTCCCATGAGAAATCAACGACATCATTTAGTGATCTGGTCTCGCGGCTGCGTGGCTCCGTACGAAATTCAAATTTCGATAAATACGAGCAAGACAAGACCGCCGACCCCAGCCCACCGAATGCCCAACAGCAGTTAGCGTTAAACGATTGAGAAATCTAAATTAATGAGACGCGTTATGCGTGAGCTGACAACTAGCAGCGCTGGACATGGAGCTTATCTTGACTTCCTCACGAGCCGACCTCCTTATAACAACCTTAATGACCATGATTCATTCGTTAACGGTTCAACTAATTAAAACTTATCGATTTGGTATCACTGTTGAAATGATTAACAACGTCATCAGCGAATTATGTGATGGACATCAGAAAATTTCTAATCGTGCTACGACTTATATTTACTTCATACAAGAGATTTCGCTTCTATAATCATTGAATACAGATTTTGGACGATGAGAAGCAGTTCAACCAGTGGTGCGCATAGATCACACAGTACTTTCATTTTTGAGTCGATACCAGGAATAACCAATTATAAAATCAAGAATCTCATAATAAGGCTGCAACGTGCTCAACAACTGTTATTGAATAACCAGCTATTAGAACCCAAAAATAGAAAAACGCACGAATTATATAGGTTTAATGCGGAACTGCAGTTTGAGCCCAACGACACTTGCCAAGTTTTGTAAAGTAGGATTATTCATATTGCAAGGACACCCAAAAATGTATAACCAGCTCTGAAGGGGGAATAAAGCGTCATCTACTCTCCACTACGAACATGCAAAAACCGCAATCATTCGAATACATTGATTTTGCAACCAGCTGAAGATATCCGAGAAAAAGCCCATATCACAATAGTTCCATTTAGATCGTAAACATGGAAGAGATAAACTACGAATATTTCTAGAGCTCAAAAGTAAATAATATACTCAAGGGGGATTTTGGTTGGATTCACGATTTCTTCTGAAAACCCCATTAGAAAACGAGAAAACGGTTCAATCCTCCGTTGAGTACGTTAGCAATCCTATGTAAACTGAGGGGCCACCAAGAGTTTCCGTTTCTGTGGGAAAAATAACGCTGGAATGATTATGTAAACGTTCGTCCACTCGGAGAGACCACACGATGACTGCTACCCTAAGTTCAACGTCATGTTTGGTGAGTTTAAACCGATTGATCAAGCCGAACCTTGTTTCTAGGCTAACAATAATTACTTACAATGTCGGTAGATGCGAACTACATTCTAGTTTCCAAGTACACTGGCAACACTGATTGCTAGGCAATTATTAAGGAGAATATGGTTGGATTCTCATAACGATAACATTATTAACAGATTGGAAATGGTGAGAAAAACTCTGCAAATGATTGAACCGTGGTTTATTATTCCTTTTGAGAGTATCCATTCGTGATAGTAATTATTCCAAACATTTGTGAACGATCCCAACGAAAAACGCTGCAAATGATTGTACAGTGGTTTATTATTATTTCGCTTCAATATTGATTTAAGAAGACTATCCATTTCGACATGGGGTTGAGGTAGAGATATTGATTGCGACTCTATCTCATATTTTGTTTTTATATTGCTTCTAGCCCTTTCGCCTCAATATCTCTACCTCAACCCCATGTCGAATCTGATGGATACGTGACAAACCACAGACTATCCATTTGTGATAGTTATTATTTCGAACATCGTAGCCCTTTTTACCGTGGGTGGGAGCCAGTAATTAATATTTAACTCCAATAATACGGTACCTACTAAGAAGCAATGTATACTACGAGGGTAAATTATACTTTTCTTTGAAACTCAACCAAGTGAAGCATATCCACGTGAATTCACAAATGGATCGATGTGTATCCTCGAAAGTATAATTTTAGGAAAATCGATGGAAGCATTTCTTTTGTCGGTGCTTAACCGTTGACGGGGGAGGATCTGCAATGAAGATAAGCAAGGTAATGGGCACCATGAGCAGCGAGTTCGGAACTGCAGGTACGTCAGACAGGGTTAGCAGGCAGGAGGGATGTCGAATAGCGAGTAGGGACAATCGGAACATCGTAGCATCACGTTCTCGGACAACTGGGAGTGTTTGTGTTCTCATATAAACCGCTGAGGGAAATCTCATAGCTCGTGGGTTACCTCGTAGACACGGAATACTAAGCGAATGCATTCGATAAGCATGTTTCAGAATCGGAATATGTCAAATATTTGGACATCGAGTGCGCTATTCTCAGTTATTTACGAAGAAAAAACGCTGCAAATGATTGTACAGTGGTTTATTATTCCTTCGCTTCAATAATGATTTAAGAAGATTATCAATCCATTTGTGATAGTAATTAGTCCGAACATTTGTGAATGTTCCCATCGAAAAACAGATTGGTAGCTATAGAGGAAAACTCCGTAGCAACTATAGTAATTTTAATCATTTTATTTTTCTTAATTTCCAAATTAAAATATGAATTTATCGCCTTACTGTATAGTTGAAAGTTCGACGAGCATAATAAGGAGTACAGAACGATTTTTATAGCTCCACAAGAACTAATTCTCTTCGAATTTCTATTCTGATATCTGAAGGCCGCAAAAATTAAATTATTTGGGCTCTCATGTTTAGACTTTTTTATGCGGTTGGATGACGCTGTTTTTGCTTAGTAAGAGTTATAAGCCGTACTTAGTCGCAGAATGGAACTATAAACAGCATTGTTTCGATGTCAAAAGCACATACATGCGAGGAACAATTCAACACCCCAGTTCCAATAACTGCGTTAATAACTCATTCCCAAGAGGTAGGTACGTCGTGAGTCCCTACCAAAATTCATAAATTTATCCTTAAGAATAGCATTGAACAAGGAAAATATTCCACGAATAAGTGAATAAATTTTTTCACTTGCGGCGAAAAAATGTGCGGGTGCGTCTGTGACGATCATTTTCCGTTGTTTTCTCATGTATAATTCAACTGGTCGCTGAAAGTGACTCACAGCTCTAACTTCCTTTGAGCAGGCCCAAATTATTTCAGGAAGAGGCGACCATCCTTTTTGTTTCATACTTATGGAGATGAAACATCACCATATTGCCATAAATTTAGATAAATATATTCAATAAATATCATATTTATTGATAAATCCCCTAAACGTTTTTCTGAAGGCTCTTTTGGAATCGTAGATCAACGCTTAAGGGTAGAACAGAAGGACCAATTGCTTCGACTAGTCGAACCTCGACAGCAGAGGATCATCCTCTCGAAATAGATAAATGCTGGTGTTAAGGTTTTCATCCGTCTCGTTTTCAGCGTCATCCGATATCCAACATAATCGTTCCGTCCGCAAAGCCAAACTACAAGCCGAATAGAAAATTGAGCGGTGAGTAAAAAAGTCCGATGAACCGCGAATCCTTAGCATCTGAGCTTCAGGTAAAAATCCAAGATAAACTACGTTTTTCTTTAAAAAAAAAAAAAAAAAAAAAAAAAAAAAAAAAAAAAAAAAGAGAAAAAAAAAAAAAAAAAGAGAAAAAGAGAATCTCTTAGAAGTGATTACAGTTCAACTTGTTTTTATAGTAGTGCGCATCAACAGTAGAAAAATTGGAATAAAGCGGTTCGATGATCTCATTTTCAGGCTAAAACAATGATTTCTGAAAATGATGCCACGAATCATGTGAAATTCATTTGTGCATTCGAATAAAGTACAACCAGAACTGACTCGTCTTGGAGTAAAAAAAACCATACACGTGAAATATAGTAAATTATAGCCTGCCGATTTTTCGCAAGTCTAAGATTGCGCATTTACCCCTAAATAATAATTGTTTGAATAATAGAGCTCTTGGTGGTCAAAAAATTAAAAAGTCAATGGGTTTGTTTAGATCGAGAGTTTTCTTGTGATTTCTGTATAAATGTCAACATCGAAACGTTAAGCCCAGCCAATTTGCTAAAGTCCAGAACATATTTTACTTATTTACACATTTACTCTTCGAATTCGAGTTCCGGGCCGCTAGAGATGTTAATTGAAAGCTCAGTATAGCGCAGTTCCTTATTTGAAAATTCATCGTCGAATTCCAATGTTCAGTCTAAATGAATGTGTTTTACCGAGACCTAACGGTTTTGCCAGATTTTTGGATTTCTCCGTTTTGTATTGAAAGTTTTAATATTGGCTCAGAGGATACTCAAGAGAATTATTCGAATACAAAAATCTTGGAAATTAACCCTGGAATCTGTTAAAAACTGAGAAGCCCACAGAAAACTCCTTGTTTTCATAGTATCATAGTATTTCTAGAAGGTTTTTTTCCAACCATTGGCCCTCAATCTCAAGTTCACTCTATTTTTTTCAACCCATCCCCCTTTCGCAGATTTTTACAAGTGGATTGAGTGCGCTCCCCGGAAACCAATAATACTGCTAGACGCCCCTGCCTCTCGTGGGTTATAAAATGTGCCAAATCATTCCTATCGACCGCAAGCCTTAAATCTGCTAACGTTGGCGAGGGTAAAAGGAATGTACTTCGGTGCAGGAAATTTTCATCGATTCCTATAAAGTTCGTGACTGGATAAAATCACTTGACGATACATTAAAGCAGTTTAACATAATGGTTATGATACCGTATATCAACTGTTAGGTAAAAGACACTATTATAGTAAGCCTATGATTATTAAATAATGTATTAAATAAAATTTAAATATTGACAGCCTTACTAAGATTAATACCTCGCTAAACTTTGCAGTTGATAAGGCGACACACAACAATTGATTAATACGTTTTTGGTTATGACCAATATTTAGCTGAAATGAACCCGTTAAAATCCGGCAATGGATGAAGCAACACCAATGATTGTATAATTATCCTTTATAGGCTAACCAATCGTTATCTTTCTATATTATACGATCAATCGTTGCTGAGGATGGGTCACCGGCTAATAGTTTATCATCAGAATGTAGTGAATACCTACCGAACCATGAAGTAGGTGGTGTATAATTTATTATGTCCACAGAATCAATTGTTTTCGTCCCTATAGCTTTACCTTTTATTCTCTGCAAAATGGAGACGAACCAATTTCCTTCAGTGCAACTTAGTTTCCCCCGAAAAATTATTAGATTTTTTTATGACATGACATGAATCGACCAAAAGCCGTCTCACTGACGTAATTGTACGTAAGTAAATATGCAGCAGAGAGCAACGTGTACAAAGTTTTTGACCGAAAGACAAGATTTCGAAGATACCGAAAAACAAGCCCTTTCCTACACTCACACACGTCAGCACAAAAAGTGAATTATGGAGCTATAAGAAACAGGTACAAATTCATTCGGTGGCGGTAGAGATTGAACCTTTTAAAATAAGGGGTTCAACGTTTCATCAACTCGAATTCATCAACAGTCATAGCATATTTAGACTCAACGTCAAGATAAATAAATAGCAGAAGTGGTTCTATAAATGAAATTATTCGAGTTAATGCCGAATTAACCAAGGGATAATCAATATAAACCGACCAGGGCTCATATTCGGTCAATGTTAAGCATTGACCCCAGATAAGGGTACTTTTTATATACCTCAAATATCACCTAATTATTTATTTATCTATACATAATACGGGACGAGCCCAATTTACAATAGTACCTATGAATATGAAATAATACGAAAACACCATCATAGAAATGCTTTATGCAAAAAAAAAAAAAAAAAAGGAAGAAATTAGAAAATAAAAGAAAATGTGTACCTAATGCATTACACATGCATTTATATTGATATTAATGCTCTGACATTTATTATAATGTACTAGATGACTAATGGTGATAAATATATCACAGATGTGAGCTAGGGAGTTTAGGTTCTGGCTTGATTACAAAATGATTTAAAAATCAGGAGGCAATGACTTACCTGAATGATGAGCAGGGATGGATGACCCAATGGCCAGCGGCTTTCTGTCGTATTCTCTCCTTCATCAGAGCCTTCTTGGAGCCGAACAGTTTCATGGCTAATTTGTTGTCAGTCGGCTGGAAGAGGGCTTGAAGCTGATTCTTGATAAAGCTTTGTTTTCCCGAGTCCGCCGCAGCCGCCGCCGCCGCCGCCGCTGCGGCAGCCGCGGCCATCGCGGGCGGCTCCTCCTTCGGCGTCCCGTATAACGACAGTTCATCACCCCCGCCAAAATGAACCTGCAACCGAGAATTAACCTAAGCTTAGATAGGTATTAATTACTTTGGTATCCACCAGGTTGCCATTGAAAACAGCAGTTCAACTGTTTATTATAGTCTTTGGTCTGTAATAAACAATTGTAATCGCCGAAAAAAAATCTATCCGTCCGTCATGTGCGCCACACCGTACGCGGCCAACATTTTTCTGAGGGCACCGAACTTGAAATACTCACCGAAAACGTTCTCGACGTCAATTGTTTTTAGGGTTGGGGGTTCGAAGAGGAGGTAAATTCATATTTTACAGGTTTTTAAAACATAAATCCAGAAGGGTTTTAGGAATCATTTACTTTTTTATCAATCCTAAATTAAATTTCCTCAATTTAGTTGAACAGAACATATTTTTTCAAAATTCGCGAACGTGAAGAAAAAAAAATCTAAAGTAAAAACTTGAAAAGTGTGAAAAACAAAAAAAATTTAATTATTAATTGTTAGAATTTGATTATTTTCACTTCAAATTCGAATTATACGTCTAATTTCCTATAAGAGTGAGTAATAAAGTAATATTGAACAGAACTGTATTTGCAACGAATTTTCAAAGTTGAAAAACATAACTATAACTAGGGGAAAGTAATAATTTTGACAAAGTTCCGCCGTTTTGACGTCAAATTCGAATTCAGCGTTAAATTTCCTATAAGAATAGCTATCAAATTCGCTTTATAACAGAGATTTAATATTTCACCCTTACCGATGCAAGCGGAGCTCGAAATTTCGGCCGGTGAAAAACTCGATTTACGGAAAATAATTTCTCTCGCTCTGTTTACATTTTTTTCGTCAAATTTTTTGCTATGTACGTTTGTAAGGCGTTCAAATGAAGACTCCTGCATAATAAAACAATTGATTCACATTAATTTTGACCCCGAAAATCACGGTTAAAGGTCAATTTTTGAGCTTTCAAAAACCGATTTTTTTGGACCACTTGCAGATTTTTCCGAGAAATAAAAAAAAATCACAAAAATACATCTTGGTAAGACACAACTTTCCTTAAAATTTCAGATTTTTATCTGTACTGAAAGACGAGTAAAAAATCGTTAACTGTTCGGTTGAAAAAAATCGCAGGGGTACCCTTTGGATTTTTCGCGAAGAATTTTTTGCAATAGATTTTGCTCAAATTCAGCATAATGATAGTTGATGATATGCATATCAATAATATATGGTTCATTATTTCTTTATTTCGCACTAAATAGATGAAAAGAACGTTTAAGTTGAAAAATGTTATGTTTTCTTGTATATTCCAGAAATATTGTTGAATTATAGATAGGTACATTTTTTTACGTCATTTTGTTTATAATTTAACTGCCTATGGGTGTCTAGCTTAAATTTCAGTTCAGTATTCTGATATGGCGAGTAGGGAAGAAAGTGCAATAAAAATCGTGGTACCGATTTTCACTTTTTTGGCGTTTTTCGAGCACCATTCCGAACCACGTCACGTCACGAACATTCTTGTAGTTTAAACTACTCAGCCAAAGTTTTCCAACGATGGTAGGTTTTACGTGACAAAATAAGTAAGCAATTATCGATGTTTTTATGGACCTTTGTTCCCATATCGTCTGAATGAAAACTGCTTTTTCATTGTTTGTAAATTGTGACTGTTCACACATGAGTTAGTTTTCACGTTCGAAGTTTGTTGTTAATTGGATTGAAACTATATGCTTTTTAGGCCGTATTTCTCAAAAAATTGTTTCAAAATCACGGTTTTTTTAGGTAAAAAAAACCTATACGTAATAATCTATACTATAATTTTTGGAAACAATTTCGTTCTTTGTAAATATTTCTGACAGCATTTGATATATCTTGATATTATATTCGGTATTCGATTGAATATCTTTCGCAATATAATATGAGACCATTAAAATTCTGAGCAGCTTGCCAACGATTATTTTATTATAGAGTTAGTACTCGTATTTTGATTATTAGCTGGCGCTTTATGGAAATTGTTACCTATACTATTTAGCTGTTCCTACAGCTTACTCAGCTGCTGCAATCCGCTTCGAAGAGTTTAGTCATGTTTTGCTTGGACATTGGAATGTTCAGCAGCTATCAGAGAAGCTAATAACGAGTTTAAGTGATCTCCAAATGGTAGGTAGTATTCTCTATTGAGCAGTGAGAGGTATACATAGGACATTAGCAGCCCGCTCAAGATGGGAAGGCTTTATCGACCAAAATGTTGTGGAAAGGCCTTGGGATAGAACGAACGAATTGCAAGGGAACTGGGCCTCCCTGCCACCAAGCGGACGGCGAGGAATACGGCCCGAGGTGGCATTAGCAGAATAGCAGTCAGTTGTAGTGTTGGCAGAAGATGTAGTAGTAGTAGCAGGTTCAACTGCAGCTAGCGATAGGTGATGCTACTAGTGTGAGTGGAAGTGGAAGTAGCGCTAGTGGCAGGTAGAATAGAAGACTTCCCTCACTTCACTACGCTTCAAGAAACGCCACCCGCTTTCCCACTGCCGACAAGGAGATGCGAGGGGAGCCAAATGGCCATTGATTCGCTGGCCACGGAATCGTATCTGCCCTCGGCACCGTTCCTCTCATCAGCTGTTATTACTGTTGGTGGTTATGTGCAGGCCTCTAGTAACCAATGGTATCTGTCGTAGAAATAATAATTCCACCATCTTGCCAACGTTCAGGGACCCACCTCCTTTTTCTGTCACAATTCTTCAAAAACTTGACCGCAGTTGCTCGCAAGATACCTAAAAAAGCTGCTTTGAAAATGAATATGTTCTCAACGGCAGCTATGGAATCTTCAGACACAATACAATTCTTCAAAAGAAAGGAAATCCCTCTATAAAATTGAGGGTCCATCTTCCCTCATAGAATTGACAAAACGATACGAGATAGAGGAGAGGCAGTCGAAAGGCTAGGAGTCACGATCATCACGACTAAAAGTCAACTGTTCTAACATGTTTGCGTTTGGGCTCAAATAATTCAAGAAGCTTTTCGGAAAGGCATTCATGCTAAGATGCCTTGATTAAAATATGAAGTTTTAACGTGAATGTTAAGAAGTTAGCTTGGTTCCCTCGTCTGCGACCGAGTTAACCAAGGGTAGCCAAACGAAGCGAGGATATTTGCATTATCCACAACATGTGTTCAGATATTATTCGTCGAAGCTAGAAGCTTGGCAATACACCAGAGTAGTTGACAGTAGAAGGAAGAATATCGTAGAATTAACAATAAAATTCAGCTGGAACACACTTGGCTAATTAGAGATGCAATGGAAGCCATCGTGAAATAGTCATTCGCAGAGTGCAATTCGGCGGGGATCAACCGCCGCTTGATCAACGGGAGAAACCGTCTATCTGACATCGTTTGGACTTTTTGAAAAGGCGTTTAGTAGAATTTCTCTACGTTCAGAATGGAAGTTCGTCGGCGGACAGTTGGCCCTGAGGGATAATCCTCATTCCTGGTATCGTACGTACCTGGGATCATATATGGATAGGGGGCAATCGAGAGGCGGAAGTAGCAGAGACAACTTGCTCTCCAAGGAACAAGATTGCTCATATCACTTCAGGTGGCTTTTTTTAGGGAGGTTGGAATGATATTTAACTTTATGCTGTATTTCTTTGAACAAAAAACATATATACGTTAACTATCTTTATTTAGTCAAAAATCGAAATTCATCAAGATGATTTTAAAAACGAAAATTTTTCTAAACCGAACATGTTCGGGTGCGAAATACAAAATTCTGGCTTTGAAATTGAGTTGCGGAGTGTAAATTTAAATGAGCGTTACACCAAAATTTCTATTTTGGCGGCATTTTTCAGTGTGAATTGCAAAGCGATAACTGGAAGGAAATGTGACGAATTCATCACAAAAACATCAACGAAGTAGATAGAATGATGAATTGCGAACTTTGTTTAGGAAATGATTAGCCTTGCAAATTCCATATAAATATTATCTCAACCAGAAAATGTTGTGTACTTTACTTATTCGATGATACACAGTTAAGTTGGATAAAAAGTGTAAGGTACCTATTGAAAATCCCTCGGTCCGGTTCATCCAGAGACGATAAGGGATGACGCAGTTGATGAATGAAGGTCTGCCGAACCAATGAAATCATCCCAATGCAAACACTGATGGAGGATATCATGGAGGTAATTCCTAAGGAAGAAGCCCATAAATCATTCGTTCAGTAAACCAGGAAGAACGGAAGAGAATCTATAGGGCAAAAAAGGAGGGAAAGCGAATGAGAAGATGTGATGGCAACCGAGGAGAATGACAGACTAGCGGCTTGATTGATTTTGAAACTTAAGTGGCTCAAGTGTGTGATGCGATTCCATGGCTTACGGAGTCGTTTGCCTTACACAATGACAGATTTATGTCGCTTCGAACTTGTAATAACGTCCGTCAATCCTTCTCCATATTGTGCACTTTGTCTCCATTCAACATTTTAATACCTAGCACTGTCTGGTTACTTCTTGTCGTTTGTTATTCAACCTATCACGAAAGCTCTTTCTAGCACGTCTAGTATATAAAGTAACGGTAGTGTTAAGAATGAACTGAACTTAATACAACGTCCTAATATAAAAGCGTTATTTTGTTCATTGAATTGAACATTTTAATTCGACCGTGCGACGGCAATCTGAAATCTTTTGAAATAAAAATATCAATATCTACGGTGTACTAACTCAATTCGAATTTCGTCCAGATAAGCCTCAAGATATTTTACCCGCACTCAAATATATAATTAAAATATCAGTCGAGAGGAAATTATTTACATGAAAATACCTCTGAAACGAAAAAAATAGCAATCGCGTCCCAACTTTATAGACACTACACTAGCACCAACTATACATTAAAACAGCCCTCGTTGCCTATGCTCAAGCTGACGGACACGCAGAAGGTCACATTTTTTATTTTCACCGATATCTGAAGCATGCTGCGTCATTAGTAGCTAAAAAGATTGCACATTTCGCGAACGTGACGTAAAAAAATTCCAAAGTTGAAACTTTAAAAGTATGAAAATCGAAAGAAATTCGAAAAATATTATCAATTGTTCGAATTCGATTATTTTCACTTCAAATTCGAATTCTACGTGAGAATCATTAATTAATCAAATTTGATGCGTACTGTAAGTATTTGCAACGGATTTTCAAAGTTGAAAAACATGAAACCGTGTAGTACTAAAATTAGTAAAAACTAATAGTTGTCGTCGAAATTCCGCCGTTTTGACGTCATATTCGGATTCAGCGTTAAATTTCCTATAAGAATAGCTATCAAAATCGCTTTATAACAATGATCACCCTTACCGATGCAAGCGGAGCTCGAAATTTCGGCCGGTGAAAAACTCGATTTACGGAAAATAATTTACATTTTTTTCGTCAAATTTTTTGCTATGTACGTTTGTAAGGCGTTCAAATGAAGACTCCTGCATAGTAAAATAATTGATTCACATTAATTTTGACCCCGAAAAGCACGGTTAAAGGTCAATTTTTGAGCTTTCAAAAACTGATTTTTATGGATCACTTGCAGATTTTTCCGAGAAATAAAAAAAATCACAAAAATACATCTCGGTAAGACGCAACTTTCCTAAAAATTTCTCGACCAGAGAGAAGAGATAAAGTTAATTTAGTTGGAACACAGTTTTTCGAAATTACCAGAGACATTTAAAACCAGTGGTGTGCATACATCACACATCACTTCCATCTCTTGAGTTGGTTGCAGGTATAACCAATTATAAAATCACGTAATACATAATTATGTGTTAAAAACATAATTATCAGCTGAGTAGAATATTATTGGATGCTAAATCGTATTACTTACTGTACCCGTTCAGAAAGTTACTGTTTTGTATATTATTTTTCATTAAAATTTAAAAAATTGGAACGTGTCTTCGCCGAGCTTGCGGATATTAAATTTCCATCATCAGGGCGTAAAAACTGCTCTACAGTGCAGTCCAATGGTAAATCTTGGAAATTGCAGTATTGTCCATGTTTAAAAACTTTGTTATTGAGAAATTAATAATAGGGAAATAACTATCATTAAAATTTTATTGCACTAATCCCTAAAAAATTTCTGAAACCATTTTGTAGATAAATATAGTCGAAGAAATAAATAAAAAATCACAGCCTATCTCCAACCTATTTTCTAACCTTTTCAAAATATATCCACATTCAATTCAGAGCACAGCCTCTCTTCGCTCAACTACACGTGCAAACAGTATATGGAAGGGCTATTCAAGAAGTCGACCACGAAGTTCTCGTCTTCCTCAGAAGGGGTCTATTCTCGTCTCAATTTTCTGCCGGAACTTTCTTGCGGTATTTCTTCCGAACTGAACAAACGGTGCGATAAACTGAGGAAACTGCGCAGTTAAACAAAAAAGTAGAAACTTCTGCTCAGGTCAAAGGCCGGAGCAAAAGCCTACGAGAACAGTTATGACGTCACACACGATGTACTATAAGGCAAACAGATCGTGTGTGGGCCGCTCTAGGGATTGTTTTAGATGATACCCATCGAAAATCCTTTCGAATTTATCTCAACTGAACCAGCAGGATCCTCAGCACATCATGACAAGGAAGCCTTCGTGCTCTACTTCTCAATTTTCGACAGAGTTTTCAATCGCATACTCTCCGCGACCGTTCATCGATCTTAACCTACTTCCATCGTCCTGTTGTAGTTACACATTCGATATAGATTCTGCGATATTATTGAACTCTCGCAATTTAATGAGAATTGTTCCAAAAGTTTGCTTCAGCCAAGAGCTCATGATTCGAACTATTTGCACCCAGCCTCGCTGCTCAGTAACCGTTTGCTTTTCTAACCTCTCCCCATACGTACAATCTGCATAATGCGCACTATTTAATTAGAGTCCTGACAAGAGACTAAACACATGAAAGTGGTTTTTAGCTCAGGGCGTTGCATTCGCCTTTTCAATGCGCAGCTTCAAATAAAGGTACGTTGAATATTAATTGGATTTTCTTTGTTTCTATGCGAGATCGCCTCGAGAACTCCAATACCTTTAACACGGCTCAAAAACATACAAAAGCACGATAACGTTAATCGACAGAGAAGAGGCGAACATGTTGTAGCTCGCAGATTTAATGAACTCAGTTTTCACCGTCCATGAGCTTGCTGTTGAACTAGCAGCATTATAAAGGAAGTATTTCTAATGTAGAGGAAGGTAAACCAATACACGACACTAATGGAAAAACTGACCTCAACATAATTAATAATGCATCCAATCCAATTATGAAAATAACGAGAGTCATATTTGAAAAATAATGTCACCAAGAGAATCGGCGTTGAAAAAGTAAAATAAATGAGAAAATTAACAGAATAAAACCATATGCGACAGTTGAGGTTTAATCTACTATTAAATTTTAAAAAATAATGATACAAAAAAAAACAATAAATTAAAATCCACTACCTAATTAAAATTTTGTATTACACGAAATGTTGTGCAATATTGTGGTTTTACAATAGTTCACTATCTCTGCTTTAAATATGATCGAAGACTAGTCTATCCTTTGCATAATAGTAGCAATCCCTAACATTTGTGAACGTTGCCTCGTAATTACTACATGTACACGAAAACTTCTTGGCAATAATCGTAATTTTAAATATTTTCATTTTTCTTAATTAACTAATTTGAAGTTGAATTGATCGCAAAACAATACAGCTGAAGAGCTAGTTCAACGATCAAAACGAGTACCTACAGAACGATACTGATGGCTCAAAAAAGTTAAACGTTATCATCATACAGTTCATATACATTGCGTGAAACATGAGAAGTCTTAGCTTACTAACGTCATCGAGTGATTTATCAGCTTCAGTTTGATTCGAAAAAAGGAAATTTTCGAACGTCTTTTTCCAAAAAGCCCATTCCTTAGAAGCTTTCAGATCGTGAGGCTCCGTTTTGAATCTTGGCGGTTTCAGATTGCGTTCCATTCCGTTTGCATCAAAAGCATAGAAAGTTTTTCGGAAAAAAAAAATTTTAAGAAAAAACCTCGTCAAATAAGGCTTTATTTGTCCGGAAACTAATGGTCGAATGAATGAAATGAATTGGAAATATAAATCATAAACAAAACCCTCATAGTTACTAACCTGTTTTCGGTGGGATCGTTCACAAATGTTCGAAACAATTACTATCACAAATGGATACTCTTATTGATTCGTTTTCGAAGAATAATAAGCGAAAGAATAATAAATTACTCTACAATCATTTGCAGTGTTTTTCAAGACGATGCACAATTCTTGCAGGATTGTAATACCGATACGATTCAATAGCTCTTACTCACCATTTCGTAACGCGCTGGTCGGTCACAAAAGTCAATAGTTAAAGAACTGACAACGTTTAAAATAGCAACTACACAATATTCTAAAACTTTAAGGAAATAATTGCAAGGCAGCGGCATGACTACAGGGATATGGAACCGACCGAAATCTTAACATTCTGATAACTGATAATTATACGTCACTGTTGTACACACGGATTTCGCAAGAAGGCAAAGTCTGAAGGACTGGCTCAATGCATCCACCAATTGTTTCGTGTAATGTTCAATCGACGGGTCCGTTCTTTAAGCAATCTATGAAGATATAACCAACAGAAAGAATTGTAGAGTATGGGACAGGTGGGCGGTCGAACTGTCAACGATACAAAGGTGTCGTAGGTCTAATCCACTCTAGTATCACGATTTGTCTCTTCATTAGCTGCCAAGATATTGAAATGAAATTCTTTGATCGATGTTCTCTACGAACTTCCGCGATATAGTTGTTCGGAGTTTTTTTCTGTTTTGATTTTTACAGGCCATAAGAGTAAATATTTCTGAACTGTTGAGGTCTTGAAATGTTGCTATGGCAAGAAGATCACCCTCGATTTTTATCGTTTTGCTCACACACCGTACTACCCCTTTGTGAGCTTTTTCGCTTATTTACCAGAGGGTATTTACTTTTTACATTGCTACAGCTAAGCCACAAACATCATTATATTGGAACGCTCAACGTCTTGAAATGTTCTTTTACGACGAGAGAATGACACCTGATTTTTATCGCCTGGGTACATTACTTCCGCTTTATTCGTATATTTATGATATAGATACATACGTATACTTAGTTTTTTACATAATGCGAAAATTCATATAATTATTAGAACGCTCAAGGTCTTGAAATGCTTGTTACGGCGTGATAATGGCCCTTGATTTTTATCGTTACACACCGTATTACACGTAATTCGCATTTTAAATTGTTATTATTATTTTCAACTATTTTTTTCGTTGACCTTGATATAAAAATGCGAGATACTTTTTACATCCGGTTTTATCTGTTTGACTGATCTGAACATTTTGACTGAGAAACCGAATATGAGAAAGGAGAGTTCAAATTGGTCTGTGAACTTCAATTTCTTCATACTCGGTTAACGGAGGTAGGAATTCGTCAAAACTAAGAGAATGAGATTAGTACCAAACAGTATTAATTTTTATTTTTTTATTTTTTTTTTTGAAAAATGTTTATTCTACTAAGTATTACTGCTAAGTATTACAGTATAAATTCGGCAAACAGTATTACTGATCGAGTATAATTTTGATAGCATAAAGGTATAAAACATTTGTATGGTAAATATTTGCTCATGTACATAAATGATGTACGGGTCGAAGTAGGTACACTATACTCTGTTCTCCTCTAGTTCAGACAGTATTCTTGGGAAGTTATGATGAAATTGATTCCACCTCGAAATTGGACAATATGTAGAACAGTGACCGAAACCGTCCCAAGGAAAATGAATTACGTTGCGACATGACGAATTATTCATCGCATCAGTTAAACGGGTGAATTCGATCTTAATAAAACCATTGCGATTCAATTTCATTTTTCTCGCACGGGACTACACCGAACAAGCTTTCCCCTCAGGGGCAAGGCCAAATAACAACGGTCCAAACGTGGATTATGGATCCCAAGAGATGTTAAAACGAGTCGAAACCGAACGTGCAGGGACTCGGGCTTTCGTTCTGATGGTTTAGTGAGTCTGACGCCGTAAATTGGGTGGGCACGAGCTGTTCGAAGAGGAGCTTGAATACGGTGAAGAGTTAACGCCGGTTGCTTCGCATTCTATAGTTCAGGTAGCGAACTAGGCACACAACAACGACATAATTTCATCAGACTGACACATCAGATTTCAGTTATAATTGATTCTTGAATCCGCTCCTGTCCAATCGAACCATTACCTAGTTGTTTTGTCGCATCGATCATTCTTCGTTTTTGAGATTGAGTGGGAGAAAACCATGGCGACTTGTTCTCCCGTTTTTTTATCAGCCTGCCAAGCACTTTCGCCCCTTCGGGCATCATCAGGGCTTCGTAGTACCATTACAAGGTATCCACGGCCCCCTTATGATGCCCGAAGGGGCGAAAGTGCTTGGCAGGCTGATAATAAAAACCGGGAGAATAAGTCGCCAAGGTTTTCTCCCCCTCAATCTCAACAACGAAGAAACTAGCTAATCTCTTCGATCCATTGCTCAACCGAGGATTAAACACAAGAAGTGAATTGCAGTCCAAGAGTAACGTAAATGGAAGAACAACATGTAATTCATGGAGGTAGAAATTATGCATTCAGAAAGAATATGAATCTTGTTTGAAGAATAGTGAGTTATTGGTGCTAACTCGAGAGAATTCAAGGATCTTGAAGTTTGTTCAACTCAGTGCGAATACAGGATAATAATCCTCTATCAGCAGCCGTACTCATAACTAACCATTCCGAATTGCCGTGTAATTTTGTTTCAAATTTAATGATCGTATTTTCGTCATTATTATGTTACAAATGTTTTTTATTTATATTCATCTTATAAAGCCATCCGGAAAATAACCAATGAGGAACAAGTACTGGAAACTTTCAACTAGCTCGAAACTTGACTTTCTTGAACTTGACTTGACTTTCATCGATCTACCTGCAATCATTTGCACCTTTTTTTATTCATCACCGCCTTATAGTTATTTTTTAAATTTCTTTTTGTTTCGTGAATTTTTTTTCTCTACCTAATTACTTCCGTAGAATTATTATAGTGTATAAAAACTTTTAAACCTAGTGCCTAGCCCAGCCCCCCCCCCCCAGCCCTAGTGCCTAGTAGCCTAGGTGCTTAGCCTAGTGTATAAAGACTTTTTTTTAATTTAAAGTGTGATTGTTTTGTATATTTGTTTTGTGTTTTGTGTTTTTCTATATCTAATTACTTCCGTAGAATTATTATAGTGTATAAAAAACATAATAAGACTTTTTTTAAATTTAAAATGTGATTGTTTTGTATATTTGTTTGTATATTTCTATCCTTCGCCCTCGCGTTGTGAGTTTAGTGGGGACTCTGGCCTGATTCGGGATATGCAGAGTTCGTCGAGTAACAGTCCCGGTCCCATCAAGAACCCCTTGCCCCCAATAAAATTAACAATAAATACTAGTATAGTCAATTAGTGAAATATTGCCGAGGAAAACCAACAGTTTAGCTCAGAACCCTTTAAATCAACCCTGGAAATAACATACGATCTTATAAAGACAAACAAATTGCTATCGCAGTATCGGAAAGGATTACGTTGAATGGGACTTCTCATTCCTCACGTCTGCGATCAATCGTTGGCAACCGGATAAGCAGATTATAAACGGGAGCTAATATCATTAGCGACCACAACAGGCTCCCGGCCCGCTCCGAGCTAGAGGTCCTTCTCTCTCTTTCTCCATCATAAATACTTCTCTTTGTCTATCCACCTGGCGTCATCATCCGAGTCTACGACTCCCTCATTATACTAAATATACCTGCTCGGACGACCGTCTAATTAATTCGAATTTGTCAACGGTAGCAATAGCTGACGCAGGGTGAGAGTTCTTTTTGTATGGGAATGCCTAGCTGATGAATTTATCGGAATCACATAGGCATATCTGCTCAGGAGATTATTCGAGCTTGAATTGGCCGCTGAAGCTGTGCTCATGTTGCAAATCCGCTTCGACTCCCTTTTATGCGTGAAATGATAAGATGAATGATGCCCACTCGAGTAATAAAGTATAGAAACAGAGTTGCATTATTAAATAATACTATTGATAATAATACTACTGAAATAATAATTTCAATAGGTAACACAATTGAAAATTTTTCAATCAACTTGGAATATATTACACGATATCCAATTAAATAAGCACACCTCTTTTTTTCTCGAATCTGCACAACCGAAAAATTCGGGACGGCCATCATCGTTCAAAATTTCTCTCGTACATTCCAAAGTAACAAAACTGAATACGAGGCTGAGCGTGCACAATCAATTTTTTCGTAATTTCCAATGCGGATTGCTGTCCTACCTTAAATTTAATGTAATTTCGACATCTTACAAGATTTTTCGTCCACAGAGCTTGAGGATCGAAGTGAAATGAAGACCACTATCACGAAGGAAGTCGAAATGATCAAAACCTTAGAACATTTTACCCCTTGTTTTTTATCATAAGCGTCTATTCATCGTGTCTTTAGTATGGTTTTTTAAAGAATGTAACTCGATACCTATCATTAATAGCATTATGTATCCAGGCGTCCCAAACTTCTACCAGCAGTTTGGAATTCGGGAATCATTCAGTTCCGGTGTGGAAATGACCGTTTGCCGCTTCCGGGACAATCCTACGGATGAGCACACTAAACTGATTCGTACTCCGCTGTATTTGACGGTTCTCCTGCTTCGGCGCAAATCACGCTATCGCATATGCATGCCAGATCTCTAGACCTTCAGTTGTTTAGTAAACGGCCACAACTTCCGATGTCCCATTACTAGAGTGTAAATTGCCTTATTCATGTTTTGCTTACGAAGGTCAATATCAGAAGTTTTTGTAGCTACAGCGCCAATTCACCTCGTGTAACTACCGAATTATATGAATCGTAGCCGATATAGCTTTGTTTTGAACAGCGGGCGTTCTTTGATAATAGAGAGAATCGAAAAATTAACTTTTCTATCATTGAACGCGGGGGAAACTGCTTAGATTTAATGCTTGTTGCCAGGCATTAATTCCAGGCATTAGGTAATTATTGTAGATTTTCAAAAATTGAGCAGGGTTAACCTTGGCCTCCCTGTAGATTTGCCAACATAAGTTCGCTGTTTCAACCGTGCTTATAAAATACAAAATATACGAAAGCAATATACAGAGCCAAGTATTGATAATCAAAAATAGTCATAAATTTCCCAGCTGTTTCTCCCTCTCAAACCTTTGTGGAAGGAAAGGGCCTTGGCGTATAGACAAGGAATTTATCTCAAAAATGAAAAAAGAAAAGTCTGGTAGAAAAACCAGGCGACTTATTCTCCGATTCTTTATTGGTTGGCCGAGCACTTGGCTGGGGACCCTATGGCTCCACCTCAACACCTGAAGATGCCCAAATGGGTGAAAGTGCTCGGCCAGCCAATGAAGAATCGGAGAATAAGTCGCCTGGTTTTTCTCCCCCTCACAACCCCCGGACATCAAGAAATGCGACGACAAAGAAAAGAAATAAAGAAAATCCAGCTAATTTTATTGATGAAGATTGAACTAGAGCCAGGAGTATTAAATACTCCTCGCTCAAATTTTTAGCGCACTATCCATGAAACGGCGCATGCAAAAATTACCTCGAAAATTTTTTTTTCGAGCACATTTTTATAGAAAGCTAGATATTTTTGAAAGATTTATCCTTGAAATGGATCTTCGAAACATCTATAATAGGTGTCAAACTGTTTTGGCAGAAGATTTATTTCGGACGTTAGGTGTGTTTATAAACTCGACGCGTTTTTTTCGTAAGCTGTTCACAAAATACTGTTCACGTGTTGAGAGTTGAACCAACATTTTGTCATTTCTGAAATGCAATGCGAATTAAACGGCCCTAGGAAGCTGCTCTACGACAAGCAAAACACGGAACTCCGTGAACCCAAGCAAGCGATGGTTCACAAAATCAACAGGTGGCTCCGACCTTCCGTTCTTATTTCTACCAATCCTTTCTTCCGTCCAACAGCAGGGCCTTCCAGTTCAATAGCCAGGCAGGCAGCGTAAGGACCGAGTTCCCACTTGGATCAGTGCCATCTTCACTTAAGGAAATCCTGTAATTTTTTACAATCCTAATAATTGAGTAAAAGTGGACAATTTGCTTAGCTTTTCGGCTGGAAAAAACAGGACAATGTTTATTTCATTCGCAGCCGATAGAAAATTCCGTCGTGCATTTCCTCCGTGCGATCATTTCCTACGAGAGGTGACAACGCATTCCTCGTTATGAGTTATGAGCTAATGCGTCATTCTTCAATGCACTAACCATCCAAGTTTTTTTGGCCTTGCTGTCGCGTCTCCTACTATGTTGAAATTGTGAAGAGGAGAGCATAAGAGCTCGAAGAATGAGTTGCCTGGTTTATTTTCCCTTGCAACTCCAGGATGGTTTTAAATTGAACTTTTGCACAAAAACTATGCTACTCGTTAAGAAACGTCGAAAACGAATGTCGACCCGAAAACCCATCGCTGAATCCGTTGAATGCATCAAAGAATCAAATTCTAGAAGAAGAATAAAATCATATTTATACGTCATCTCGCACTTCGAACGGAGGGGTGACTGAAAAGCCCCTCTTCCTTCTCTTAAAAAATCGGATCTCGTGTAAAATTGAATGAAATCCCATCGATACGTAACGAAGCAAATCAAACGGATGAATTGAAATCAAAACTGAAAAACGCTGCAAATCATGTACAAAGGTTAACAGTTCCACCTACAACCAACTCAACCAACCGACTCAACGTCAACCAACCACTTTACAACAGTTTTCATAATTATTTTCATTTCACAAAAATGTCCGAATTTGGTAGAGAACAATTTCAATAGATTTGTGCAGATTCTCTCGTCTCGTAGTCATGCGGAATTTCTGAAATTCTCAAAAACTTCCCATTAAAGCTGCAATTATTCGAAAACCGTGGAATAATTAAGGTCTTCGGACACTATGGCTCCACGTCGCCCTGATGATGCCCGAACGGGCGAAAGTGCTCGGCCAGAAAAAAATAAACAATTGAAGAATGAGTCGCCTAGTTTTTCTCCCCCTCACAATCCACGGACATAAAAAAATGCGATGTCAAGAAAGAGAAGTTACAATCTTGTTCGGTTCAGCGTACGAAAATCTATTGAAATTGATACCTAACGCACCTACGTCTTGAAAACATTGGGCCTTTTTTTAAGCCTGGAAGCTGCTATAGTTTCCTCAGGAGATGTTTGAAAACTGTGGCGGACAAAAACGATTATAACCTCTTTTCGGATTCCGGAAAATTTTATACCGGGGCGAATTCGACAACTTTTAGTATCAATAGTAAACGCGTTTAATCGCATCGGCAAAAGCCGCAAATTTGCGGTTTCGGACCAAAATTAATTATACGACATTCAAAATATTTTAAAGGGGGTGTGAGGGGGAGAAAAACCAGGCGACTCGTTCTCCGATTTATAATTTGCTGGCCGAGCACTTTCGCCCGTTCAGGCATCCTCAAATCCGCGAGTTCTTGGAGTTATAAAAATCTTTCTACACTCGTTGGAATGCTCGTCGAACACTATCTTCAACTATACCACAAGGCAAAAAATTCTGATTTAAATTTGGAAATTAAGAAAAATAAAAATGAATAAAATTACAATAGTTGCTACGGAGTTTTTCCCTATAGTTACCATCTGTTTTTCTGTGGGAACGTTCACAAATGTTCGGAATAATTACTATCAGAAATGGATGGTCTTCTTAAATCATTATTGAAGCGAAGGAATAATAATCCACTATACAATCATTTGGAGCGTTTTTCAGCCTTTTTCACCCAGTTAGCGTGTTTACAACAAGACCTTATGTCGGCGCCCTTGCTCTTACTGATTGAACAAACGCACTCCTGGGTAATAAAAGTAAAAAAACGGCACTTATTACATTTTAATTCAAACGTAGAACGCATCTATTTATGATATCCTAAATACGCTGCTCTAAGAGGGAATCTCGATCTCAAGTATGTAACCTTAAAGAGACCTCATCCTGATTATACTGAGGTAGGAAAAGCTTTCGGGAAGTCAAGTAAATTCTTCTGAATAGAATCGCAGCTCAGGCAACAAAGCGATCTTTCTCTTCGTTCGAATTTCCACTCTCGAATAAGCTTTTGAATGCATCAAATATGAACTGATACAGAAACATGATATTGCTTGCTCTCTCATAATATAGTGGAGTATTCCCAGAACGAAATTTAATTAGATTTAACTATAATCGATCCAAGCATAACTTCACTGCTCGTTGAAGAGCAGACAATGGTCCGTGAATAACAATTCCTGTTATATAACTTTGAATTTCCCTTCGAAAAATCTGTCATCAAGAGAATATCCATTGAAATCGTATTGCTTATTCAAAAGGCGAAGTTCTAATGTAAAATTCATTCTGGAATAAAATTCGCGTTACTCCAATAATTGGTAATCTCATGGTTTGCAGTGAAATGTGTAGTGTCACAGTGCTCAAATCAAATAGATATCGGGTGTGTATTCATTGTTCATACGTTTTCAGATATTTTTCTCCAATAATACTTCGACTATAATGTTGTTGTCCAATAATATTTATACAATATGAAAAAGTACAACCAATAGGTAATGTCGATACGAATAAATGGACTCTTGGGGCTGTCGTAATTATGGATCAGATGTATCAACCGGCTGGTTACACGTCTACGTTCGATGTTTGTAGAATAAAGTAGCTCTTTCGAAATAAAGAACATAATGGACAATTTATGACATTAAGTCATAATGTCATTTGTGGATAATATGACATTTCTCTTCGAAGAATTTGAGTTCTACTCGCTGAGGAGATATATTTTTTAACCTTTTTTTTTAAATATAGATTTCGCCCTCATTCGCTCCAGATATCAATGAAAGCGAAACTGAAAATGACTACATTTTATATTTTGCGCACCCTCAGTAAGCCGTAATAGTAATAGCTCTCAATTAAATAAAATTCAAACTCTTCAATTTTGAATATAAAATAACTATATTGATGTATGCATTTTTATTTATTTTAAATTCCAGTAAATATTCCGATTTCAAGTTTTTTCTACGTTAATAAAGTTTAAATTAAAATACCAAATTCGATTAATTGTAATTTTAAAATACGATGATTTTTTTTTAATTGAAAATCGACTCAAAAATTAAATGAGATTGAAAATTTCTCGTCATACCTTGCCACCGGAGACGTAGTTCATATCGGAGGGGAAGAGATCCTGAAGGAGTAGGGTCTCGTCGTCCAAAGCCGTCACTAGGGAGTCGGTGCAGGTGTTGGTATTTTCGAGTGAGATTTTGATTTCATCTCGAGTGAGCCGGCCGCTCCGAATCTCGTCCACGGACTGAGCCGAGAGCCGGCCGTTCGGCAGCTTGAGACTTGGGGCCCTCTCCCCAGCGCCTCCGCCTCCACCGCCGCCTCCCACCACCACCGCCGCCTCACGTTCCGACTGCCTCCCACCGCCGCCGCCGTCTCTATCTCGGTCCCTCTCCCGGTTGAGGTCACCTCGATCTCTGTCACGCTCGCACTCCCTGTCAACAAGAAATTATACATACCTTAATCAATTTCCAATGATAATAATTCAACGCCTTGATGTTGGTTTTACTCTGTAGGTAATGAATAGCAATTCAGACGAGTGTGTTAGTGTGCTGCTATTGATACATAGTAAATACGCCAGGTAAATAGTCTTAGTAAATAGACTTTTTATTGATGATATTTTTACTGAAGAAATGATGATAGTTATGGAAGACTCGCGTTGAAAAACGCTGCAAATTATGATACAGTGGTTCATTATTCCTTCGCTTCAATTATGACTTCATTCATGATAATAATTATTCCAAACATTTGTGAACGTGCCCACCGAAAAACCGAATGGTAAGTAATTTTAATCTTTTTTTTTCTGAATTTCCAAATTTTTAACTGAATTTTTCGCCTTACGGTACAGCTGAAGATGGTGTTTACCATTCCAACGAGTATAGAACGATTTTAATAGCTTCAAGAACTCTAGAGGCTTACCAACATGCAACACATCGGACGAAAGCTGCTATAACTTGACAACCATTGCTTATCGACCCAGCGATGGTCTCATTCGTTTCAGCGTCCAAAAAGTTTGACGTTACGAAGTTTCTCCCCTTCAAAACCCCCGAGAAAAACCCTTAAAATCGTAGTAGCGGTTTGGTTAGAGTTGAGCCACTGGACAGGCCAAGATAAAATTTTGAGGAAAATTTCAAGAATTTAGCTTCATAGTTTCGTCAGAAAAGTGTTCACGGCGTACGGACCATTGGAGAAAATTATTACCCACATCATTTTTTCTCCTTTTATTTTTAGAGGGTTCCGCAGAAAATGATGCTATTTGGTTAGTTCCGAAAAACCGACTGTCAAACACACACAGAACCCATTATAGTATTCATCAAAGAATTCCAGAAAAGAAACATTTTCGTATGTTAAATGCACGATGTGCTTTCAAGAAATACAAACGTTTTGCACGAGCTCTTGAACGCATTGTCATCAAAATTTTGTAACCCATTGGCCGAAAATTTATTGCGTTGAGAGGAATGATTCTTGTGTCGAGTGCATAATCAAAAGTATTAATTTGGTCTTGAATTATGGTTAGGATTGACAGTGAAAAAGGAAGATGTTTTCAATTTTGATTCTCAATGAAGAAAGCCGATGAACATTGTGAATTCATTTCCAAATACGATTGACCTGAAAAATAGACTACATTATTCGGGAAGTTATTCGAATTGTAATTACGAACATTTCAAAACTACTGAATGTTTTCAGCTCCGTTCAACAAGGTTCTAAATGCATTTTGATTCAGGCATCTTTCTACATTTTTCCAACATTTAAATATGTTAGTTCAAAATTCGTGAAACTATATGATTAATCACGCGTTGATACTCTGATTGCAGTTTCACTATATTATAAATATTGAGCGGTTATATTGTGATAATGACAATCTTGTTCGTGGGGGTATTTCATGAATTCATTCGACGCTGTTGCGATGTATGAATACCTATAGTTGGCCAGCTCAACGCAGTAGCGCGAGCGGGAATGCTCTGCGAGTACCTCGTTGACAAAACTTTTCACGTCAAAAAACTCATATGGATACCGTCACTCTCGCGTTAGCAATCCGACAGACTGATTAATCCGACAAGTCAACGTTGTCAGGGAGGAGTGAGATCATTCTAGTAATGAGAGTGTGGTGAGATACCAAGAGCCCTCATTCCAACTATCAGCGAAAAATTTGAACGGTTGTATCTCAAATGCAAAAAATTTCATTGAGTTTCATTCATTTTTCACGGAGATAATATGACGATTTTGTCATTTTTTTACCACAGACACACGGACAAAGGGAGACTCAGCTGGTTCAGGAACTGTTTCTGAGTAAAGTGATAACGTCACGTAAGTAAGTGATCTCTGAATGTAAACGTTCTGAACATTTTGTAAACGTTTCCACAAAAAAAAAAAAATATATATATATAATCATTTTTATTTTTCTCAATTTTCCAATCAGAAACTAAATTTTTCGCCGTACGGTGCAGTTGAAGAGAGTGTTTACGAGCATTCTAACGAGGAAAGAACGATCTTTTTATAGATCCAAGAATTCTCGAATTATACCTTCATGCCAAATTTGTGAAGATCGCCTAAATTTTACACAAAAGCTGCGATAACTGGAAACTGGAAATGTCTTCCGAATTTTTTTCGCACATCAAACAGGTTAAGCAGTAATCAAATTATTCTGGCTCTTGAATTTGTGAGTGAAGAAGAGGTTTGAATGCAAAAAAATATTCCGTTTTCGACTAAATCGTGTTCCTATTACGAAAAGAATTTTCTCGCAGAATCGAACGGCCGCTGTTAACGGTTAATGATCGCTGCTTGAGATTGCATAGCCTACTGTTATTGGCACCAGGTCAATGGAAGTGTTATTTATACTGTTTCGAATATATAATTACTGCTGTACCGCATGTTGTTTTTATCACATTGAAGCTAGAACATTAACTAAACTCAGAAAACAACAATATTGAACGGTTGATTGACTCTCGTTTAAACAGTGTCCATGTTTGACGAAGGGGGATATCAGTAATGTAGAGCCAAATTGTATAAACAACAGCGGTTGTTTTTATTCCTGTTTGACCCATGTTCAAGGCTGATATTGATCAGTTTCTCGAGAAACCGCATTACCTACGGTAACGCGTCAATTGGACTCTTTTGTGGTAAGATTATTATACAGTGAATGCATAATTTTTAATATTACGCATTCATATTCAGTTTTGAACACATTCGAACTAGGTTCATGAAGTCAATAATCATGGAAAAACTGTTGAGGGATTCGAGTAAACTGTTCCTATTCCATTCAGGGAACGCGGCTCTAAACCCGTTAGACTTCAATTATAGTACAATCCGATTCTTTCGAATTTTGATCTACCACGTATTTATCACAACGCGCATTAAAGCTAGTTGAATGGTAACCGAAAAATTCTCAGCCAAAATATATTGACAATCTTATCAAAACCACATTACAGCGATGTTAGTGATTCGCGAGCGCCAAATATTGAAGGCATTTCTTCCATAAGTATAATTTATATAATATAATGTTTATTTATTTATTTATTTTACATACGGGCAAATGCCCAATTTATAACAATAATAATAGGTGGTTATTAATATCATATAATAATCATATAATAACCATATAATAATATATAATGTAATATAATATCTATATAAGTATCATCTCTGAATTAATAATAAAATAACGTTAGTTCGAGATTCAATACTTACATGTACGTGCCGACCGCTAAGGAGTTATTAAGAAATGACGCGGAATCGAGAAGTAAAAGCGTGAGGCCGATTACGAGCGACGCGGCGCTCAGCCTCGTGCCCACTACAACTGATGTTTGCTTCCAAGCGCGAGAACGTTCGGCGTCCGACAGGCGTTTCGAAAATGAACGACGGAATACACACGCTTCATGAGACATACGAAGATGAGTGTCGTTATTATAGTCCGAGGATTCGATAATTGGCGGAGTAGCTCCTACTGTTGGAGATACTCTTCTGATGAACTTCCCCACTCTATCACGCTAATCAGCATCGCTATTGTGCCAAGATCTAGAGCTTCGGCTGTCCACGCTAGCTTCGCATAGTTGGGCTTATCGTCCTCAATATAAAATAACAGCGGCATACTAAAAAGTGGTCAGAAACTTGGATCGAACGCATTTGAATTTATTTATTTCGATGCGTCGAATCGAGGTCGTATTTGAGGTCGGCTGTCAACTGAAAAAACGTTTTTCATATGTTTTAAACAGTTGAGCCCGAAAATTACAAGTTGATTTAGCTGGTATACCTTTCAAATTTGATGAGGTACAACCGCTGCAAATTGACGACAGATTGTGAAATATCGGAAATATGCAAACGGAGAAACAAGGCAAGCTAAACCGACTTCGGATATGATATCGGCGAATCCAATAAAAAAAATCGCCCAAGAAAAAAAATTTTTATAACCCCCCCTCAAAATTTGATGTTTTACGTTTCAAGGCATGTAGAATCCGAATATCCAATAAAAAAAATTCTGTCTGTCCGCCGTACGCCGTACGCCGTTAGCAGTTTTCCGGCTCAATCTCGGTCCTACAACGGCCCAATTCTTGAACCAACTTGCTAGCTCAATTTTAAGGGTATTTTTGGGGGGTTTTGAGGGGGAGAAAATTCATATTTTCCAATGTTTTTTAGAAAAAAGTGTACGTGGTATCAAATCATATAGATTTTTGGACGCTGAATCGAATGAGACCATCGCCGAGTCGATAGCTTTATTGGTTCTCGAGTTATCGCAGCTTTTGTGCCGAATTCGGGAGATTTTCTGAAATTTGACATGAGGGTATAACTCGAGTGTTTTTCAAGCTATAAAAATCGTTCTACACTCATTGGAATGGTCGTCAAACACTTTCTCC
This sequence comes from Tupiocoris notatus, assembly GCA_037159825.1. NCBI lineage: Eukaryota > Metazoa > Arthropoda > Insecta > Hemiptera > Miridae > Tupiocoris > Tupiocoris notatus. The sequence goes on along the minus strand of JASJUZ010000199.1, from coordinate 1,002,310 downwards.
AGCTGTAGGGTAAGGCAAAAAATTTAAATTTTAATTAGGAAATTAAGAAAAATAAAATTGATTAAAATTACAATAGTTGCTACGGAGTTTTCCCTTATAGTTACCATAGATCTGTTTTTCGGCGAAATTGTTCAGAAATGTTTAAAATAATTAACTATCACAAATGGATAGTCTTCCGAAATCATTATTGAAGCGAAGGAATAATAAACCACTTTACAATCATTTGCAGCGTTTTTTTTCTGGTTTCTTCTGTGGACACCTTAACTATGGATATTTCATTGCGAGCATTTTTGAGGTAGCTGGCTGAAGATGATTAGGAACGACTGCAGCTCTCCTGGTGTGAGCGGTTTCCATCTTACCGCCCATTTATTTCTAAACGCTAGCTGACCGATGATGGGGCGTTATATCTGAAAAAAATACTGGGTTGCCAAAAAAGACCCATAAATCCCTATAAATATTTCAACGACAATTCGTCTACCTCCATAAATCGTTTCGTATACAACGTAAAGAAAGTCCCTCTGTCTGTTACTCTTGCACGATCAAACGAATGATCGATCACGAGATGCTAAACTTTTACACGGTAGCTCGTCTAAACCCGGGGCATATTTTTGTCCACTTTGATGTTATTTCACACTGCTCCTTCGAATAATAAAATTGGATTTTATTGATTTTTGAAGGTGATGTGGGAGAGAATTTTTGCCAGTTTTTGTAGCATAAATTTAGAACGGGGAGGAGATGTGGACATAAAAAACTAAAAAATATACCTATTAATTTTGGTTCATTTAAAAGCTTTCGATTTTCTTCCGTCTAACTGACAGTCTTCCTTAGCAATGGTTGGCTGGTGGAAGATCCGAGGATTTTTATAATGGTTCTGGTCCCGACACACAGCTGGAATGAAGATTTTCATTCTGATTTTATGAAGTCCTACACGATTGTAGCGCTTTAAACCGATCGTGCTCATTAGAAAAATTAATAATCAAGAGATGAAACTTGGAAAACAACAAATACAGGGGGTTGTGAGAGGGAGAAAAACCAGGCGACTCATTCTCCGATTCTTTATTGGCTGGCCTAGCACTTTCGCCCATTCGGGCATCTTCAGGGCGACCCCCGGACATCAAGAAATGCGACGACAACGAAAAGAACAGTATTCAGTGTTGTATTTCAGCAATCTGAGGCCAACCTTTATCCTGTTTGGCACACGTACAAGATATTCAGATATGAGGAATCATTGTCGAACTGTATTACCTACAGTAACGGGTCAATTGGTTACGGTTTCGGTAATTTTTCAGCAAATAATAAATATTCATACGCCTGCAAATTTTCAGTTCAATTTTTATGAATTTTGTTCTTGCGCCCGTTGTGTTGATCACAAGAGGCAGTGAAGCTAGTATTTCATAATTTCCCCAAAAGCATAACACTGAAGAATGAAAGAAAAAAAATAACCGTCGTGCAATGTGAGTTCCAAGATTAATTATTAAAATGTTCGAAGCGTGCAGACGCAGATCATTCCATTAGGCAAGTCGTAAGACCCTGAAAAAGAGTTGTCAAAAGAGCAACCACTTCAATCCGGCTCGAAGCCGTCCTCGCAAGAGTGACCATCAGTCGAGTATCCGGCCAAGTCACTATCACTCAAGAATATGAGAGGGCTCGTATCAACTGATCCACTTCTCAACTTGGGAAAGAAATGACTTCGTCGAGAATGCGGTTGTTATCTGAATTATGTTTTGAAAATATGATAGGAGCCTTGTGGCAATTCATTCAAAGAGAAATGGGTTTCGAGAAAGATTCTGAGAGATGTCCTTAGAAGATCAATTTATTACGCCACTGCGAAATTTTAAGTGCAAATCATTTTTGGTTCCATTTTACAAAAACCATTCAAAGTCGATGTCAATATTGAATAATTTTCCCCGCTGGATGTTCAAAATGAGCTGGTATTGAACGTAAAGTAGATGAGAACATAAAATACACCAAAAAACGCTATCTATTTAAGATCATTGTCTTAGTATTGCTCTCTCGGTACTTCTGAGATACCAGGGCTCTAGGTAAGTTAATTCTAAGATTTTGAAATCAATAAATTTGAACTAAATTCTTGACATTTTCATCAAAATTAATCTTGGCCTGACAATGGCTCAATCCTTAACCCAAATCGTTACCTCAATTTGAAGGGTATTTTATGGGGGTTTTCAGGAGGAGAAAATTTGTATTTTCCAACGTTTTTCCGAAAATGGTGTATTTGGTATCAATTTCTATAGATTTATGGACGCTGAATCGAATGAGACCATCGCGGGGTCGATAGCTATATTCTCGAGTTATCGCAGCTTTTGTGTAGCTTTTGGGAGATTATCAGAAATTTGGCATAACTCGAGAGTTCTTGGAGCATTAAACATTCCTATACTCGTTGCAATGTCGTCAAACACTAGCTTCAACTGTATCGTTAGGCCACAAATTTTGGTTTTAATTTGGAAATTAAGAAAAATAAAAATGGTTAAAATTACGGGGTTTTCCCTCATAGTAACCAATCTGTTTTTTGGTGGGAACATTTACAAGTGTTCCGAATAATTAGTTTCACAAATGGATAGTCATCCTAAATCATTATTGAAGCGAAGGAATAATAATCCACTGTACAATCATTTACAGAGTTTTTTAAATTTAATTTAATTTTATATTTTTCTATGGCAGGTGAATGAAGTACCCAATCTCACGGCACTGAGCGTTTACCTTCCACCCACCACTCACCAATTGCTGCCCGTTCCCCAGGGCTGGAGAACAAGTGACGGTTTGGCTCCCATCGGCTAGCATCCCAGCCATTTTTCAAATTCAAAAACTTTACTAGAGTCTGTATTAACAAAAACTTCTAAAAACGTAAAACGATAACTGTGTAACTGCATATTATTATTTTATTTTTATCAAGGGCTGCTCTATTCTGGAGTACAGTTTAATGTTTTATTTATTACAACAACTTTCTCTACGAAGACGATTACAATGGCCGAGTCCATCACATACAACAGCTGTCGCTCACACGCCCATTCAGCCTTGTACATTCACCTCTTTCCTACCCATCCACAACAGCTAGTCTCGGGATCGCTGTGTAAACAATAATTTCACTTATTGAGGAATTTTTGCTAGCCAGCAGCTCTCATGGTTTGCGTGCTCAAGATGTGTACTAGCCTAATTATACGAACGCATAATCAATTTTTCTAACAACTGGACGAAAAAATCGAATGAAGATCGCTTGGCTAATGATGAACGAATGGCAGCTTCAACCTACTTAATGTTTCCAAACACGCGTCTGTACCGTTTATACGAAGGACTAAGCTGTTCAGTTGTTTGAAAACAGAGGCATTTATTAGTTTTTAACCTAGTGAACGACGTAAGTGAATATATGATGATGACGACTCACGGAAAGTCGAAACACAAACGCCAGTTGAAACTTCGGTATGATTTTGAGGGAGTGAGAGCCATAAGCTCAAATTAGATGTGCGATTTTAAATGTTCTCCTATCTTATTCGTTACGGATTTAATTTCGTTTTTTAACAACATCAGAGAGTATCCATCCATTTGGTACATAAAAATATGATAATTTAGCTAAGCCTGTTCGCAAGCAGATCACTCAACTTGAGTAATTCTGGTTGAAATGGACAGGAAGCGCAGGGGTAAATGGACACACCGTCAGACTAGTAAATTAACGTACAGATAGTTGTTCAGAAAATGAGCGGAGCGCTCTAGGAGCAGGCGCTCGAAATGCTCAAGTAAAGCAGACAAGAGGAATTCAAACAAACGTCACCTTTACTCAGGCAGTTCCCTTTTAATACACTACTTTTAATACAAGACCCCTTGGTATCAAAACAGCGGAAGTACGTTATGAGACCGTAGCGTAGAAAATCAGGCATCGCATTCACTCGCCGTAAAAAAGATTTCAATACCTTTAGCTTCCACAGGCTGAAGAAATATTCTTCACCAGCTGGATATTTTATTACCTGGATCAGCTATAAAATGCCGACGCGGTGACTGAAACGTGACTATCAATTGCTCTTTCAACCTGCAGCATCTTGGAATGAACGATCGCTATTTCTGTTTGTAAGGTAACGAAGGATAAATATTTCCATTCCTGCATCATGGCACAGCATGAGTATAGCAGACGTGGCTGTCTGTAGAATATTATAACGAATATAAAATCATATTTGTAGCTTCATAAATGCTTGAGTAATACCACTTTCACTCTCATAGTGCTAGTACTTATTATACTATCTGTAAGGAGATTTTCAACATTTTCCTCATTGTACCCGTATAGATCAAGGGTGGGTTAATCTTTCATCTTCATACTAGAAAGGTGGTGAGGTATGTGTCCTAGATGTCTTGGAGCATCAAAAATTGATAAATTAGGAATAATATAACGCGATTTCAATTTAAAAAAATAATAATAATAAAAAATAAAATACCTGCTTGCCATCTTATTTTCCAATGCTTATAAAAACTTGGAATTCCAATGTCAATTCAAAATAGAAATGAGGGTCACCAGCTAAACGCTTGTTGGGCATCAACAGGACCGAGTAGACCTATGGTTTTGCAAAGCCTTGATGATGCCAAAGGGGAATAATGTGCTCAGCACCCAATGAAGGGAATGGTGAACAAGTAATCGAAATATTACGAAAACGAAAAAGTTTTTCTCCAAATTTAGTGCTTCACTATTTTCTCTGGTTTTAGCTTGGTATCGGTGAAAATTACCATCAAATCCACTGCACATCATTTTATTAATCTTGAAAAATTTGACTCGGAATTCAAACTGGCTGTGATTTTATATTTATTTTGAAAATTATTATAATATTTATTTATAAACAATGCAACGAGGTACTCGAGCAATCTAGTTCAGACTACAAGAAGGGAAACTGACGGTTTATAAAATAACTTCGCCTTTTATTATTCTGCTATTTTAGATCATTGATCGTTGTTTAACGTTTCTGTTACTCGCCCAGTAAATTACGGCAATAACAGGATTTATAATATGTTTATAATAAATGTACCCATGCCATCGGTAATGTGAATCTCGATTGTATTGGTTCAGGAGGTCAAATTTTACATTTTTAACCGACACAGATTCCATGTTACAGCCTCTCCGTGCCAAAAAATCACATTCAACGAAAATTTTGGCTCCGTAATTTTTTGTTGTCGTTCGTCATTGACTGAAGCGTGACGTGGGTCCTTACTACGAGACAGCTCCTGCCATCTGGTAGAGTACGGGCGAACTATCAGGCTGCTGTGGGTCGGCGGGTTGTAACGTGTCATCAATGAACGTGCCGCATCTCCTAACCAACCACCAACTTCAACACCACCCCTACAACTAGACTGCCAACCTTCCAATTGAGCCAATAGGTAATACAGGTATCGATTGGTCAGAACGCCAAAAAGGCGTCCGCTCGAGGTGAAGCCGAAATTTGAAAATGAATTCCAACAATGATTTAAAAAAGCATTTGAAAAAAGAATTATTTTACAGAACTTCCTTAAAACAACAATGAATAAGAAACAAATTTTACCTCTCGATATTCAAAACTCTCCTGAGTCAAGTTGATGGATTGATTGCCAGAGCAAACGTAAATTTTCAAATCAGAACAATGCCTTATGAATTCAAATCGTCAACAGAAAATTGGGGTTCCCATTCGATAACGCTGCAAATGATCGTACAGTGGTTTATTATTCCATCGTTTCAATAATGATTTATTATTAATTATGATTTATGATTTATTATTATTAATTTATTAAATTAAAGATTATCCATTTGCGATAGTAAGTTATTCCGAACATTTGAGAACGTTCCCACCGGAAAACAGATTGGTAACTATAGAGGAAATAAACTCCGTAGCAACAATTGTAATTTTAATCATTTTCATTTTTCTCAATTTCCAAATTAAAATCCGAATTTTTCGAATCTGAGTGTTCGACGAGCATTCCAACGGGTACGTATATAGAACTTTTTTTTTAGCTCCAAGAACTTTCGAGTTACCCTCATGCCAAATTTCTGAAAATCTCCCAAGTTCAGCACAAATCGCTGCGATAAAACCAATACAGCTGTTGACCCCGCAATGGTCTCATTCGATTCAGCGCCCTGTAGAAATAGATAGCAAATACGCGCTTTTTCTGAAAAAACTTTGGAATCCTCAAAAACTATAACAGCTACATCTTGAAATTTTTCACCAAAAATCAATCCCGGTCTCACAACGGCCCAATTCTTGAACCACATTGCTAGCTCAATTTTAAGCCAATTTTTGTGAACAATTCGTGAGCTTTGGACATTTTCAGAGCTATTAAAACCGCTGTTCAATACTCGTTGTAATGGTCGACAACCACTCTCTTCAGCTGTACCGTTAGGCTAGTTGCACACACACCGATTTTGGACGGTCGGTTTTATTCCGGCCTTCCAAATTTCAATAGTGAACCAGTGGATGGAACGGGAGTTGGCACACACGCCGACCGTAAAATAATACCGGTAAAATACCGGTGAGGCTAGTTGCACACACACCGATTTTGGACGGTCGGTAAATAATCGGCCGATATTTTATCGGTAGCAGGTTCTTGCAGACACACCGGATTTTACCGGCCAAACAGTCAGTTGCTTTGTGTTCGTGACGTAATAGATGCGTAGCGACTAGCGAGAACTGCTGAAATCGGTCGGTAAAAAATCGAAACGTGTGCAAGCGTGTATTTAGAAACGTACGCCACTGTGTCATCGGGACTTCCCGGTACCGGCGGTCTGCAGTGGGAGCCCCCGGCTGCTCACCGGTATTTTACCGGTATTATTTTACGGTCGGCGTGTGTGCCAACTCCCGTTCTATCCACTGGTTCACTATTGAAATTTGGAAGGCCGGAATAAAACCGACCGTCCAAAATCGGTGTGTGTGCAACTAGCCTTAGATGAACAAATAATGTTTTAATTCGAAAATTAAGAAAAATTAAAATGTATAAATTTAGCATACTTGCTACGGAGTTTTCTCTTTTAGTCACCAATCTATTGTTAAAAGTTCACAAATAATCACAAATGGATGGACTTCTTATATCATTTTTGAAGCAAAGGAATAATAAAACTTCGTACAATCATTTGCAGGGTCTTATTTTAAGAGAAGTAGAAACATTATTTTCCAACCCCTAAACAATTTGTACTAGAGCACTTAAACCCCCAAAAATTTCATCATTCATTGTGAAAATTGACCACAGTACATCCTTGGAATATTGATGGTCATAGGTCTCGACAGTTGCGTGTGGCTTTGCACTGCTGTCATCATTCTTCCTCATTAGTGGTCGTCCGTGATTAGTTACATTCCAATGAGTTATGTGAGAAGCTACTAATGGTAGCGAGAGAAAGAATCGGACGAAAGAGATACTCAACTATAATTTTCGAGTTGTTTTGGCTCTCGGGTTTCTAAACTAATGATCATTAATCAATCAGTAAACTAATGAAAAATGAAGAATAAAGAGCAATCGGTGAAATGGTTGGAAAATTCACTCATTAATCCTGATTGCCCATAGTTGCGGATAATTCTATTATTTTTTCCATGATTTCAGCGAGAAACAATCAAATTGATCCTCCCTAAGAGTTCTCCGCAACAGTATAAATATTGCGGTGTAGATGAGTAATGAACACCTGTTTGTGCTCGGCAGTATTCGTTTTTATTACCTCGAAACTAATTAAATCAATAGGTTTTAATGAAAAAACTGATTTTCCAGCGATCAACTTTTGGTTTATTATTCAATAATAAACCATTGTAAACGTCCAAGAAAAAAAATTTCCAACCCTCAATTTAAAGGGTATTTTTGGGGGTTTTTGAGGGGGAGAAGATTCATATTTTCCAGGGTTTTTTTTTCAGAAAAAGGTGTATTTGGTAGCAAAGTGTATAGATTTTTGAACTTTGAGCTTTATTGGTTCTCGAGTTATCGCAGCTTTTGTGCCGAATTTGGGAGATTTTCAGAATTTGGACATGAGGATATAACTCGAGAGTTCTTGGAGCTATAAAAATCGTTCTATACTCATTGGAATGGTCGTCAAACACTCTCTCCAGCTGTACTGTTAGGCAAAAAATTTAGCCAAAAAAATGACCAAAATCAAGCCAAAAATCAAAAATTAGACAAAAAATCAAAAATGATTAAAATGACAATAGTTGCTACGGAATTTTCCCCGATAGTTACCAACGTGTTTTTCGGTTGGAACGTTCACACATGTTCTGAATAATAACTATCAGAAATGGATAGTCTTCTCAAATTATTATTGAAGCGAAGGAATAATGAACCATTGTACAATCATTTGCAGCGTTTTTTTTTTTCATGATTTCAGCGAGAAACAATAAAATTGATCCCCCGAAGAGTTCTATAAACCGCAACAGTAATAAATATTGTGGTGTAGATGAGTAATGAACAGCTGTTCGTGCTCGGGAGTAATCGTTTTTATTACCTCGAAACTAATTAAATTAATAGTTTTTAATGAAAAAAACTAATTTAACAGCAATCAACTTTTTTCAAATAACGATCTCAATTTGTCAACGTGCTCATTGCCTTAACAAATGCGTCCTGTGGTAACACTATGAAACATTATTTGAAACAGGAGCTGAACATATTTATAACATTCAATTTCCGTGGGATCACGTCCAGTAAATGAAAGGTGTCGAAAACTCGTCAAAATTGGGGAACAATCACACTCAACTTAGTCAACACTCTAGCATCTTTCTTAAGGAATATGCTGTAAAATCAACATTCCCAACTCAGATCAGGTGAAGTTGATTCAAAAGTCAATTTTTGATAGCTCTGAAAAAAATCGGCCCAAACGGGGTAAGGAAACTTGGGAAAAAAAATGGAAAAGAGTACTGTGAGCTGAGGAGAGTTGGAAACAAGGTAGAGTTGGAAAAATTACAGTACGGTAAGAAACAACGCAGTGTCGAGTTTGAGGGTTGGAGAAGGAATAATTACAGAGTCTTCTCGTAACGGAAGTTCGAAGAAAGCATACCGATGAGCTGTAGTCAACTAACGCAGCTCTCTGTAGGGAAATCGAATAAACTCAACAGCCTTGGGCAACCAACGGGGAATAGGTTCTCACGTAAATACAGTCGCGAAATGGAATCTGAGTACGCGAAGCGAAAATGAAGAAGGGAAAAATGGCGTAGTGAAGCGACAGCATCGAACTGCGGAAGGGAAAATGCGCTAACCCTCAACGTCGCGAGTTGAAGAGAGTGGAAAATGAGATACTGGAGGAAAAAGAAGAAAATGAATGAATAAGGGAGAAGGAAGGAATAAAAGAAGAACCATTCTTGTCTTCATGCTAAGACACGATACCGTCGCTTCTGCATCGTTTCAGGTTGACACTGCTCCGTATTCTCGACGTTCATGTTCATCCCAATCTTTCTAGCGAACTTTTTCAGAAATCATGCTATTCGCCTCCTTGCGAAATTATTGATAACTAAACAAATACAAAATCGATTGACATAATTATGTACAGTATGCGGCATAAAGGGCGGACGATTTTTAAAATATCATAAAATCGGCAATTTTTATTGTAAAACAAATTTATTTACAGATTCGACTGTGTAATTGAATAGCATTTTCAAAAGTTAAGTGTGGAAAATCACGTCATTCAAGTGGTGTCCATTGTTGGTGATGCACTGCTGGAGGCGTTGTTGGAAGTTTGCAAAAACTCTCGTTCCGAGTTGACGGTAACAGCATTTCCATTAACAACTTCAAAGAAATAAGGGCTGACGACGCAAGTTTGGGACACAGCGCACCAAACTGTCACTTTTGGGCTGTAGAGAGGTCTTTCGTGTAATTGTCGTGGATTTTCAGTAGCCCAACAACGACAATTCGTTATTTCTGACAAAACTGGCATAAGCGAAAACGCGGTGCTCAACAGTCCACGGCTCCATGGTTTCAACTAAAAAAAAATTCTAGGACCTCACGAATCGAGAGGCACCCTCCTCTCATATGTCGGCGTAGTAGGGGAGGAGTACTAGCCATTTCAAAAGCGTCCGTCCTTTATGCCGCACCCTGTATTAGAGAACCGAATCCTCGATTTTTTTTCAAGGATTTTTTCGAGAAGGATTTTTTTTTCTGTTCGATTTGAAATCTACTCGTTGTGAAACATAAAACATTACATTTTAACGTTGTCAATTATCGAGACGGATGTCACACAAAGCCAGATTACTCCCTCGCCGAGCTTTCGGAACAATTTATTTCCATCATCAGGGCTTGGAGATCATCATGGTGTCAACATTAATTATAGGTACATTAAAACATTAAATTTTGGTAACTGTGTCAAAACTAAAAAAACTATGACAAAATCATAGTTGGTAATATTTTTTTTTTTTTTTTAGTTTTGACACAGATACCAAAATTTAATGTTTTAATGTTCCTATAGTTAATGTTGACACCATGATGATCTCCAAGCCCTGATGAAGGAAATAAATTGTTCCGAAAGCTCGGCGAAGGAGTAATCTGGCTTTGTGCGGAGTAATCTTGCGATAATTGACAACTTTAAATGCTGAGGGTTGATCTTCCTTTTTTCAATTACATTTTAACGGGTGGATTTGAAGGAATTTCTGCTATCACAATATAACCATTACAATTATCGAATAATAAACTAACATTTGGGGCCGGTTAGGAGGACACTCTCCAGGAAGCAATCGTGATACGAATACAGAATCAATCTATTTATGTCTACGTTGATCAAATTTGACACGAAGTTCAAGTGTGTCTGTTACAGATAAGTTGGAAAGACGTGGATCTGTTAGGCCGAGGTTAATGTCAGAACTCGTGTCGTCGCGGCGCCGGATGAGACGGCGCGACTGCGGTGGTGGAGTGACGGCACGGGGTTCACAAGGGGGACAGGGAGAAGCAGGGATTGAAGGGATCGAATGACGTCACCACAGTCTGTGACCTACTGGCTTTACTGAATCGATTGTAACAAGTAAACCACCCTCATCTCGCCTTCTCCCTCAACTTGTTCCTCCCGCCTTGACTCATTTTATATACACGTTCTTCCACCGCTCCATCGATTTCTTTCATCGATCCAAGCCAACGAAGTCTGCGGTACTCACAAATAGGGCATGAGAGAAAAAGTTACACTTTTATTTTCAAACCGAAGGTTTCGCTGGATAATCTAATTCCTTCGGTTGAATTATTCGGGGGAAATGCTAATTTTGGAGATGTGAAAGTAGCATGTTTGCTCCGAAAAACAAACCAATGCTCGATGCAGGTGACAGGTAAGTCTAATGCTTACAATTCACAATGGAAGGTTTACCGTCCATGACCATTGACGACCATTATTCGAAGACTCGATCTAATCAAGGAGCCAATTCTTCGGTCTATATAATACACTTGTTGATTTGAGACGTTTCGAAGGATCCACGATTTCGAGTTTAAGTGTGAAAAACTTGAAAGGGCCTAGGGGCAAGCCAATTTTTGTCATCCGTAACACGCCTTGTGGACGGATAAATTGAAATGGATGATGAATGAATTGACGATTTATTGAAAAAATTTGCACTGAAAATTGTAAAGAATTTATTTCTGAATTTAAGAAGCGCCGCAAGTGGCCATTTCGGATGACAGCATCGAGGGAAATATACAAATGATTAATGCCCCTTCCCCGCCCCGCAGGGCCCAATCGATAAGCAAATTTGGGATGAACTTCTATTTCGACATGTGCTCCCACAGACTTTACGATTTCGACACAATTTTCACCGACCAATTCCGGGACTCCATAGATTTCAATGTTTGTTTTCCTCGAATCCTGTTCAAGTCGATCCACTTTAACTTGCAGGCTCGTAATAACATCTCGTTGTGCGGTATTTTGTACTTCCAAGGTTGTCACTTTTTCTGTAAGGGTTTTAATTTCCGTTAAAAACGTTTCGTATTTTTCATTCATAAATTCCATTGCCGTATTCATTTCAACAAGCTGTACCTCAATCGCCGAAATTTTACTTACTTTCTTGTTTATTTCATTAATAGTTCTAATCAGGGTCTTTAACTTCCACAGCGCTTCCACAGCTGTTTGCTTCATCATCCACACTTTCATCCTCATCGTCTGATACATTTTTTCAGGTATCAAGCTTTCAACGTTTGTCCCAGAATTTTTACAGCGATCACATCCCCATTTTGATCTGGCCTCCTTATTAATCTTTTTGTAATTTTCAACTGTCTTCAATCGGGTGCATGAAGGGTACAATGCATCACAATTACTGCATTTGGTCGTCTTTTTCGGTGAGTTTAGTTCTCTCGAACACTTGGCACAATCCATTTCTATCTGGTGTTAACCGAAGTCAAATCACGATAGCGCTCGACCGAGCAGGGAGATAAGATAGGAGATGCGAAAACACGTCCGTTCGGAACAAAGGCTGAATGCCAACTGAATATCTAATTGCTGATAGCTGATTTATCTAATCAGCTTATAAACTAGTTGAGGGTGAAAATTCAATGTACATTGAACCTTAAATATAATAATAAGTATGTCTCTTTAATGTCAAACAGTATCAGCTTTCATTGCTCAACTTAGTGATACACAAACTGAGCGAGGATGATCACCAAAACTTTTCAAGGGGGTAATAGGTAGTCCTCCGTTCTCAAGTCAAGAGAGTAAATAATTGATTTCCCACAAAGGTAAACGAGCAGAATCAGATGTTTCCGGAACACTGGGTGGCATTAATTATGCGATATCACTGATTAAATGATTTCCGTTATTCAACCCAACAGTAATGAATTGGTCTTCTCTATGCAAAAATATTTTACTCTGAACGAAAATTATGCACGCTTGTTTCCTAGCGGAAAGAGAGTGGAACGGTAGGTATGAAGAGAATGTAGAAGAGGCTTTTCAAGTGCCCGACACGGGGTCGTCCGCATCGCACATCTGTCATTAGGGCTGCTAGATGTGAAGTGTGCAGGCCTCTTGCCTTCCATAGCAGAACCAAGCGCCAAATCTCCCAACTTCAGCATTTTGTACTTTGGCGCTTCAGCGTGGCTTTTCTCTTCGCTTCACGTGATTCCAGCTAGCACTCATAATTTACACCTTTTAAACGTCCTCCACCCACCCGAACAACGGACAAAACAAACCCCAGCCAGTATCAAACGATGAACTCAAATTGTTGGACACACATTTCTCCAGCCGCAGAATCAAGTTTCCGCTGTTTCCAACAGTTGTCTCATCTATTGGTTATGTTTTATTGTACAGTAATAAACCATTGTAATTCTTCACTCGAAAAAATTTTCTAACCCCCCTCAGAATTTGTTCATTAAATTTGTTAAATTTGTTAATTTAATGAACAAATTCTGAGGGGGGTTAGAAAATTTTTTCGAGTGAAGAATTAGCATATGAATTTCGTTTTAGATAATGAATGAATTTTATTTTAGATAATTGGATTCTATATGCCTGAAACGTTAAATTTTAACGTTTTTAGGCATATAGAATCCAATTATCTAAAATAAAATTCATTCATTATCTAAAACGAAATTCATATGCTAATACGAGGATATCCAGAAAGTAAGGTTACAAGTCCCCTGAATGCCCAGGGAATTTTTTTTCGTTATGAGTGGCATACCTGCTTGTAGAAGGGTTCGTAACGGTCGAAATAAGCCCAACCCCGTGTCAGACAGTCAGTTGAGAAATGGCGTCGCAGGAGCAGTTTCCGTCAACCTCTGAAGGTGCTGTTCCCTCCACCTACCGCCGATGCGAGATTTGGTCTATCATCAAGTTCCTGACTATGCGTCACGAATCTGCTTCCGAAATCCATCGTCAGCTTGGGTGCACTTACGGACCTGAGGTAATGTCACGTCAACATGTTTTCAAGTGGGTTAGGGTTTTTAAAGAAAGTCGCACGGACACTGACGACGAAGAAAGGAGTGGAAGGCCGCAGAAGACCGAAAAGAGTTGTTGTTGGTGGATTTTATGGCCAGAGGGACAACCATAAATGCTGACGCACATTGCGAAACCCTTAAAAAATTGAAGAACAGCACAAAAAACAGGAAGAGGGGTATTCCGAGGGAATTTGGAATACATTATATTAATTATAATACTTTATAATTGAAGTGATAATTATTTATTTAGTTTATATTTTATTTTACAATAGAAAATAATTAATTGTCTTTTATATTGTCAGCACTGACATTTCGCCATCGTTTCAGTCAATCAGTCAAGGAGTCATTCTGATCATGTGCCAAGAGACTTGTCAAATAAATGAGTACCCAAAACCATCGATATCATTTTATCCATTCATCATCATATCAACTGATACTCACTTGATATTGTACCAAAAATCATTTTTGGGCTAGCGATGGCTCAAGGCTTGAAGCTTGCAAATTCAAGGGTATTTTTGGGGTTTTAAGGGGGATATTAGTCTTCTCCAAGGCGTTTTGAGATGAGGTCGTGTTTAATATCAATTTCCGTGGATTTTTGAACGCTGAATCGAATAAGACCATAACGGGGTTGATAACTTAGGTGGTTCTCGAGTTATCGCAGTTTTTGTGAGTATTGTATAAGAATCGGTGAAATTGGCATGATAATATAGCTCGAGTCTTTTCAGAGCTGTAAAAATCGATCTTTACTCGTTGGAATGGTCTTTAAAACTCTTGCAACTGTTTCATTGGCAGATTGATTCGACTTTAAATTGAGTAATTAGAAACAAATATTAAAAATTACTATTTTCACCAAGGATTTTTCTTTTAGTTACCATATTTAGTTAGCTACTATACCAAGGGGATGCGGTCTTTTAAAATCATGGTTGTAGCAGAGAAATAATAAACCACGGTTCAATCACTTGCGGCGTTTTTATGTTAATGTATCAAATGAAAGTTTTGGGATCGTCCTCAACTTCTAATGTGGATCGGAGGTGAATTTGAAAAACATTTTCATAGTCTCATACTTGGAATCACTTTTTCAACAAGTTTCAGAGACTGCTCTTGACACGAGCTATGATCATAAATTACATTACCGATGTTTCACTTATTCCTCAACAATATTCTTCAACACATTTTTTCAATCAGTTGAACGCGTTCCTCTCCTCATTGTTGGTGGATATGTATTGAAGAAGAAAATATCCGCCTGCCTCAGCAATTACCTGAATGCGTTTATAATGTTCGTCAGTTTATACCAATTTGAAAACCGTGATAGAAATTAATTTGCCTTCATGAAATCATCATCCATTTGAAAGGCGACCTATTAAAGCATTAAGTTGAAATCAGATACGAAATTCCAGGCCCCTGGGTTGCTCGTTTATGCATCACTAAGGGCTTTCAGAAGCTGCTTATCAAAATGCTAATTAATTAAGCATTAATGCGCACACTAGGGTAGAAGGTGGAAGGCAAGGGCATGAACACCCTCACTAAACCATTTTAATATCTTTTGCGCCCTCTGGGGAAGAAGATGGAGTGGTGATGCAATGAGGGTGGAGAGAAAGGCTAATTTTGACAGTGACTGCTGCACGCAACCACCTCGAGCTTCAGGTTTGTGCTGAGGGTGCGGATCAACTGACTATCTGACCGCCTACTGCCCCAGCTCGGACCTTTTACCGCCCCACGGACCTATTTCCTCGTGATACAGCAGATAAATCGCAATTCTCTTGAGACCGAAATAACGAAATTGCTCAGACTTAGCCTTGGCAATCTCCTTTCCACATAAGTGTGATGATCTCGTTTGAAAAAAATCCTATAAAGTATTGTTCTATGTTGGTTCTTCTTTTATGTTCACAGCCATTCTTTACTGCATTATTGTTGATAGATAGCAGAAGATAGTTTGCTAACGGCAGCTTTGGTAATGAGACCGATTTTGGAAGTAGTAGGTAAAAGGTTATTTCATTTTAATTAATTTTGTGAAGAAGGTGATCATTTTGCAAAATTGTCTCAGCAACTACATCTTCTATACGCAAGCAAAAGCTTAATGAATTAAAATGCAAAAAATAGATGATAATGAAAATAAAAATCAGTTGCAAATTCATACCAGATCGATAAAAATCGTCACGAACAGTGCCTTAGCGAATTTACTGTTAATTTATTTCAATAGCTCATAAATTATGAAAAGTGAGTGCCACATGATAAAGTACTCACTTTTGACTAAAAATCTCTACATTCTTCATTTTTAAGTGATCGATTTCATACTACTTCGCTTTCATGAATTGTAGTTATTCTCATATTAATCAATCGTATCACCAAGAATTACTCGAAGTTGACTAAAGGATGAGAGGAACTGTAATCTAATCGGAGAATCGTTCTGATCAAATAGTGATAGACTTTTCGTATTGCTTTCCACTCGCAACCTTCCTAATTTTATATGTGTCCTCATTTTTCTTGCATGAAAGTTTATAACAGACCTAAAAGTTCTATTCTGGAAAGAATTCGAAGAAAATTTGTACAGCTCCAAAGGAAAGCATTTTCTGAACAAGTAAGTTAGCGTAAAAAATTTAAATGGGTTCGTAGGGTTTACCTAATGGTCAGATAACATAAATAAGATTTTTTTTTTTTTTTTTTTTTTAAATATAATTTGTACTGTTCTGATCATTATACCTTGCCAAGTCGGCTAGTTTGATGTATTACTCACCGCAAGTTTATTTCAAAATTAATCTCCCGTCATTCATTTGTTGGAATTCATACATCGCAGCAATTTTTCGATTTGTTAGCTAAATATAGATGCAGAAGTATTTGAAGAGTTTTGGTTCAGAATTTCCTTTATAATTATTGAGCGGAGTGCAATGAAGCGAGTTAATCTAGTTGGAACAATGAGGATGAAAGTACTGTGGAATAAATCAAGTATGCGTTGCAAAGGCGAACATTGGCCTTAGGTCGCGAGCAAACTTATTTTCAGGCTTTTCCCAAAGGGGTTGAATAATCAAGGGAATTTCACTCCTACAAGCTGTTCCAGGCTGTTTCCTTCCCTGAATTTCCAAACCCACTTTTGTTTTTCTGATTGCGCCTTCCATCTACGTGTACTACGATGGGCTTTGAATAAGATGAAAATTCCTTCCTCCAACCAAAATTTACGATTCAAATTTAAAATCTTGAAGTCTGTTTCCATTGAGTCGAAGTAGTCAATACTCATTTCCAGTAGAATTAGTCACGGTAACGAAGAAGTAGAGTCACACCGCTGATTATTATGATGGACATAGTCATAAAAAATACTGCTGGCTCAAAAGAAATCGTACTGGAGTACATTTTTATAAGCTTCAAAGGTTCGAATTATGGCAATTTAAAAACTTGAGTTTTACGTTTTGATATTACTTTATTTATTTATTTACGTTTGTCACCTACGCGTGTATGTTGCTTTGTCCCCAAAATGTTTTTTTTTTTTTTTTTTTTTTTAATCCTCAGAAGAATAAAAAAAAATTAATCTGGACCTCTACGAATAAAAAGTGGCTCTCATGTATTCATTATTATGTATTATCACATGCGCTGTATCGTGCGCGAGTTCGTTAATTTCATTAAAGTTTTTAAGTTGAGAGAAGCATTATTGTTTACAAACTCTCTTAAAAATCATACAGAGGATTAAACCAATGACAACGCTGGCAGCATGAATATCATTTTCTCCAACTTATATTTTAACATTTCCAGCTTTCCGGAAATCACTTCCCCTTCTGTTCAGCCCTTGCTGCCTCCTCACGCCATTTTTAAATGAACCATCCTTGCCGAATGTATACCTACCGATTCCATTCCCGCTGACCTGCTTCAACCCTTCCGTCGCATGCACCAGAGTCCTGCTTCTCTCCATTTTTCTGCCTTTTTGTAATTATTACATTGTTTAATATTGAATCCATTATATTGTTCTATAAATATCGTCCTCATCTGGCTTCCCAACATATATTAGGATATTTTTTATTGTGAAGTATTTTTTGCTCACCATTGAGCCCTTTGCTGCTAAAAGCTTATCAGAATATTATCAGAATAAGAACATGAACCTGCTGTTTTCAAAATCTTTGTTTGTCGTTGTTTATTATTGAAGTTAGCCATTCTTTTCGTGCTAGTATTCGTTTATCGTTTTAGAATAAGTTTCGAATTAATTCGTCCCTTAACTCGTTTATTTATCAACTAAAGCGTTCCAACAACTTCTTATCATTTCTATTCCCGTCTCTCAGTTCTGAACACCTTCGAATTTTGAAACGAGTTGTTCCTCAGTTAATTTCGATTGTCTAGTAGGGAATAATAAAATCGAAAATTGCGGGTGTGGTAAAATCCGATGATCAATGCAGTGCTGATATCCAAGAAATGGGTAATTAGTTAATGTTGATTCGGTTAAGTTGACTAGTGCAATATGATATTTTATTACATAGTGTATTCATATATAGGTAAGTTGAATTCATTATACATAAATACTATTCAACCCCTTGTAATGGTGTACGCATAAAATAAACGTCTTCCAATTATTTAATGTCAATATAATTTATTTTTTCGCATGAATCGGAAAGTTATTTATACGAACCGAACATGACCTCGTTGCCGAGAGCATGCGCTGATATAGAGCGTGGGCATGAAAACTCAATGAAACGACCATCACTTAGGTTAGTTGTCCGCTGAATAATTTGTGAAAGGAGTTGATGACGATTCGTCCGATCTATAGATAGCTATGGTCTGTAATACTAGTTGCTTCATAGAAAATGAGATCGTCAATTATGTCGTCATCAACTCCAAATCTCCCCTTCCCAAAAAAAAAAAACAATAAATAAGTGATGATTAATGAGGAGATGAATAATGTGAGCCAAGGTGTGTCCTAACGCCATAACTGGCAACGGTATTATATACATCGCACAACTCACGCCAGTATTGGCTGCCATCCACATGACTGAACAGTTTTAATCATCAACCCGCTCCCATTGTCACATTGATTAGTGCGTTGGGGTGACTTGGGAAACGGACAAAAAAAATTGATTGTCCCAGCCATATTAGGTGAGGAGAATGGATAGATAAAAGATCGAGTAGAGAAGGAAGGTTGACCAGGTAGTGGAACGAACAGTAAAGATTCAGCACTATAATTGTCCGGCCATCCGAAAACTAGGTGATTAATGTATAAGACTTAGAAGGTTTACTACTCTCATCGATCTTCATTTATTAGAAATCAACGGATTTTGGTTTATTATCAATAGAAGCTATTGAAATCGCCCCAAAATAAAAAGTGCCAACGTCAAAGAATTTCATGTTCTAAGATTGTAAGCAGTTAGATTTCCACTTATCTAATGAAAATTAATTATGCCCATCCGACTTTATTTTACTTTCTATACTTTTCTTTGAAAACAACGACCGCTGGTTGTATGATACAAAAGTTAACATTCCATAATTAATTTTTTGACCACCATTGGCTCAATTTGTAACCAAAAAGCCTTCTAATGAAAAGTCTGAAAAGTGAAAAAGATCTGAGGATCAACGAGATAATGTTTGATATTGATTTAAATAAATCTTTGAATCTTGAATCGAATTAAACCGAGCTGATAGCTTTATTAGGTGTGCATTAAAGCTTTTGTGAGCTATGTTTGAACCCTTGAATTGTCTAAGTTATAAATTGTAAAGCATTTATTCTGTACTAGTAGGACTCATCTAACGCTCTCTCCTACTATACACTAGTTCGACTTTTGACCCTAAATTAAATTATTTCGGAAAAATTTTAAAACCTATTTTTGAAAGAAAATTTAAATGGTCAAAAATTAGACTTGTGGCTATTCTATGCACTTGCTACCCAATAGTTCACAAGACGAGGGGTTTGAATGTATTGAAAGGTACTTATTCTATTTCTGATGTCCAACGAATAATGGAACTGTAAATACACATACATACACCTAAAAATACACACACACAAAACTTACAATAAATCATCATTTTCAATTTTCAAAAATATGGATTAACAAATTATTCACGGTTTTATCGAACCAGGTAGAGGAGAAAAAGGAGGATAGGACGATTTCTCTCCCCGTTCTGTAGTATGGTAATGTGATTGGAAACCGAAGCTTCGGTTTTACAATCCTAAATACGTAAATCTACAGCAAATCCGGCGGATAAAAAAGGGTCGCAAAATGTTTACAACCTTAAGCTGGAAGAGGAATTCGAGACGACGGGCTGATAATAAATTGGAAGAGCCATTTGCGAGGCCAACCTCATGCTCTTCTGGAAGGCGACGAACGGTAGAAAATATCTCCCTCAATAATTGCAATCACTATTCTCGTGCCCACTTTTGGTTTATTATTCAATAATAAACTGTTGTAATCGCCCAAGAAAAAAAAAATGTTCCAACACCTCTCAAAATTGGATGTTTTACATACGCTTCAAGGCATGTAGAATCCGAATAAATATCCAACTAAAAATATTCTGTCTGTCCGCCGTATGCCTTAAGCCGTGTACACTATTCCAGCCTAACTATGAAGTTCTTGAAATTTTCATCAAAAATCAATCTCGGTCTCAAAACGGCCCAATTCTTGAACCACAACGCTAGCTCAATTTTAAGGGTATTTTAGGGGGATTTTGAGGGGGAGAAAATTCGTATGTTCCAACGTTATTCAGAAAAAGGTGTATTTGGTATCAATTTCTATAGATTTTTGGACGAATGAGACCATTGCGGGGTCGATAGGTTCATTGGTTTTCAATTTATCGCAACTTTTGTGTTGACTGTGATGAAACTGCAAGTTCGATTCAGCAGCACCGATAAGTCCGAATTTAAACGGCCACTGATAAGGTACTCGTTTCTGAACAGGCGTTCCATTTAAAACTCCTGTACTCGAATTCGACGAGTAAGAAATTGTTGCTCTGCTGTAGGTAAATAATATTTTTTCGAATCACCACCAATGGCCCTTAAAAGAATATGATATGGAGAATAAGTGATCGTCTTTCCATCAAAACAGAATACATAAGTCAATATTAGAGAATAAAAGAGAAACGTATATTATCCAGAACCCGTTTTTAATTCCATATTGCTCGCAATATTTCGAAACGGGTTCATTTTCAAACTTAGTTCCTTCGCAATCGACATTAAGGACGCGCATTTCACGATTTATTGAATCCAGAGTTTGCTCGTCTATTGCCAGTCGACCAGACGCTCATTAAGCGCAGTATACGTAACTACCATCCGATTTTGTTAATTTTGGCTGAGATTAAATACTATTATTATAGATACTCGGGTATATTTTATAATAAATAGCCCAGTTGTTGCCATTGCGCATGCACTAAGGGCGCACGATGACGAGAATATAGCAGGTGCAAAGTATTTTAGTGCACATGATATATGTAGGTTTGACGACCTTTGCTCTAAGTGAGTTTTAAATAGGAATGCAAACATATTGGAATTTAGTAACTATTTTTTCCACATTCCTGTTCAGTAATAAAACATCAATAATCGTAAATTTTTATGTCGAATAGTTGGCTAATAGCTCGATGAAATTGATTTGAACTGAAATGAGGACTTGAATGGTAAAAACGAGGGTCTATAAAAACCTATTATTCGACTCAGCAACGGGTGATTGTAAGGTGCAGTTTGCGGTGTTCTTTTGGATAATGTTCTATCAATATTTTCCTGGCTGACACAAAACCTAACAAGCCTTGTTTGTGAATAGCTTCATGTTTTAGTTTAGAATGCAAAGCGATATGAACCGACAGAAAGCGAGTCGAAAGCCGTACGCGTACCACAAGGCGCATTTTCAACAGTTCTGTCTGTCTTTATAGCTAAAACCATAGCTTCAGGGTAAGCTCATCCGATACCTTGAGATATAATATATACTGGAATTTCTATCATGATTTTCCGTTTGGAAATAAATCATATTGGGTCTCGCAACGAACTGCACAGAAGCAACAAGCTTGCATTTTCGCTAGCATATTAGTTTGACAATTGCGACGATGATAACGTGATTTTATTCGAATTTCTCTACCTTTGTGGAGTATGTTCTGGGCTGGCGAAA
Source organism: Tupiocoris notatus (assembly GCA_037159825.1). Lineage (NCBI taxonomy): Eukaryota > Metazoa > Arthropoda > Insecta > Hemiptera > Miridae > Tupiocoris > Tupiocoris notatus. The sequence continues at coordinate 980,435 of JASJUZ010000199.1, read as the reverse complement.
AATGATAAATCGAACCTGCGAATACAGAAAAATGTTGTAAAATCAAGTATTTGAAAGGCATTCATGTTACTAAATAAATCGCGTTTTCATTATATCGAGGTATACATTACTCGAGAGAGATTCAACATGAAGTTATAAACGTATATTAAATGAAACAATTATTAGCTGTTCAATGGTTTGTACCTTTGTTTTTTAGGCTTATCCAATAGAATAATAAGTAGTTCGAAATATATGCATGATGGACTGATTAAATATTATGTTTTATTTATGGTAAATATCCGTCGCTTTACTGGTAAGGATCGGATGTAAATTATACACTCCTGTACAGTGATTGTTCATTGTTTTGTGTATATAAATTTACCATACTGATATGTATTTGTTTATGTACATTAGTTCTAATTTTGTAGACTGTATCTGCCCAAATTTATCCTTCCAGAGTGCATGCGCTGATCTTCACAAAAGACCTCAGGGAGGTATGGTTATCCAGTGGATATTTATCATTAAATCAAACGAACTTATTCAAGCGAACTTCGTTCTTAATTGTATGAGTCATTGAGTCAGAAGATATCATGGATTTATAATCAACAATTTAGTAAACGGTCTAAAATCTGGTAAAAATCACGGAATTTTGAATATATCTCGAGAGCTATTATATACACTAGCCATTTTCTTATTTTTAATGGATTCTACATTAAATTTCCTTCATTTTCTTCCACAGCACCTAATCTGTCCCATTTCGGGAACGTGACGGAAAAAAATCCCTAAGTTGAAACTTCAAAAGTAAGAAAATCGAAAAAAATTCAAAAAATATTATCAATCGTTCGAATTTGATTATTTTCACTTTAAATTCGAATTCTACGTCTAATTTCCAGTAAGAATTACTAATTAATCAAATTTGAACAGCACTGTAAGTATTTGCAACGGATTTTCAAAGTTGAAAAACGTAGGAGTGGCGTAGTAAACCTGGAAAAACTGATAGTTGGCGTGAAATGTCCGCCGTTTTGACGTCATATTCGGATTCAGCGTTAAATTTCCTATAAGAATAGCTTTCAAAATCGCTTTAAAACGAAAATTTAATTTTTCACTATTACCGATGCCAGCGGTTCGGCCGGCGAAAAACTCGATTTATGGAAAATAATTTCTCTGGCTCTGTTTAAATTTTTTTCACCAAATTTTTTGCTATGTACGTGTGTAAGGCGTTCAAGTGAAGACTCCTGCATAATAAAACAATTGATTCGCATTTATTTTGACCCCGAAAATCACCGTTAAAGTCCAATTTTTGAGCTTTCAAAAACCGATTTTTTTGGACCACTTGCAGATTTTTCCGAGAAATAAAAAAAATCACAAAAATACATCATGGTAAGACACAACTTTCCTGAAAATTTCAGATTTTTATCTTTTTTGAAAGACGAGTAAAAATTCGTTAACTGTTCGGTTGAAAAAAATCGCAGGGGTACCCCTTGGATTTTTCGCAAAAACTTTTTTGTAATAGATTTTGCTCAAATTCAGCATAATGATAGTTGATGATGTATATATCAATAATATATGGTTCATTCTTTGTTTCTTTCGCACTAAATAGATGAAAAGAACGTTTAAAGTTCAAAAATGTCATGTTTTCGTGTATAGTCTACCAATATTGTTGAATAACGCAAAAACGGTTGAAAAATGTATAGGTACATTACATTAGGAAAATGTGGACAGTTAAATTACCTATCTTTTGGTATATTCAAACATCTGAAATGTCGACGTTTTGTTTGAGTTATTCACTCTGCAAGTTACAAATCTTGGAAAACTTAGTTTACTCTTAGTTTTATTTTAGTTTTCTTTTAGCGTTTAGTTTTATTACTTTGGATCAAAGATTAGTATCATCGTGGATTAAAATATAAGTTATTTAGTAAAGAGGAGGAGTGGGAGGGATTACGTTTGCCAATACAATCAAGATCGAACTTCACTTAAGTAAGTTCGTTTGATCTAATAATTCTATGAATCATTCAGTCATTGATATAATATATTTATAACTAAGAATGTAGATGTTCAAAGAAAGCCAAAAATCTGTAGTTATTGCTGTTTAAATTTCAAGCTTTCCAATCGCATTATAGCTTTAAGTACGCTTGGAATGTTTTACGCAGAGTATTTTTCGTAAATTTTGGTCTGTTTGAATTTTTGATATTAAGATTGCCACAATAATGTGTTAAAATCATGGAATAGCTATGTGACCCATACGCAACATTTTATTTCCTCAGTTCTCCAGATATTTTACATACAGAACGGTGGGGACAAAATGAAACTGGTTTTTCCTGGGCGATAACGATGGTTTATTATTGAATAATAAATAGAAAGAATTATGAGAAAGAATGGCAACATGATTATAGGTCAACGTAAGCTCTTGTACAATAAGAAAAAAAAAACAAGCATTTTCGGTAATTTGTCTTTGTGGTGATGATAAACTAGTTCGGTCCCGTTTCCCTATAACAGATAAAGAAGAGAAGTTGCTATTCCAATAAAGCCAACCTCCCGCGAGCAAACACCTCTGGCTTAGGCGGGGTAGACGATCAATAGAGCCACCGACTCTCTGAGCCAAACAACTAATCACTTATTTCATAACAACTTGTTGGTTAGATACTTTTTCCAAACCATGGAGTTTTCTGATACGTTCGTCCTGAGAAATTAAAAAAAAAAACAAAAAAAAAACAGCGGTACGCATATATCACACAACGCTTCCTTGATCGAGTCGGCAAACAGGTGTAACCAATTATAAAATCAGGAAACTTGTTGAAAGGCTGCAACGTTATTAATAGACAATGTTGTTACATAAAAATTAGCCAGGAGACCCAAAATCCGAAAAACGTACGCAACGCCAACAACGCGGAAGTACCGTGTGTAAGCTTACTGATACATGATTAGTTTTCTGGAGTGAGGGGAAGATGAACATGTAAAAGGGGATTGTATGTGAAAGCTTTTTCCTTTAAGCTATTTTTATTTTTAGGTTTGATGACAGAAATATTAATAAAATGTTGACTCGGAAGAAACGCGAAATTAAGAAGACACGAACGGCGTGAAACGAAGGAATGACGAATTTCTGATTTTTTGTAGTAAACAATCCGTTGCCACAGACATCACATATGAGTTGCTAGTTGTTAACCCACTGAAGTTGTTTGTGCACTCACAGCATGTGATGCCACAAACTTGATGACTCTGTCTCCATTATTTTCTACAGAGAACCATCAGGTAGCTCCCAGTGCAAATGTACGAAGTGATCAAAATTTCAATACTTAACACACACTGCTTCAGAGGTATACAAAAATTGAAACATTATTCCCATGTTGTTTATTGTGATTCTTACCAGTCAAAAAGTCAATACTTTCAATAGGTCAAAACTTTGAAATGTTCTTCATGGCAAGCACATTGCTAGATGATTTGATTTAAATTTATTATTCAATCTTAAACCATTGTAATCGCCCAACAGAAAGAATTTTCTAACCCACCCTCAAAATTTGATGTTTTACGTTTCAAGGCATGTAGAATCCGAATATCCAATTAAAACATTTTGTCCGTCCGCTGTACGCCGTCAACACTTTCCTGACGAAACTATAAAAGCTATATTTTTGAAATTTGTACCATGAATCAATCTTGGCCTGACAATGGCTCAATTCCGTAACCAAATCGCTACCTTAATGTTAAGGGAATTACGGGGGGGGGGAGAAAATTCGTATTTTCCAACGTTTTTCAGAAAAAGGTGTATTTGGTATCAGTTTGTATAGATTTTTGGACGCTGAATCGACTGAGACCATTGCAGGGTCGGTAGCTTCATTGGTTCTCAAGTTATCGCAGCTGTTGTGTTGAACTTGGGGAGATTATTTCTTCAAGCGAAGGAATAATAATCCACTGGACAATCATTTGCAGCGTGTTTTTTCCCGAAGTAACTACTTATTATATATAAGGTACCTAATTGCATTTGCTTGAAACGGGCCTGAGCTCAAGTCCTATCTAATAAAAATCAATACGTGTGTATGAATAGTTCGAATATTCAAAAATATTCTGGAACTGTGATCTTATTAAACCGCTTTGGCCATAGTGCGTTGAAGCCCAAATTCATTCCCCGTCACTGACGTTTGACATGCTTCCAACTCGATTTAGGCGAGTGGATTCAATCAGATTCTGATCTACGTGTCGAGGACTATCACAGAGTAATACGAGCATCTGTTTTCTACTTTTTCTTGTTGATTGTATGTCCGAGATGATTCCCTGGTGTACAACAGCGGTGAAGTTGAAAAAATCAAGAAAACCCAATTATTCAAAAATTACTCGCGTCATTAGAATTTGACGAACGATCGCTCTTTTGAAGGTTTAAAATAATATGATAGATGTTACATGGGGTTAACGTATGACTGTTTTCTTTTGCCAACGTAATGAACGCCATCGATTGGCGAACATGTGGCCTCAAGTGGCTCCCCTCTTAGTTTCCAGATTCCTTCCATGTTTCAAGCTTATCTTTCAGTTTACCGTCAAAATATTCCGGGAATGATCTGGGTGGCTTCGAGAGCTGAAACAGCGATGGCATTTCCTCGCATCATCAGTGTGCAGGCTCAGCTACTTTGCAAATACTGCCTTACACCTTCCCATCGTCGTCATTCTCAACGGCAACACCATCAAAACTTGGAAGATACCTGACAGCCGCAGCAACCCCAGCCGTTCTGACAGAGCCATCCCACCGTTCGCGCCCTTAGGGCGCTAAATTGTTAAATGGTTCACAGTCTAAGTTGAGGCCAACCTCACCTTCTTTACCGTATGCAAACTTACCTCCAACGCCTCGCTCACACAGCCGCGTACTTCTAGGTTTCAGCTGATCCACTATATCACGATTGCCTCCAACGCAGGCTGAAGCCTAGGTCATCGCTGAAGTCCCGCAGGCAACTTCCCGCTTTGCCCATGAATAACGACTGTTGTGTAGTTGAGACCAAGGTGACCAACCTCTTCAGATTAAGTAGAGACCGATAAGAAACGTGTTTAGCGTGAATAGAGAGAACAAACAGTGTTTCTCATTGAAAATGACAATTTATCATTTAATGCTGAAATAGCCCGTTGTGATCAATCGAAAATAAGAACCGACTGATTTTGCAACATTTCGTTCGAGTTTTCTAGCATTTCCTAGCACCTCTGCTTAGCATTGCGAGCATACTTTTAGGAAAAACATCACAATATTTTTGTTCTTCGGGAGGTGGTTCAAATATCGTACCATACGTCAGGAGTTCCTTCCTTTGGTACGTTGACGCAACTTAGCGCTTCAAATATTGTCACTAAATCACTCGAGCTGAGATTGTGGAACCCCATTTCACCAGGATAGAATACAAAGAAAGTGTCACGAATTCCACTGATTTTAAAATCTGTGGAATCCGTGACAAACTATTTAACTTTTATTCTGGTCTTACAATATTGAGTGGACGGACAAAGACAATCTAGCATTGATCCGGAGATTTATAAATAGGCAAAACCAAGGAATATTTACAGACGAGGATAGAGATTGGCACGAATTCCACTGTTTTTAAATGAATTGTATTGTTATATAGATTTCAGCGATCAGGCCATCATCAGAGTTATAAGATTGTTACTGAGTTATGAGAGTTATAGTTATAGTTTAAACTTATAAGAGTTATCAGAGTTATAAGATTGTTACTGATAATGGCCTGATAGCCGAAATCGATTTAACAATAATAGTTTATTCGTGTGTATTATTTTCACTTTGTCCTCTATCCTGGTTCCAAAATCTCAGCGCGAGTGATTTAGTAAAACAAAACAATTAAATTAAAACAAAAAAATTACAGATATTGATAGAATGACATATAAATTGAGTATTGAATGCTGGAGTATTCACCATTTCTATTGTATATTAATTGACTTGAGTTCATGGTCGGAAATAGTATGATGATGTACGAAATTCATACAAAGTGGCAAAACGAAAAATTCGATACAAAACGCAGTAAAATATTGTTTGAGTTGCTATTGGTAACCAGTAAACGAAGACAGGAAAAATGCAACGGCTCGAGCACGACACTTTTTTTTTAATGATCGATTCTGAGTTTCACAATGAAAGTGTATCTACATTCAGTTATTTTTTCATCCTACATTGTGCATTAAGCGGTTCTGATAGGAAATTTGCCTTATGCTCCTGAAAAAGCACTTTCTCCTATACAGGCCTCATCAGGGGTAGTCTAGAGACGCTCTTTCGAAGCTCAACGCTGATTCCACTGGGCTAAAAAATCGGAACCAATAATTTCATTTGAACACTTGGGCACGACGGTTACCAAGACCATCATCACGAAGACAATTATTTACCAAAGAATGGGGAAAGAAGTAAATAGTCAATAAGTAATTGTTAACGCATCTTTCATATTAAATCCCCCCTTCCCCACCGTTGTGAAGCCAGTTTCGCGCTCTTTCTACCGAAGGAAGGGGAGCACTAGGCTAAAGTTGGGCCCTGGAGAGAAGATATTGTGAAATGATGATGATAATGACCGAGAGGAAGGCGGATGATGAAGGTGCCATGGGTCTCGTTATCACGACGACTGTTTGGTTGGTCGGCCTGCTCGATAGGCCTGGATAAACTGGGGGAAGGAGTCATATACTATGGAGCGAAATTCAGGCGAGAGCGGAGGGTAGAAAGGATCCAACTTCCCTTGTCTCCCTCGTCACATAGAAATGGTCGTCGGGGGGAATAGCACGAAACTGCGGTGGAAATCTTGAAGGCCACACCTTTTGGGCAGAGAAAGCCTCTTCTGCTCTACTGCCTCGCTGATGAAGGTGTAAGGAATCTCATGGATGGGAGTAAATCATATTTTATGAGGATGTTATATATGGTAGTGTACACACCAGGTGAGAAAGAGTCTTTCCGGGGAATGGAGCTAGGGTCTCTGTTTGGTTCTGAACACGAAGAGCTCTTGAGACAAGACCGCCAGGGGCTTCGGCCGAAGCTCTCCTGAGATTGAAGAGCAGCCCATCATTCACTGACATCAGCAGAAGCAAAGAATAAGCCGTTCCCTCGCACAACGAACTCCACCATCGTATCGTCCAAGAAAAGGTCGAAAAATATACTTAGATGGAAAAATTTTCAATGGCACGTTTACAAACACTGCATTAGGGTTCAGGAATGAAGATGAATGGGATTTACGCGAATCTACGAAGAAAATGTTTAATCAAACTATTCTAAACACTACTGGATACAATCATCGGATTTCTCAAGGCTGATCCTCGCTGACTGATGATCCAGAGGTACCTCTCATGCAGTATGGGACCACTATACCACTATACCTTAATAAACTGGTAGTTGTATTCCTAGTGATCTCATACGCAGTTGTTGTGAATTATTCATGTGAAAAGATCCTTTGAGCTAAGTGTCCCTCAATCTACAAGGTGTGAGCTCCATACTGGCTGAGATAGTGAAGAGACAATAGAAGGCGTTCAGGATAGCTTGCTCGATTTGATATTGTGCAGTGGCGGCTCACAGGTCGAACGAGATGTTAGTTAACCGAATGAACTATGGCTCTAATCCTCCAAAGCTCCTTCGATAGACGAAGGAGGGTGTGAAGGGTGAAAACCCATTATTACGTAAGGGCCGCATCACGAGAGCGTGTTGGTTTCAACGACGTCGTGGTTCATGGAGTGTACCGCTTTGCAGCCTGTTCGAAAACCGCAGTGTGTCTATGAGCAATATGAGCATTATTATCGTAAGATGGGTTACCCTATGATTGAATTTCATAGAGCAATAATTAATTTTAAAAACAATCGAATATTCTCTTTGGAGTGGTATAACTATAATTCGTTGATATGTTTGTCTTGAGCGGCGTCTCTTTGCGGAATGAAACTGACTAGGTACGTTATACTACGAATTTGACGACTACAAAAATAAAAAAAAACTCTATAGTACTGATAACTTACACGAACCAGGCGCCAGATCCATTAAATAGTTGGTAAAGGTGTTACAGCGAGTTTCTATACAAGGAACCTATCGCCTCAAAGCCTTATCTTATAGGATTATCATGTTGCAGTTTACCATTGTTACCTATACAAAAGTTCTTGGTTGAGTCGTCGCATCTCTCATCGTACTGGGTTGGTGAGGCTGTGGTAACCTATGGTTCCACATCGCCCTGAGGATGCCCGAAGGGGCGAAAGTACTCGGCCAGTTAATAAAAAATCGGAGAACATGTCGCCTGGTTCTTCTCCCCCTCACCAACCCAGTATACAAAAGTTGAGGTTTATATAAATCACCATCGTTCCACCTGCTCAACTCATTTCTCTGAAGAATGAACTATTAATAGGTTCGATTTTATCGGTTCCTTTTTTTGCAGTTTTTCATGAAAAATTACGTTGGAACTACAATGTTACATTCATTCTAGACAACGGCCCAATCAGTGTTCAAACTAGAGAGGTGACTTGTGCACTATCGCGTCAGATCTCTCTGAAAGCGTCTACCGGACTGTCGTTATCAATGTTTCACATTAACTGAGTCGCTGGACGCCATCTCCTTAAGTTACCACTTCTCATTCATCTTCATTGCCCCGTCCATGTATAGCTTTGCGTACAATATTTTCCTTTTAAACAGCATCCCATTGTATACAAACCGCCTACTGTGAGAACATTAACTGATAACTAAGTTTGACATTTCGCACGAGCTCATTTCCGTTTCCAAAGGGAAGTAAACGGACATGTCAACCGTTGGGAAGGCAGATTGCCTTCACCAACAGGGCTCATATTACCGCAGTGGTGAAAGCTGCTCGACCGTTGGTGGTCAAGACATACAAACCGCCAATGGTGGTTTGAATGTTTTTACTCGACAATCGCTATCTGGCTATTACTGGAGGAAAGGGACCTGAAATGACCGATTGCGATGGAAATGTAGAAGTATGTACGTACCTTAAAAAAAACTTTTTTGGAGAAATGAAACTGTGTGTATAACTATTCAATAATAAACCATTGTAATCGCCCAAGAAAAAAATTTTTCTAACCCCCCTTAAAATTTGATGTTTCAAGTTTCAAGGCATGTAGAATCCGAATATCCAATAAAAATACTTCCATTTACAACGTAAACATGAAAGTAAAAATTCTGTCCGTCCGCCGTTAGCAGTTTTCCGGCCAAAATATAATAGCCATATTCTTGAAATTTTAATCAAAAATCAATCTCGGTCCTACGACGGCCCAATTAACTTAGCTCAATTTTAAGGGTATTTTTGGGGGTTTTGAGGGAGAAAAAATCCATATTTTCCAGGGGTTTTCAGAAAAATGTCTATTTGGTATCAATTTCTATAGATTTTTGGACGCTGAATCGAATGAGACCATTGCGGGGTCGATAGCTTCATTGGTTCTCGAGTTATCGCAGCTTTTGAGTCAAATTTGGGAGTTTTTCAGAAATTTGACATGAGGGCATAACTCGAAAGTTCTTCGAGCTATTAAAGTCGTTCTATACTCGTTGGAATGGTCGTCAAACACTCTCTTCAGCTGTACGGTAGGGCAAAAAAAGCTTTTAATTAGGAAATTACGAAAAATAAAATTGATTAAAATTACAATAGTCGCTACGGAGGTTTCCCTTATAGTTACCAATATTTTATTCGGTTGGAACGTTCACGCATGGTCGGAATAATTGCTATCAGAAATGGATAGTCTTCATAAATCATTATTGAAGCGAAGGAATAATAAACCACTGTACAATCATTTGTAGCGTTTTTTTCATTTAAGACGCTGAAGAGTAAAAAAGAATAAACATGTGCCAAATTTACTGCAACTCCAATAATACTACTATAACATAATAAAATACTATAACACATTTTAAGGACTTCGTAATATGCAATTTTGTTACTACATTTTCAGCTTGTATATTGATCTTTCCGACAATAGTTGGTCATATAAAATTTATTTTCGAGGAAAGCTAACTCACTTACGATTTCGAATAAAAACTACTCAAGTCCCCTAATTGAGAGACCTTCTCTTATTTGTCTATTGAAAATCTAAATTTCTTAGACCTGTCCGAAAGGGAATTTTCTTCCACCTTTTCGGGATTTAGTCGTTTTTTTCTAATTCAATTCACAGCAATCTCAAGACCATCGCCGGAACGCCAGAGAATCATCCCCCTCGGGCACTTTCTACCACTTCAACTGCCTATAGAACGGCGTCACATGATCACTTTCTTTAAATTGAAAATAAATCTTATTGATGTGGTTTGAGCACGCTGCAAACTTAACAGAAAGAGAGGGAGACTGAGATAGAGAATCTAAGGAATCAACTAGAACAATAATTTATTATTGTTCATTCGTACCAATATGTATTGCAGGCTGCAAATTATAGTGTCTCAATCAATTTGTTCATCAACGATACTGTATTGATGATAACAGTCACGAACAAGTGTGACCACGCCTCAACTCGCCCATCTCATCTGCCGTTTCCTTCTCGTAAAATGTTGAAGTTTGCCACTACTTAAACCGAGCACTTGGAAGGAACGCAGAAGCTTCAAAACTTGGCGCGTATAATCCCCTCCTATTGCACAAGCTGTGGCATCCGCATGCAATGAAAACTGAGAGCTTAAGGCGAGCTTCTCTGTCTACACAACATTACAGTGGAAAATGTTTGCTGAAGTTGGGAAACAGCCGTTTACTAGAGGCGATCGTTTTACGGCAGTAGCTATATTTACGAGGTGGTAACTTTTCCGTTTGACTACGTGCATCAGTTATCGCGGTACCAACCCCAATTTCTACGCTCAGTACAGAAAATGTCCTCAACGAAGAGCAAACTTGAAAATGTGTCATATCAATCCGTAGAATAATAATACCTAACGGTATTCATCATAAGCTCTCATTACAGTGGTTTATTAATCCTTGGCTTCAATAATGGTTCAGGAAAACTATCCATTTGTGATCGTAATTATTCCAAACATTTGTGAACGATCCCACGGCGAAAGAGAGTGGTAACTATAAGAGAAAATTCCGCAGCAACTATAGTAAATTTAATCATTTTAATTTTCTTAATTTCCAAATTAAAAGCTAAATTTTTCGCCTAACGGTACAGCTGAAGAGAGTGTTTGACGACCAATCCAATGAGTGTAAAACGATTTCCATAGCTCCAAGAATGCTCGAGTTAACCCAAATTTCTGAAAATCACCCAAATGCGACACAAACTGTGATAACTCGAGAACCATTAAAGCTATTGACCCCACAATGTTCTCATTCGATTCAGCGTCCAAAAATCAATAGAAATCGATACCTACCAAAAAAAACCTTTTTTCTGAAAAGCGGAAAATAGGAATTTTCTCCCACTCAAATCCCCCAAAAATACCATTAGAATTGAGGTAGCGATTTGTTTGATAAATTGAGCCGTTGTCAGGTCAAGATTGGTTTCTGGTGAACATTTCAAAAATTAGGCTTTCATAGTATCGTCAGAAAAGGGTTGACGGCGGACGGACAGAATTTTTTTTATTATATGTTCGGATTCTGCTGCCTTAAAACGTAAAACATCAGATTTTGAGGTGGTTTGGACAATTTCTTAGATGATTACAATATTTTATTATTGAATAATGAACCAAAAGCAAAATTATCAAAATTATGAACTGCAGTTTTCTGACATCATGAATTTAACACAGTCTGCATGTTTCGTCTTATTGAAGAATATATTATTTCAAAGCTCTCAATAGGACAAAATAAGGGCAGCGCCAAATAAATTACATTAACTTCAACTGCCAAGTCCGATGTCTGCAGAATGATATTAAATAGACGTTGCTCACTGTACAACATACGAGTGACCTCTGATAGTTTCACATATCCTCTTAGAACGATAGCAAACATTCTCTAATGATACCTTATAATTTCGCGAGAGCAGCTTCCGCTACGAACGACAAACCCTTCAAATTATATGATTCCCAGGACTCAGTCGGAGGGCTAATGCCTGCCAATGCCCCAAACTTCTGAGCTAGCAGATTAGATCTCTTCGGCGAAATTTCATTTCTCCGCAGAATTATTTGACTCGGTGGGCTTTAGTAAGCCACATTGCATCAGTGGATTCGCTGTTTTTGGATTAAGTGCTCAATTTTCTCTCTCCTACTTTTCCGTTTTAGAACCAGTGTTGCGCATAGATCACACAGCACTTCCATGTTTGAGTCGGTAACAGGTACAACCAATTATAAAACGTTAGTACACAATTGTCATTTTTGCGTTCTGTAAAAATCAAAATATTGTCAATATGCGAATAATGTCGAAGTACTGTACGTGACCAATTCAATCACCGTCCCAAACTTTTCTCGACCTTGAGCCTTCGAATATATTGATTTTTGCGTCCTGTAAAAATCAAAATACGAAATATGTAAGTACTTGTGAAGTAGTGAAAAAATCTCCTAACGTGAAAGTACGGTATGTGAGCCAATAGATGAATAAAAAACTTTTAAAAAAATAATAAAACCGATTTCAAAAATATTTGTCTATAAAATAAACTCTGAAAAGGAAAAAATAACAAAAATTTCCCAACTTCGCAGCAACTCATTCGCCAACTACCACATTTTATAGATTCCGAATCAGTAAGAATATTAAATATCATGAGTTTTCAAGATTCTTGAACAAAGCAAATCACCATTTATGAGAACCGATTTTCAACAATATTGATTTCACGATGGTTACTTAAGCCTTTTTCTAAAAACCATTTCAGATTTCTCTATGAATCTTCACGTCCAGACCCAGACTTATCGCACCTACTAATTTATCGTACCTAAATTCATATTTATTTGTAACCATCGGGTAGTCATTTTGCCAGAGAGGCGCCGACTCCAAAAAAATTATCGATCTGGAGGCGATTCAGAGGTGAAAGGAAAGTCTTTTAATCACTTGGGAAATGAGAAATAGTAATTTTTATATTATTAGGGGAGGTGATCCAATCAATCAGGAGGTGGTCAGGTCAATACGAGTAGTAAAGTAGTCCTTAAAATAGGTTGGCGAATGAGTTGCTGCGAAGTTGGGAAATTTTTGTTATTTTTTCCTTTTCAGAGTTTATTTTATAGACAAATATTTTTGAAGTCGGTTTTATTTATTTTTATTTTTCTCTTTTTCGTGTCTTACAATTATGGACAGCTCTTTTCACAGAATTTTCCCAAGCTTTCCTTGTGTATATGTGTTTTACTGCATGAAAAGTTTAATAGTTCATATTGAAAACACGCTCTACTTTGTTAGGCATCCATCTCAAGACTGATCAGTCGTGAGGGAACGAGGCATGTCCGTCCCAAAGAAAGTCTCAAGGACTTTTAAAAATAATTGGACAAAGCTAATAACATTTACGTAGTAAATGGAAGTTTCGTGATCGTCTGAAAAGTCGAATTCGGAGTGGAGATGAATTCGGAAGACATTTTCACAGCACTAATATACACAGATACAATTTCTGAAGAAGTGTCTGCGTGTCTGTCTGTCCATATGCGTGTGGGAAAAAATGACATAAATTGTCATACCTCCGTGAACAAAGAATGAACCCAATGAAATTTTTGGAGAATGTTTTCCTAGTGAATGAGCAAAATTAGCCATTTCCGGAATTGGGATAACGCACAGTACTTCCGAGATATAACGGTTCAAAGTGTATAATGTTTCGATTATAACAGGCTATAAGAGTCAATATTTTTAAACGTTTGTGTTCTCAAAATGTTCAGTTATTTTATTTGTGCACTTTTGAACGTTCGGGTCTACTATCTTTAGAAGTGATTCCATTTCACAAAACTGGCTTTGTATCGATTGTATCACACACCGTACTTTCACCGAAATTTTTAGCTGTTTTTTTTTTTACTTTTTCGATTTTCACGGGCCGCAAAAAAATCAATATCTTTGAAGAAGAAAGTCTATAAAAATTATCTCATTTTACATGCATTTTGTATGTTAGGCTCACATACAACATGCGAGACCGTCGATAGCTTCAGTGTCGACTTAATAGATTTTCAGAAATTTTGCATGAGGTTATAACTTGAGAGTTCTTTGAGCTATAAAAATTGTTCAAGACTCGTTGGAATGCTCGTCGAACACTCTCTTCAACTATACCATAAGGCAAAAAATTCAGATTTTAGTTTGGAAATTAAGAAAAATAAAAATTATTAAAATGACTATTGTTGCTACGGAGTATTCCCCTATAGTTACCATCTGTTTTTCGGTGGGAACATTCGCAAATGGTCGGAATAATTGCCATCACAAAAGGATAATCTTCTTGAATCATTATTGAAGCGACGGAATAATAAACCACTGAACAATCATTTGCAGCGTTTTCAATTACAAATGCATGTCATTATAAATGCACCTTCTGCGTATGAACAGTGTAGAGTATCATTAGTTAAAATATCATCCGACCTACAGCGTGTAAACGCATGGAAGGAAGACAGGAATTTTCATTCCAAACGTACGACATTACACGTTGCTTTGCGTTCGTAACATCGCGTAATTGTCGGCGAGTGAAACCTACCACTGATCTAATCGGTATTTATCGGGCTAGCAGGTTTTTCATTGAACTTGACGTTCGTAGAAACCTGATGACAAACCCGATGACCTGTTTGATCGACTGAACAGGATTAGATCGAAACCGCTATCATTCAGTCCCCACGGTTTGTCTCACTCCTCTTGAGAAACCCGGCGGAGCGTTCGGCCCTTATCGATCAGCTCAACTAACCAGCAGAATATCAATAATTACGTATTGAATTCGTCTGATCAGTTGCTTCATAGATGTCTCCCCTCCTTCCTCCTCCCCTTTGATCAATTCAATCCCTCTCTGTCGCTCTCGCTGTTTGTTTCGCTATTTATGGGAAAGTGAACGTGGAAAATGAGCATCCCTCGCCCTCCGCGGTCTAGAAGCAACGGAGATTGATGGAGTGGTGGTCTTGAAATGGAAGAAGGTTCGAACCCCAACCGTATGAATAATTTGGTTCGTTACTGTCCATCACAACTCTGGAACAAATTGACGTGTGCCCTCTATGATGGGGCCAATGCCGCTCTTGAATGTTCAGTAACTCGCAGAGATTTTTTTACATCGTTTGCAGTACTTCACCCTTCGGCAACAGCCCGCGCAGAAAGAGATTTTGCCGATGCGAAAACGTTTTGAAATCGTGTTTCCTGAGAGTTCAGTCGGTTCGATATCTCCGTCCCCGCAATGGGTAAAAACTAAATGCGACTGATCGCTTTTATTTATTTTCCAATATTAATTGCTATTCGAAATAATACTTAGGATAATGGCTAATATAGCGAAGAAAGGTATTTTTCACTTAGAGATGGCCGAAGACCGAATTAACTCATACTAATTAATTATAATGCTCATGTGGATTTCTATATGAGTATTGTCATATGATAATTGTCGTTTTTTACCCTTCTTTTCACTGAAAGTTTAACGGTGGGTCCTAATTTTCAGTGACGATTCTCAGGATTCCTTATTGTCTCAATAACATTATCATTCCTTTAATTTTCAAGTTTAATCTTGGAAGACACAATCACGCAATGTTGCAATTACATTATGATCATGTTCGTGAGATAAAACCGATCGGATATTTAGTTTCAAATTGACTACAAATGTAATGACCACGTGGATTCTTCATTGTTTTCGAATTTTTTGGAGCTATATGACATAAACCGGTATTATACGTTCATATGATGCAAATAGCTATCGAGAAGTTTTGGAAAAATGATACAACCGCACCTTCATCGAGATAAAACTTCCCGGTAGCATTCAGTGCTTTTCTACAAACACGACTGAACTAAAAGTGCACAATAACTTATCACGGTCAAAAATCGGGAAAAGTTAAGAGCAATCGTTCAAATGTGGAGGGATTATGGCTGATAATGTAGATTTATACTGTGTCTGCAGAATTATCTTCAACTGTATTTTACCATTAATGACAGAAAAATATTTTCGATGCGAAAAAAACCTGTTTTTACAAATTTATTCAAACCAAAACTCAAACCAGATATGCAGTCAAATAATCAGGGATAGGGTTATATGGATGTACGCTGTTCCTTATGAATGTTTGCCGAGCTATCGAAAAGTATATTAATTTCTTCATCAGAGCCTAAGAAAATCACATGAACACTACAACAAGCTAGATGGGCCCGTCGAAACCGATTGAAAAACGGATTTTTATAATAGACGCAACACAAATGAAGAAATTTAAGATGGGCTTAGGTGCTCATCAGTTGTTATTGTGAACTTCTTTTGAATAAAGAAGCACATGGAAAAAATATACGTATTTTGGGTTATTATTGTTCAATAATACACTATAATAACCGCCCAAAAATGAATTTAACCCCTTCTCTCAACTTTGATATTATTTTACGTTACAAGCAAGTTTTTCATCATGTAATGTTTCTATACAAACAAAAGAATATATTAGAGGTATGTACTTCAATTTTTTAATTAAGTTGTGTTTTCAAAACATGATAGAACCACCGTACTTTATTCTGCCCAACATAATACGTGGGACTATATACTATATACTGTGTATGCTGTATATTATTATATAGTACTCAAAAGCAACGCTAGAATAAGTCAGCAAGATTATTAGAAGAACCTATAATCTCGCCATGTACGTACTTGAGTTTTTATTCGCCATTTTTCTATTTTTATACCACGGATATAAATGATCCATGTACTTGGAAAGTGTAGTTTATAGATAGCAACAATGTTGACTTCTTCTATCAAAGCATTTGGATATTGGGATCCACAAATATAGCTTGCCCAAATTTTCATATTCTTCTAAGGTTAGTTGTCTTCGCGACCGATCATGGAAATCAAATACATCCGTATAAGTTGTTCATATTTTCCCGCAGAATCAACCCAAGGAAACGACTGATGAACGAATTGGCCGCCTACGATACTCAACTACAAGTAAAGTACGTACGGTGTTGAATCGGAGTCGGGCTCCTGAGTCGGATTGTTATGGCGAGGCCGACGCAGCCTGAACAGGGCGTCCCGCACCCGTGAGAGCCCGTGGCGTGCCAGGATGGCTGCCGAGGGGCCTCGCTATGTGCACTCTCGTCGCGCCCCTAGTCACGCGCGTTTTCTAAGCATCACCTCGTACGGAGGCCCAGGACAGCTCGCTCGAAGGACCTGGAGTTCAGCGGGGCAGTTGGTACGGCTAGTCGTCCGTTGCGAACGGGTAGTTCGCCTCACACGTGGCCGCGTAGATTGGCCGGCTATTGCTGACAACGCACGACTCGCACGCTAGCAGCTCACGCTGCAGACTGAGGACTGCCGCCTCCTACAACAGTCACCGCCTCCTCCGCCCCCGATTTCTCTCCCACCTAGAGCTCTGATCCCAGCAATTGAGCGCGGTCTTGGTTCGCCGGTGATATGTGGGCCGGTAAACCAAAATCGCTGCAAATTATGTACAGCGGTTTTTTATTCCTTTGCTTTATTAATGATTTGAGAAGACGATCAATTTGTGGTAGTAATACTAACATTTGTAAACGTACACACTGATTTCCCACATGGGAAAACTCCATAGCAACTATTGTAATTTGAATGATTTCATTTTTCTTAATTTTCAAATTGAAAGCGAAATTGTTCACCTAATCGTACAGCTGAAGAGTGTGTGCCTGTGTTCATATTTCTCCACATTTATATTTTTCTTTTCTGTTTTATTATTTTTTCTCCACAAGGTTTGCTACTTGGATCTTTCTGTTCCTTCTGTTTGCACCTGTTTCTTTGTAAGCTAAAATTGCCGTTGTTTGACTTCGTGTGTTTGACTAGCAATCTGGTTTAAGAACTGGGCCGTCGTAGGACCGTGGTTGATTTTTGGTGAAAATGTTAAGAATTTAGCTATTATAGTTTGGCCGGAAAACTGCTAACGGCGGACGGACAGAATTTTTTTTTTATTGGATATTCGGTTTCTACATGCCTTGAAACGTAAAACATCAAATTATGGGGGGGGGGGGGTTGGAAAATGGTTTTCCTTGGGAGATTACAATGGTTTATTATTGAATAATTAACCAAAAATAAATTAAATTCTATTTTTTGTCGTCAGCTCACAACATAAAAAACTACCTCACAATGTACAGAAAAATAAACCGAATGCCACCGTATTCGAACCCATATACCCACACATCACTCTGTAAAGCTTCCCCGATTGAGTTGTGGCTAGCAGGTGAAGTGATCGAGGAAAATACGTGGTCGTCAGAGACATCAACGTGTGCGTTCGCGTTGATACGGTCCGCCGATTACTTATACTCGGGGAAATGGTCAGGTACGACGGAAGGGCTGGTTCGCACTCGGCGCAATCATTCGACCAACTGCGATTCGTAGTGGAAGAGGGTAGTGATGGTTGAATGATGCTGGAGTTGAAGACCTAATGGGTGGGATAATAGATCTAGTTACATTCAACGTTAGCCGTTTCCTGCGTTCAACGAGAAGCACCATAAAATCAAGATACGAGGTTCTAGTAGGTTCTAGAAATTTTCAACGCCTCTACACACCCACCATTCATTTTTCCATGATCAATAGTAGACAGAAATATTAAGTCGAATGAAACTTTCTAGTCGTGAGTTCAAATCAATCGTTTAATTCAAAATCGCGGCTTAAATGATGTTCGTTTTTTGGGAAGATATTACATTCTTCATTTTTAATCCTCACCAATAAGCAATTAAATTATTTGTACGTCTTCGAATTACTTATAATATTTGATTTCATTAGTCCCATGACAATTATATCGAGTGGAGATGGAACGCATTCTTCATAAAATACTATGATGAAGTAGGTAGCAGGTGTGAATAATCTGCCAAGGGAAAGGGTGCACTTCCTCGCGTTATCATTCACAGCGGCTGACTCAGATTTGATTTGAAAAACGCAGCAAATGATTGTGCACCAGTTTTTCAGTGATAGTACTAAGAACATTTGTGAATGTTCCAATTTAACAACAGATTGCTAACTATAAGAGCAACTATTGTGATTGAAATAATTTTTATCTGTCATAATTTTCTATTTTTGGCATTTTTATTTTAGTAACTAAACTCTTGAGAACGTTACAGCTGAAGAGAGTGTTTGAGGACCATTCGAACGAGTATAGAACGATTTTATAGCTTCAAAAAAATATCGAGTTTTACCGTATTGCCAAATTTCTGAAAAACTCGAAAATTTTTAACTAAAGCTGCGATAAATCGAGAACCATTAAAGCCATTGACTTGATTATGGTCTCCTTCGATTCAGCGTCCAAAAACCTTTAGAAAACACACCATTGTCCTAAAATCTTCGAAAAGAGTAATTTTCTCCCCTGAATAACCGAAAAATTATTTTAAAATTGAGGTAGCGATTTGGCTTTCGAATTGAGCCATTGTCAGGTCAAGATTGATTTTTAGTAAAAGTTTTAAGAATTTTGCTTTATAGTTTCGTCAAAGAAGTGTTGACGGCGAACGGCGGACGCACAGAATTTTTGGTTTATTATTCAATAATAAACCATTGTAATCGCCCAACGAAAATTTTTTAAACCTCTCCACCCTCAAAATTTGATGTTTTACATTTCAAACCATGTAGAAACCGAACATCCAATAAAAAAAATTCTGTCCGTCCGCCATACACCGACCGCAGTTTCTGACGTAACTATAATAGCAAAATTCTTGAAATATTCACCAAAAACCAATCATGGACTGAGAATGGCTCAATTCTGTAGCCATATCGCAACCTCAGTTTGGAGGGCATTTTTGGGGGATTTTGAATGGGAGACAATTCATATTTTACAACTCTTTCAGAAAAAAAGTGTATTATTTGGTACCAATTTCTATAGATTTTGGACGCTGAATCGAATGAGACCATCGCTGGGTCTATAGCTTTATTGGTTTTCGAGTTATTGCAGGTTTTGTGTTAAACTTGGGCGATTATAACTCAAGAGTTCTTGGAGCTATAAAAATTGTTCTATACTCGATGGAATAGTCGTCAAATACTCTTCATCTGTACCGCAAAAAATTTAGCTTTTAATTTGGAAATCCAAAAAAATAAAAATTATCAAAATTACAATAGTTGCCACGGAGTTTCTTCCCATAGTTACCTGCGTGTTTTTTGTTGGAAACGTACACAAATTTACGGAATAATTACTATCACAAATGGATAAAAATAAATTAAAAATTAAATAAATTAAAATAATCACTATTGAAGCGAGGGAATAATAAACCACTGCGCAATCATCTGCGGCGTTATTTTTATTCCATATTCGGATTCTAAATACCTTGAAGCGTCAAACATTTTATTTTGAGGGGGTTACAAATGATTTTTTCGTGAACGATTACAATGGTTTATTATCGAATAATAAACCAATATCAATAAGCAACCACGCACAACGCGACGCAATCAACATTTGATCGAAATGCTTGAACATTTTAGAAGTACCTATGTCACCAAGAATCGTTGGGAATTATCGCTGTCCAAAAGTTGGAAAGCCGTCGACTTTACAAAACGTAAACAAGAGAATAAATTAAATTCTGAATAGTTGAACGGATTTTTCACATCAAGTCAGTATCAAGAGAACAATGGTTAGTCTGATCCTGCTGACGGACTGAAGTCATTTTCTTTAACTTTTATGTACGATAATAAATTCATGGCGTTTGGGAATATCATGGTCCCAACCTTACAGCTGAGAAAGAAGGATTATCTGAAATGACTGTTGTTGGACGATAGAATCATACCGGTCGAAGTTATATTGGGCGGAATAATTCAGTAATTGAGCGATTCACGCCTTGTCGGATCGGGCAGCGTTGATAAGTAGTGAGAAAGGCAGACTTTCATTCTTGCCCCAGATTCCAGCTTGCCATTTCGGGTGCCTACCCAACGATCAGAATTCGTTAATGACCGAACGATTTAACGAGACCTCATTACCACTAGGTACCTGATTCACCACCTTTGAACGACTTTCACAGAAAATGAAGCTATTCTCAACGGTGGAAGGTGATTTCTCTGGTACTGAAGAATCGCTGTTGTTACTGATTTGATGAGTCGGTCGTCTCCATTTTGGGAATATTGAAGTGTTTTGGGGAAGCTGGTTTTTGAGTCTTGAGGCGATAATACCAGTGTAAGACAAGCAGCACAATCGTGATCATGAAGTCGCAGGGAATTTCAACGGACTTCAAACATTAGGATGTAATTCAGTATGTCTTTTGAACTGCCTTCCTTTTCAACTTTCCTGTTTACGTACATCTAAGAGAAAGCCGAATCAGTTTAAACAAATCAGTCGAATTAAAAACCTAATTTGGAATGGAGTTACAGTTGGAAAAATATTTCATCGTACTAAACTCAAAGACAAATGTCTGACGAAAAATGACTCTCCATAAAATACAACAACTCCCAGACAAACAAACAAACATCCTTGTTGCGACTCTGATAAAAAAAAGTATAGCCCGTAATATCTCCGTGAAAAATCAATGAAATCCGATGAAAATGAATGAATAAATGACTTTGGAGAACTATGAATATTTCTAAACACAAAAAAACCGGATTGCACGGATGAACAGTGTGTGAATATTTTCCAAGTTAGTCTATTATCTGAAAAATTTCTTCTTTTCTTTTTCTCTTAGACAGCAAGACAGAGACAAATAATTGTCATAATACATATTTTTTATTTGGAAAATTTATATGTTACTTGCTCTTGTCACAGCAAACTACCTGCTGGAAGACTGAAAGGTCTATTAATTTTTATGAACGTATATAAATTTCTTGAGTTCATAATCGGTTCCCAGTCCATGACTCAACTAGCACTAGTAATCTGTGTAGCTATCGGTATTGCGATGTTACATAATCTAGGGCAGGAATGCGTCTTTCCAAACCAATCCCGAATTGATTAATTGCCGATATAATTTGCTGTCTCGCCTTAACACGAATCTTAATCGACAATTTTCTCCCATTGATTAATTACCAGAAACCGAAACCGTTCGAGAGAGGGCGAATGGAGCGGTTTAATATGTAACTTGAAGGGAACAATTGGATGATACGCGGCGGATACGCAGCATCTCCCGCGGTAAAACATCGCTTCACCTGGTTTGCTAGGACTGGTAATATTCAATTCTCTATTGCTACAGCCGGTTCCACTCACCCAGAGAAAAGGATGTTCATTTTGGGCTACGAAACTGTTCTGGTAATGTACGATTGCCACTCGAACTCCATACAGTCGTATCTAAAGCGCGGATGCGTGAACAACAGTGTTCCGCTTAATCAGTTCGATTGAAGTTAGGTGTAATTTATTGAGGAGAAAGGAACGCGATAGAGACCCAGATTAAGATGGAGGGAGGTAAGATGGGATTCACAGGCACAATGATAGATGCCTGTCTCCCTAATAAACCGACTGCCTCTGTAGCCGTGTCTATCTCAAGTTGGCGTTCTTACCGCCTCGATCTGCCAATACGTGGATGAATGAATAATAACGTCAAGTCATCAACTCCACAACCCCCTTGATAACATATTGACGGTAAATTCACACTCTAGCATGGAAGTTATCCGATCACATTAATTTTTTTCGTAGGTAACCTATGATTTTTCTTCTTTTTTTTTAGGATACTAATGAAATTGTATAATTGAATCAATGCCGTACATTTTCTTTATTCTTCTCCAGGTGGTCGTATTACTTCTTCCTGCAGGTTGAGGGGGAACAGTTGCTTACAAATTTGTAATAGAATGCCCTAAGAAGCCCGAACGGGCGAAAGTACTCGGCGTAATAAAAAGAAGAAAAATGGAGAAGAGGTCGTCTCGATTTTCTTTATTGTACATCGCCCCATATTCCAACCATGCTTCAACAACTTTCACCCAGACGGCTATCCACATACACCTCCAAGGTTTACCCCAATCTATTTACCTGACAATGTTTAAACTGGATTATTGAACCAGTTTGTATTATCTACTGGATCTATTATGTAACCAAGCCTTAGCCCTTTCATGTAAGACTAGGGAAATACATGCAGATATAATGAGATAAGTGGAAAATATAACTACGTTACCTGGCGGATCCGCAGCGTCTGTGAACGTGAAAAAACAACGTCAAGATTAGGTAGAATCATAAATTGACCGTACATCGTTGTAACATATTAAAATAATGAAATTTTGTCAACTCCTAATTTTTATCGGAATAAAATCAGTTTTAACCATAGTAACCCGAATCGGTTGTTGGTGGTAACGACCGAAAATGTTTGGTTACCATCCAACCCAATCTGGCGGGAATGACTTAAGTTAGCGAATTTCTATTTTTCTTGATGAATATCACAACCTTCCACATTTTTTGGCCACTCGTCAAAAGTGGCTAATTTACCTGGAGTAAAAGACACTTGCACTATACAATTCATCATGATTGAATAAGAGACCTTGTGTGCAAAAAACTATTATTATCTAATCCTGTAGAAATGAGTTTTTCGTGGCATGTTTTATGACATTGAGAGAATACTTGTAGCTTAATCACTGCGTACTCGAGAATTTCTCAACGCCTCGGTGCCTCAAATATTTTTCAAAGTATGAAAAAAACTATATTTTTGTCAGTCAGTATGATCGAGGTCAGGACGTGTGGTTAAACTGAGTTTTGAAAGTAAAGTGAGCTATCTATCAACTGGGTTCAGAAGAACAAAGAATACGTTATTTATACTCTCTTTACACGTAATTATTTATTTTTCTCATCCGTTAAACGAAAGTAAATCAGTGTCTAATGTTAAGACTTTTATAATTGCGAGTTTAGATAATATAAAACCGAACCGTCCTGGTGTCATCGTTGACTTGACTCATTACAGCGGCGAAAGGTCAATTTTTTCTCCTCCTTGAAGTTCCCGTTTGCATAGCTGTGATAGCTTGCAATGATAATTACTCCATAATAATTACCTATGGATGACAAATTCTCTTCAATTCTCATTCATTAAAACGAAAGTTTACTCGAGTTTTGAATCGCTTTGAGCCGTTCGTTATCCTTTTTCCAAGTATAAACTCCCAGTTTTTCTTTCGTTTCACTCGCAGAGGAAAATGATGTGCAAAAATTCTCGCTGTTAACAACTCTTAATGAAAATGGTACTCAACTTACAAAGTCCCAAGGGACAGTCCCCTATAAATCAACTCAACTCTCCGCCTCCTTCACTGACACCACTTCACCGTCAAGATATTTTGCTATCCGCTGACGAACTCAGCTCGCTTTAAAACTCATTTTTCGAGCTCATTATACCTGACTTTTAATTATACTTTTGCACTATGAGCTACCACAGCATGACGTTGCTAAAACTCCTGAACTTTTTCCTGGAGTATCGGTTCCCTGATCTTCTCTCACCCTTGGCACTGGATGGAGCTCCTGTACTACTCTTAACGAGTATTAGTGAGCACACCGTAGATATTTTTTACATTTGGCCATCTGGTTCGAGGCCATAATAAAATTAGGAAAACCAGATAAAGGAATCGCCATTAGGATATGAATGATTTTCGTCAATTCGTTGAACTGTTTGTTAATTAATTGATGTTAATGCTTGAGTAAACGTAGTGCATACGCGCTGTAGTATTAGTACTATACTATTAGTACTTTAAGGACTATAAAGAAACCAAAAAGCACATTATGTCTAACTCATTTTCCCTTTACAACGCCAACATTCATTACTTCTCCAATTTTCACTGGAAGTTTTATATAAGGGCTAATTATAACGTTCGGCTGATCCAAAGAGCTGAAATTTCTGATCTCAGCCCTTGCCGATTATTATAATTCATTGATTTCCAAATATTGCAGATGATGGTAGGTTGGTAGGTGCATAATAAGTACTGATTGTTCATCACATTTGACATTTACTTGGATGCTAGGGGAAAAAATTGAAACTCCTCAAAAACGGGCTAAGCAGAGTTTGGAGAATATTTGCAGTCTGGCGCGATGAACAAATAACTAAGAATTACCAATCTTAACATTGTGGTTAATGTAAATAACAATTATTATTGAATCGCAGGCGCACATAAGTGGAAAGGTTCATGCATTACTTTATACAATTATTGAACGAAGAGAAAACACGAGAAAAACAAGTTTTAAATATATATTCCCAAACTGAAAAGTTCCACACTAGGTACGACATTCAAGTTTATATTTACTGGCAGGTACTCGACAAAAACAAGACCGACGAGATGTTAATTGCCAACAATTATTGTTAACAACAATCAACATATACGCAACTTAACATCTCTACCATGGAAACTACTTTTTCGTTTTGTATGAGTTCTCTACGCACGATTTGACGTTATCTCTACGACACTCAACTTGAATGCGAATGTCGGAATGACAGTCATAGATGTTGTTAGTGTCTTTAGACAAATGTTCTTTCAAACTGTTACGAAATTTACGTACCGCAAAACTTTGAGAAATCAGCAAATGCGATGTTTACTTTACCTGTCTGCAAAAGAGAATTCGTTAGCGAACATTAAATTGGAGGTGATCACTCTCATTAAAACTATTTCCATCCTCAAGGTTTTGGTCATCACCAAATGGTTATATACACCGTTGCTAACAGACTTCCGATGTTTCTTCATGTCCGCTGAATGTCATTCTATTTTTATTATTGGTGTCACACACCGAACTTCCTCATAATTCGCATTTTCTGTTAATTTATTTGTGCACTTTTGTATATTTGTGTTTCCTTGCTATAAACATGACTCCATTTCGCGAAACTTGTTTTGTATCAATTGGAGCACACACCGTACGTCCGCTTTATGCGGTTTATAGACTGTTTCGATTTTTACAGGTCACGAAAAAAAACAATATCTTCGACGCTGGAGTTCATAAAAATTATCTCATTTTACAAAGCTTAGCTTGTATTATTGCGTTAGGCTCACATACTGCACTTCCCCATTAATAACCTATAACTTTCAACAATACTTTTATTCGTCTCACATTCAATTGATGTTGAATTCTCAAATTATAGCACCGCAGAGACGAACGAAGTAAGTCGTATTTACCTTTGATGGGTACGAATTTTCCTGAGGCTTCAGAACTATAATAACCTGCTGTACAACGCAGTGGTAGGTTTATTAGTTTCTTCATTATTATCATGGTGTTCTTGGGGAATTGGAGGATTAGAATCATTTAGGGTTTAGGACGCGAAAGAGGGATCCTTCCTTGAAGGGCGTGACACGGCCTACGCCTGGCTCAGTTTCAAAGGTTGAGAGACCTCAACCTATCCTCACTCTTTCTTGTACGCTGTTGACCTGAATACTCAGTTGAGTCGGGTTTGCGTGATCTGACGGAATCAACCTCTATTGCCAATGCCCGATCCGTGCACCCAGTAGTAGCACGAGAGAGAAAGAACTTACCTGGAAATACTTGAAAGCCCGTGTGGATCGAAGCGCACGTCAGTCTTTTCAAAAATAGAACAGGCAGCTCAAACTTGCCGTTCGCGGTCATTAACGACTCAAATTCGTCGGCATCGTTACCGACGAAAATATGAAACGCCTTTTCATGCATTTTCTGTACGTCGACAGTATTTACATTTGGAGGAGTTCCACAATTCTTCAGTCCGTATGAACGTTGAAATGGGGAATTTGCGTCGAACTTTTTTTAGCGAATTTTCTTTGGAAATGATGCTATTTGACTCGTGCCGAGATAATAGACCATCGAATTTCGACCCAAACACATCCGAAAATCCGTTATTGCACCAGAGAATCAAATTCTTGCTACTTTTTTTTTTTTTTTTTTTTTTTTTTTGCGTAAGCTGAATCAAATGAGATTATAACGGGGTCGCTATTTTCAACGTGTGAGAGGTGGTCGAAATAAAACGAATCAAATTGTAGCAACACTTCTAATAAACGTTAATGAACTTCAAAAACCGGACAAACTTAATTCTGAACACGAGCACAAGCACATAACATAACCATAATCATAATGGTCGCGACACAACTGCACAACTGCCTCGCTGGCAGCAGCAGGTTAGCCAACTCTCTAACATACTAACATACCACGGAGGTATGAGGTCCGACCCTCACAAACGGTTCCCGAGGTATTGCAGTTTCATGGAATTCTTGAGTTTTAGAGAAATTCATGCGTACCTAACGATGAATAAACTATGCATTTATGAGCCTGCTTAAGAATCTTCTCCATATTCGTTAAAATATTCTTCAATCATACGAAAATTCGCTCGTAAAGCCATGCTGCACGACTGGAACTTTCTCTTCAAAAATTTTTCTCACGTACATGTTACGCGGATAACCGAATAGTGGCTCAACCGAAAAAATCAGTACTTGTGAAGTTGTCGAGTTTGAAAAATGGTTCAAACCAAAGAGAGCTACTACGTTGTCTACTTCATTAATTTTCTTGCCCTGGAGGTGAGGCAGCGATGCGGGTAGTAGGGGTATTGTATCGCATTGTAGGGGTATTGTATAGTAGGGTGAAAGGTAGACAGACGCTGGGTGAGGTGAAACTGAGCAGGTGACCCAGTAGATTCCCTTTATTTCTCGATTTTTTTTAATGATATCTATTTTTACTTGGAAATAGTGTCTTCAAGGATGTATAATATTGATGATCCCGCTTGGAAGAAAAATAAATCTAATTCCCTATTGATCGTACTGAGTTCTATTATTTCTAAAAAATTGATGGATTGATTGATTGCGTTGCTTGTTTCAACGAGCTCACTGATTTTCTATCAGAATTCGGAATCGAATATAGAGTTCAGCTGATGTCCTGCTTCGAATGGTTTTTCAAGGATTCTGTTATGTCTATCATTTATTTTGTATCGACCGATATGGTCGACGTTGTTAATCTTGTAGGTCGGTGAGCCTCCAACTGAATGCAAAAGAGTAGTTCAAAAAACTCTGGAGAGGCCGTAGTTTATCCAACAAAACGTTCAGAGCTCTTAACCCTCATGGAGCGTTGTATTGACCAGAATTACTTCCATTTTGATGTTGATTTCTACGAGTCCGTCCACGGACTGGCAATGGATGAACAATGAGCCCAGCCCGCTCCTGGTGAAATTTTTCATGGATGTCTTCGAAAGGGATCTACTTTTCTACTAACGTCAGAGGCTGGGAAAAACTGTCATTCTAAATGCGGTAGGTGGATGACGTGATAAGCGTAGACCAGTGGGGAACCAGTGAGGGGACCTCATGTGTTCCTCAAAATGATTAATGGCTTTGCATCCAGCAACCAGGTGCACTCAGGAGGTGGAAAACTGCGGTACTTAGCATTTATTTACTTGATCTTACGTTTACAAGAAATGTGGAAGGGCCGAATTTCAGTTTACAGAAACAGACGTACAACGTGGCTAGATGGACTCTAGAGTCCTTCTCTTGCCCAGTTAAGTTCAACCATTTATTTTCAACTATATATTTCTTTAATTTAATAATAGGCTTACACCAGTAGTCCGCACAGCAGTGTCCTTCCACTCTATCGACAGCAAAGGCGTTCACTGAACGGAACATGATGGAGATTGTCTATAACAATATCCGTAAATAGTCGAGTCACTCAACTACCGTTGTAGTTGCTTCCTGCCTTATTCTATATAATTGGCGTAATGCACTTACATTGTATTTGTATTCCACTTTCGACTGTAAAATGAGAGCTCTGAGAAAGAAAAAAGTTCAATCATTCGTACGATTTATTATTTTTTTTTTTTTCAGGTCATTTAAATTACTCATCGAAAATCTTACGTATTTTTTACTTTCCTCATGCCTCTCGAAATGTAATGAAAGAAGAATAGACGTAGCAAGTGCATTCAGTTTTAGTGCCACAGTAGAGCAAACTGTTATTCCCTCTTGAGTTTATCATAGCAACTAATGCTCTTCATCCAGCTATAGAATACCGAAGTGGGTTTTTTTCTTCTGCTCTCTAAGTATTAAAGCTTTTTTATTGCTTCCCCCAGCCTGTTGAGTTACACCGAGCGGAATGTATCAACCACGCCTTGGTGGGCACGAATGCCCCACTCTAATTTTCCCATTGTTGCTTTTCACGAGTCTTTCCCTTCGCGACTTATTTTCACTGTCCGCGTCAAGCAGAGCGACCGACTCATGACTTGAGTGCGGCGGCAACGTATACAGCCAAACTGTGAAGGTACCACAGACAGCTTCTTTAATTGAAACCCTCCCACTTGAGAGTTCCCCATTAAAATAATATAGCGCCTGGCACTATACGTTATTAAACGAGCGGAAAAAAATTCATTTTAGACATTGTTTTTCGACGACATTTACTGCACCTATTTTCACTGTAGCAAAACTAGGTCATTGACGTAAGTGTACGGCTGAAATTAACTTCAAGGTGCTTACAGACCAAATGTTAGTGAAAACAAATGTTATTAACATAAGATGTTGATAACAATAATGTTAGTAACAAAATGAGATGATCTAGAAAATATGTTATTAACATTGTTGGCAACAATGTCGTCAACTTTTTTGTTGCCAACAATTCTTCCATCTGTTTTATTTGGGTCTAGTTATCTAACAATGTTATCCACAATGTTGTTGACATTTTTAAAGTAACATTTAGTGTAAACAAGTACTCTTCATCATCAGCTCCTTCGCCCGAGAATCCCTTAAAAAACTTCTTCAATCTCTTTGGAACTGTCCAATCAAACTTTTCATTTTTTTTTTCAACTTCTACCCAGTCACGATTCATTGACTCACCGATCACTTTCCACGCATCACTCTTCTTTTGCTTGTCCTTGTACTGCGGCACTTGTACGTCCCATAAACATCTCTGCTTCCGATATTCTTCAATAAGCTTAATTATATCATCTCTTTCCCAATTCATTATGAAACACTCACGTCAACAATACCCTGACAAGACCGCACAAGCCACAACAAAATGCCGGATCGTTATCGCTCATGGCTCGATAACAAAACTCACTGTTGCCAACAATGTTACTAACAATGTTGACGGAAAAAATAACAATGTTACAGAAATTGTTGCCAACAATGTTTCCAATAACATTTCGGGGGAGGAATTGTTATCAACATTTTTCAAGTGCCGTAACAATGTTATTAACAATTCCTCGCCTGATGTTGATAACATTTGTTGCCAACAGTGTTGCGTTCGGTGTGAAAGGAAAGTTACTGAAAAATGCTAATAACAATGTTTTCAACAATGTTATCGTCCGGTCTGTAAAGGCCTTCAGATACCGACCGGTGTTTATATTGGTATGTCATTAAATTATAAACCAATTAACCCATTAATAACATTCCTCGATTCTTTCTAAACATTGATGTTTGGATTTTATTTCAGTATTGAATTAGTATGTTGGTTAACTACAGCGTAAAGCACAGTTCTACCGAGTGGAAAAACGCTGCAAATGATTGTACAAGGGTTTATTATTCCTTCGCTTCAATATTGGTTTAAGAAGACTATCCATTTGTGAGAGTAATTATTCCGAACATTTGTGAACGTTCACACCGAAAAACAAATTGGTAACTATCGGAGAAAACTACGTAGCAACTATTTTCATTTTAATCCTTTTTATTTTTCTTAATTTCCTAATTAAAAGCTGAATTTTTTGCCTAATAGTACAGCTGGAGAGAGTGTTTTACGACCATACCAATGAGTATAGAACGATTTTTCAGCTCCAAGAACGCTCGAGTTATACCCTCATGTCAAATTTCTGAAAATCTCCCAAATTCGACACAATAGCTGCGGTAACTCGAGAACCAATAAAGCTATCGACCCCGCGATGGTCTCATTCGATTCAGCGTCCAATAGTCTATAGATAATGATACCATATACACCTTCTTCTAGAAAACGTAAGAAAATATGAATTTGCCCCCCTCAAAACCCCGCAAAAATACCTTTAAAATTGAGCTAGCAATGAGGTTCAAGAATTGGACCGAGATTGATTTTTGATGAAAATGTAGCTATTATAGTGTTTGGCCCGAAAAGGGTTCAATTCTTTTCATTGGATATTCGGATTCTAAATGCCTTGATCAAGATCGATTGTGTGAAGTTTTCACCTACACATTTAGAGGTATTAAAAGGGTATGGATTCTTGTCTTTCGCATTTATGAGTACAAGGTATCCAAAAGGAATAATTACCAAATTAGTATTTTGGAGTTGTTTGGGTGAGGGAGTGATGAGTGATAAACACGGCGACTTATTTTCAATTGTTTCTTTTATTTGCCGAGATCTTTCGTCTATTCGGGCATTTTCAGGACTAGATATAGGTTCATCAGGTACTACACCTATATTCATAATCCATGATAATGAATAGAAGGACAAAATACCAGAGAGAGAAATCTAATTACTTCAAGTAATCATTTGTATTATGACATATCTCTAAAAAAAATTATATATATTCTTATACAACTATTATTTTCATTTTTATAATTTTCGAACGTATTAGGATGGCGACTCCAATATTTTCAAGTTCATCCCACCGCCCAATGCAACCAGCAAGGGAATAGTATAAGTAGATCTATCTGTTGGCATCAGACCGTACTACGGTGTCAGCAACTTACTCTTAAGAGCCCCCAGACCACCTTCTTCTGTGCACCGCCTCCCAGAGGTAATTCTCCTGTTCTCCTTTCGAGAGTTCAATACCCACCATTTCTTTTCTACTGTATAAAAGTGTGACACTTGCGTTCTTAAATATTTAAGTGTACTTTTAATACCTAACGGTATGATCAAATAATTTTTTCTAGTACATTCATTCAATATTTAGCTGGTTTGTTTAGTTTTTGTTAACAACATGACACTGGGACTTGACAATTTATATTTTGATCGTTTAGGTCACAGCTGTCGCATGATTTGTCTTGAATCAATCAAATGGTAGGTTCTTTAAAAACCTGCAGCCTCTATGGGCACCTTTTTACGAGCTGATCAGTGAAGAGCAGGGACCTCCCTTGCACTCCCCCTGAAACGTGGGAATTTAATATGTTCAATACCATCTGAAGGAGTTGGTTGCACTTGCTGTAAGCTAAAACCGATTGTAAATCATTTATAAATAGTCGCGGTCACGAAAAACGGCCAGGCAGCTTAGTATATATCTGTGTTGCGTAATGGGACGATACTTGAAGGCGCACATCCAATTACACGCACCTATATAGCTATTACTGGTTTTCACGCCAATTAATATTTATAAAATAATTTTATAACATATAAATAATACAAATAAAAATTAATAATATTATAATGTAATTGAGGATATATAATATTTACTAATGTATCACGATATATAATACAATTGTAACTTACTTCACGAATAAAACATTTTTGGTTGCCTTCATATTTGAGGATCGAGCACGTGACCCCAGAAAGAGCTGCTTTGTTGGATATAGCTCTAATTTGGTGTCTGCGACTGTAGCCAATCATCTTCATTCTCTTTGGTTTTTGAACTGAGCGTTTACTTCGTAATCACTCTTATTATAGTATTCATTTAATTTATTGAGTCCTGCAAACTGATTCATCGCTTGATGCCGGTATGTCCCAAATGTCTTCGAAACGAGAATACAACGCCTGGTTTGATTATTCTAGCTTTATTTGAAGCTATGTCGCCTATCCAATTAGTTATTATTAGTTATTGGGCAGTTTCATTCACGCTTTTCACTCATGTTAAACATTTCTCCATAAGTTAATGGGATTTAGGACCAAACCAACAGAGACAAAACAGTAATACGGTTCCATGAAGTTCTAGTTTATGATATTTGTTAGTATTTTGTTTCATTGCGATCTGAAGGTATTGTTCCGATTACAATAACGTACAACGTTCAGTAACATGAGCGAATTCTTATCTGCTGTCATGCAAACATTTTCAACCCTCGATAAACCTTTCATTTTTTACCTGTCGAGGAAAACAGTTTCCAGGTATATTCTACTAATCCTTCAAAAGTCAATTGTCACTCTTTCTTGTTGAGGCGGCGCTGAAGCCATAGATATAATAATGATATCATTCTATAGAGTGCCCTAATCTGACCAGGCTCAGACTCATGACGCGACGAAGCCGAGACAGACAGACATCCACTACATAATACTTGAATTGAAACGGTCATTTAGTTACCGTTGCACATTCCAAGCCCTGCTATTATACTAGCTCTCAGCCCAAGGGTTTTAGAAAGGCAGACTATCCAATGCACACGCTAATTCCTTTAGTCTGTGTCGTCAAGTTCTCCCCTCTTTCATGAGTCGTTTCGGACGTTTCCTTTGGCAAACTTGTGGGTAGTTCGATGAGCTCTCAAATTAGAGACGACAATTCAGTCCAATTCTGTCAGCCGGTAGGATAAGAATATTTCTGTCGGCATTTAGAATTCAGCGGACGTGTCTTCAGAACCAGCTCCAAGTGACGTGAAGTCTGCAATCGTCACACGATGGCGTATAGTTTAGCAATCTACGTTTTACTTTGCTATCTGAATGCGTCCATTTTTGCACTGGAAGGTAAGCATATATTTGATATTATTTTCTTCTTTACGACAAATAGTGTTAGATTTCTTATTACGATCATACGTACAGCCTTCATCGAACCGCGGTTGCATTTCTGGAGTGCACTATGAGGTGCTTTGCCTCGAAACATTACTACCTATTGCTCTGAAAACAGGATGGAACTGGTTTTGACCATGTTTTCAGTATTCTTTTTAAACTTTGGAAACTTGATGTTATCATAATAATTTCACGATTTGGTTATTACGTTAAAAAATGGTTTTCCTCCGTAATACCTACTTAATTTGAGACATAAAATCTGACTCAATCATTATAGTTAAGTGAGGATTGATACAAGGTTGCACTGTGAGATATGTGGAGCAAAATATCCAAAGAAAAAGAAGGAATTCATCATCTGAAAAAAATGTATTTAGCGGAGCGTTTCATAGATAAAACTTTCGGAAACTATTTGTTTTATTGCTCGAGAGGATTATCTGGACGGTAAAAATACGAACTAAACAGCAAATGTGGCGAATAGTTGGTGAACTTACAAAGAAACTAACATCATCTAGTCAATAACTTTGAATGAAAAACTTAAATTTGGGCAAGCGGGTTTGAAATTTTTTTCATAGGACAATCTAGGAAATTTCACTTCCACTTCAAAATGATGTGCTGTTTTGGTTAATAAATCATTTTTTCTCGACTCTCCATCTCTTTTTCTTCCTGTTTGTAATTTCCTCAATTTGCTTACCCAGAAAATATTTTTTTCAAAATTCGCGAACGTGACGAAAAAAAGTTTTCAAGTTGAAACTTCAAAAGTATGAAAATTGAAAAATTATTAATACTCGTGAGAATTTGGTTGTTTTCACTTAAAATTCGATTTCTACATCTGATTCCCTGTAGGAATCATTCATTAATCAAATTTGAACAGTACTGTGAGTATTTGCAAAGGTTTTTCAATGTTGAAAACCATGAAAACGTGTGGTACTGAAATGAGTAAAAAACTATATTTGTCGTCAATTTCCATCGTTTTGACGGCAAATTCGGATTTGGGGTTCAATTTCCAATGAGAATAGCTTTCAAAATTGCTTAAAACGAAAAAATAATTTTACTCAAACCTATGCCAGCGGAGCCGAAATTTCGAGGCCGGTGAAAAACTCGATTTACGGAAAATAATTTCTGTGGCGCTGTTTAAAGTTTTTTCACTAAATTTTTTGCTATGTACATGTGTAAGGCGTTCAAGTGAAGACTCCCGCATAATAAAACAATTGATTCAAATTAATTTTGACCCCGAAAATCACAGTTAAAGTCCAATTTTCGAGCTTTCAAAAAATGATTTTTTTGGACCATTTGCAGATTTTTCCGAGAAATAAAAAAAATCACCTTCTTGGTTGAGTCGTCGCATCTCTCATCGTACTGGGTTGGTGAGGGGGAGAAGAACTAGGCGACTTGTTCTCCGATTTTTTATTTACTGGCCGAGTACTTTCGCCCCTTCGGGCATCCTCAGGGCGATGTGGAACCATAGGTTACCACAGCCAGGGCTGTGGTAACCTATGGTTCCACATCGCCCTGAGGATGCCCGAAGGGGCGAAAGTACTCGGCCAGTAAATAAAAAATCGGAGAACAAGTCGCCTAGTTCTTCTCCCCCTCACCAACCCAGTACGAAAAAAAATCACATTATTACATCTCGGTAAGATACGACTTTCCTCAAAATTTCAGATTTTTATCTGTTTTGTGAGAGGAGTAAAAAATCGTTAACTGTTCGGTTGAAAAAAATCGCAGGGGTACCCCTGGGACTATTTGCGAAAAACTTTTTGGAGTCTATTTTGCTCAAATTCAGCATAATGATAGTTGATGATGTGTATATCAACAATATATGCTTCATTCTTTGTTTCTTCTGTACTAAATAGATGAAAAGAACGTTTAAAGTTGAAAAATGTGATGTTTTCGGGTATAGTCTACTAATATTGTTGAATAGTGCAAAAACGGTTGAAAAATGGATAGGTACAATACTTGGGGAAAATATGGACAGTTAAATTACCTATCTTTTGGTATATTCAAACATGTGAATTGACGAATTTTTGTTTAAATTATCCACAGTCGCGAAATCACTTTCTTCCCAACTCTAAGGCCACAGAAGAGATTCAATAACCGGAAGACGCATTATTATATTGGTTCGTTTCCAAATTCGCGTTCTAAAGTTGATTCGACGTTCGAAATATCTAGAAACGATTCATTAATTTTTTCATCGTTTCATAGACTGATAGATCTCCTAAAGGAAATTCAAAGTGGGTTTCTTCACATTGAAACGTGTATTCAGCTAACGTGTCTGCCAATTTTCAAAGTATCATGGAAAGCATAATACTCGCATAATTGCGTTTTAGACGGTTGCGCTGTAGCATTTTATTCCTTCGCATCAATAATATACCTTCATTTAGACTGAAAAGGATTTTTCTCCAAGAATCCTATATGTAGTTTATCCAACACTCGCTGGATAATAAAATTCTTCAAGTTCCTCGAATATCAGTTTTTTCCCTATCAAAATTTCCGAAAATGGACAATCTACAAAGCGCGCGATCGTTAATTAATTTCATTTTTCCGAACGATCTGTTTTGCAAGTATATCGGGTCCTTGAAAATTGAAGCGTACCTAGCGAATCATGCCGAATCAAGTAGCTGTTGCCTATAAAAATTAAAATGCGCTATTTTTTTTTTTTTCTAAAGAGGACTATGGTGTTTCATTTATTATCACATCCACTCCAGTTTTTATTTTTATTGATTTTAGGTGGTAATCAGGTGAAAGTTCTGGGCGACGCGACCACGATTGAACGAATTGCTTCCACTCCAAGCCAGGGCACGCCTTCGTTAACTACAAGGTATGGATAACCTACACGGAGCAATTTTACTTCAAAATCGATAGTTATATATTACGAGCCTTGTTAGCTGTTCAGTTCTTACGGAATAATAATTATGGTTTATGATTCCAGTTAGATAAAGTCGAAATATGAGTGTTGACCCGTTTCTTTCGATTGTTAATTTTTCTAAGTGGAATATGCGGGTTGAACCTGTTCTGTTGCCAAATATCAAATTCTTCGCTCATTTTCATTGAAAAAGATTATGCTTCCAACTTTAAGATAGTTGAGTAACCCTCGGTACAACTTTTATATATTCGATCTAGCTCTTAATTACAGAATTAACCCATTTTACTAAAATTAGTCGGACACACAATGAGATTTTCTGATTACAGATGTTACAGTAGAGCTAAGTTATAAGACTGTTAAGAAACCCTATTTTAATCGAATTGTAGATATAATGCAATGAATTTATTTCAGTGATACCCAAACTATCGAGAGAGATATCAACTGTGAGTACACGGGATGGTACATGACGGAAGATGGACGATTGTTTCGTTGCAGTCAGCAGAAAGGCTCTGATTCGTCAGTCAGTCCGGTGCGGATTTCGGTGAATCCAGAAATTTCCCAGCCTTCCGCGCAACTTCTCCCTTCAGGTCTATCCGGAGTCACAACTATTGATGAAACAAAATTCAGTTTACCTCAAGATTTAGCCGAACTGTACGGCGAGCCGTATTTTGACCCACTTCATTTGTTGAAACCAGTTGTTAGCAAGCCGGTCGAAACGCATGTGAAGCCTGTTGAGCCCGTGAAACCAATAACGAAACCGGTTGGATATGTCAAACCTATTATAAAGCCCATAGAACTGAAACCCATCATATATAAACCAGTAATTAAGCCCATTGAAAAGCCCCTGGTGCTCAAGCCAATCGTGTATAAACCAATCATCGCGCCGATTCACAAGCCTCTTGCTATCAAACCCGTTATTCATAAACCATTCGCAATAAAACCGCATTTGAAACCAATGCATGTGGCCCATCACTTGCACAAACCGTGCCACCATACCATAAAGAAGCCACATTTATATTTTAACAGCGCTCAGCTTGTTCCTCATCATGCAGGCGAAGGACAGCTATTTGCTGGCGATGGACAGCTATTTGCTGGCGCTAACAGCCAAGGTCAGCCTGGATTGAGTGGACTGCATCCTACCGGCCATGGAGCAGTTAATCATGAACTGAAAAGCGACGAAAATGAAGGAGTCGGAGCTTTAACTCCCCTGTACGCTTGGGCACCACCATTCTTACCTAGTTTGTACCATGCAGTACCTTATGATGGCCAATACTTTATCACTCCAAATACTATTAAAGATTCTCAGCCTGTGGAGCAAGAGTCGCAGGCAGACGAGCGAGTCCACTCTAACAACGCCAATCGAGATTACACAGTTCCTGCTTCGGACAAAACGGAACCAACTGAACCAGCGCAAGTCGGAAGCGGAAAAACCATCCCTGAGATCAGGAATGTCATAGAAAATATACAGCAGAGTATCCAGCGAATTCCATCCGTCTTGGGCATTCAAGGTTTCGAGGCTAATGTGAATAACAAGGACGAACAGGGATCACCTCAAGATGCAAACAACAATTATGGTCAAGCAGAAAGCGGTACGAAGAATGAGGAAAATATTATCGATTCTGTCGCTGATGCAGTGAAATCAGACGCTGCTGAAACGAGCGAAGCAAACATAGTCATCTCCACAACTGAACGTGGTCAAGAACGGCTGGAACCTCCTGTTCGACGTTTAGACGTGCCCGAAGATGAAATTGTACCCGAATCTGTTAGCCAGGCAGTGTCCGATATCAGCAGCAGTGTCCAACCAGATGATGGAAAATCAGTTACTTTATCTGACTCGGAAACTGACGTAACCCCTGATACGACAGCTGATGAATCGTCAGATGCTGCAGACGTAGTAAGAAGCCAAGATGAGTTCATTGAAACGCCAGTGGAAAACGACTACATACAAGATGATCAAGGTTTGTGAATCAAATATTACTGTACCGTTTTTGAACGCTAATCAATCGATAAGTTAGAAGTGAATTTATGAAAATCAGCAATCGAAAGTTCGCAGGTGCGATTTTAAGATGCTTCTGTTATTTTTACGTTTTATTTTCCTTGTTGTCGCATTTTTTATGTCCAGGGGTTGTGAGGGGGAGGAAAACCAGGCGACCCTATGGCTCCACGTCGCACTGAAGACGCCCGAACGGGCGAAAGTGCTCGGCCAGCCATCAAAGATTCAGAGAATGAGACGCCTGGTTTTCCGCCTCACAAGTCCTGGACATGTTTCTTTTTGTTATACCATCAAGTTTTTCGAGATACAGGCACTCATAAAAAGTTGGGTGTAATTACAATGGATAATAATTGTACTCATGCTCTTAAATTAATTTATGACATTAGTTATATGGTTGAGTTCATATGGACATGGTGTTAACAACCTCTTTAAAAACAACAACCCATCATTAAAATTAAGGCTTCTTGCTTTTTTAAGGGCTTGCAATGAAGAATTCCCATCTGCACATTCAATAGGTATCAATAAAAATTATTGACGTCAATCATTATCAAAATGTAAAATTTATGTTCAAGAAAAACATGAGAGAAAAAAAACTGAAGCCGCGCGTTTAGCGCGTTGGGCTAAATCGAATTGTCGTTTTCATCATTTATTTTCAGCAATTTTTTTTTTTTTTTTTTTTGAGCTGGATTTTGTTACCATAGTTTACGATGTCTATAACCGTTTATAGAAGGGAGTCAGCAACAATCTCGAAGGAAACGGAATGCACCAGCGATCCCAATAGAAATTCTGCAGGACAAGGAGACGTCCGACGCAATTCTTGACAAGACGACACTCTTAGAAATCATGACAACCCTGAAGGAAGAATATTTGAAAAATGCTAAACCGGACCAACGAAAACTGATAGAAGACGCCTTCGACAGGTATGATGGTACGATATAGCGATTCAAATAGAGATGAGACCATTGTAAACCCAAGTTATTGTGTAGTATGTGAGCTGACAGATGTAGTTTATTTTAATTATATTAATCCGTACGACGTTTGTCAACGTAGGCTGCACTGCTCAGTGCGGGATATGAAGCAAACGGACGAACGTCCGATCGGCAAAAAAATGCACAGCCCTGAAAGAGCAACTTTGGAACTGTTGGCTGAACACATAGTACAACCGATGGTCGACTAC
Organism: Tupiocoris notatus; assembly: GCA_037159825.1. Classification (NCBI taxonomy): domain Eukaryota; kingdom Metazoa; phylum Arthropoda; class Insecta; order Hemiptera; family Miridae; genus Tupiocoris; species Tupiocoris notatus. The sequence continues at coordinate 941,074 of JASJUZ010000199.1, read as the reverse complement.
GCCGATTACTACAACGATGGTACAGAAGAAATTAGCGCTGAGCCGACTTTTCTCGAACTGCTTAACGTCGCCGAGCATCACAAAAATAAGGCTAAATAGATTACCATGAACATTTCTTCATACTATGTATATAGATTTATGATCACTTTGTAAAAAGAGCTGCTATAACACTGATATAGTTCCAAACTAAGTTGCGGATATCTCTGAAATAAATATCGATGAGTATACCTGATCGATAATCTAACGGCAAATTTGAATTCATCGCTTCAAAAGTCGGTTTGAGAACCTTCTTGCCATCTGCTGATTCAGAATTAATCAGAGGTCGGTTTTTCTCTATCTTTCGGAGCTCATAAAATACAAAATACTGAGTGGGCTCAAAAGTGCTTTCTTACTTTTGACACAAAAAATTCACGAAAATCATTCAATGTACGCAAACATGTTTCAATTATAGTTGTACTGACACGGAGTGTATTTAATCTCACATTATTTATCCAATAAATAGGAAGTTAGGTGAACTAAAAGTTTGAAAATTCTTAGATCAGGAACGTACGCAAATGAGGAACGTCAGAAAGTTGTAACGAATTTCTCGTTTATGGGATAAATGTTTTGAAAGTTATGAAAGACTTCATACAACTCTTCAAAGATTGAAAAAGATACCAGAGCAATATAGATTTATAATTGCAACATTTTTCGTCCTTTCATGCTTCAAAAACAATATTTATCATTTTTTGTCTCTTTTACGAAATAGATGTGCAGGAGTTGGTTTCAAGTTATTGTGTTCGTTGAAAGTGACAAGAGGATTCCTACATTTCTTCGCATATAGTTCAATAACTCAATAGGAATCGTTCCATTTATGCTCTGCCTACTTCAGTACCTATTGTTAGTTATTTTTTGATGATGGTACCGATTCCTATTCAATTGGTTGGGGACCAAAAGCAAATAAACGTCGACAATTTTCTCAAAATTTGAATTAATTTTTCACCTTTTTACTCGCTGACACGAGGAAAAAAATACCAAAAAACCTAAAAAAACTACTACTAAATACGACTAGTTTTAGGAAACATGCTATGGTAAGGATGTTCCTTGTTTTTCAAAACTAACGCCTAAAGAACGTGATTTTAGTAGTGTAATTTATTCTACCTAACGCCCAATGAAAGAGAATGTATTATAATAATTAGTAAATCGATCTCTTCAATTCGTTCGGAACCTTATTCGTTGCCCGATTATTGATACCAATACGATCGAAACGGAATCACCTGGCGCACGCTTGTACAAGCGTAAGCTCGAATAAAGGCAAAATAATATTATGATATTATCATATGTCACAGTTTCGACACTGAATGTTCGGATTCTACGTACCTTGAAACGCAAAACATCACGTTTTGGGGGGTTTGGTAAAAAAATTTCGCGTGCGATTTAATAGCTATTTATTGAATAAGGAACCAAAACATTAGGTTTTCCAAGAACACTTTTTGTTAATTTGTCACAGGTTTAACATTGACGTCTCAACGTCCAGTTTTGTGGATTGAAGTTTAATAGAACACGAGAAATTTCGACATTTTGCAAGAAAATGTAGTTTATAGGTACTGATTAGCATTGGGGGAGTAAGAAATTCAACCTTCTAACCTCTCTCTTTTACCTCTTAAAAAATTTAACAATTGGAGTCAAATTGAACATTCTCACCTGTTTTTGCTCGATGATGAGTTATTGGAACTGTTCGGTGAGGTGGCGACATTGTTTGTGGATGCATTAAATGTTCCGGTCCTATCTTCATGAAACCTGAAACCAGAGAAAATATTATTGAAAAAAAAGGTTTAGTTTAAAAGAGTCATTTAGTTGAACTTTGTTGAGGTGCTGAGTCGCCATATCCGTATTAAAACTTCGTTGAGTAGGTTAGTATGAAGAGCAGTGACGATAGTACGCAATACCTAATATGAATACCTTTGAGTCAGCTAAAGATTGGTTAAAAAGACTATAATTATTCAACCTTTCAAAACGCTAATCTTTGAACATTTTACAACTTCTATTTTGTTTCAAATTGGAGTTCACACTATTTCGCATAGCTGCAGTGAACTAAATTTTGGTACCCATGATACTTTATGCCGACGATCGCTTCAAACTAATGCCAAGCAACTAGTAACTTTTCAAGTTCTTTTTCAACTTTTCAGTACGGTAAATATTTGCAACGAATTTTCAAAGTTGAAAAACGTAGAAGCGGCGTAGTATTAAACCTGGAAAAACTGATAGTTGTCGTGAAATTTCCGCCGTTTTGACGTCTTATTCGGATTCAGCATTGAATTTCCTATAAGAATAGCTTTCAAAATCGCTTCAAAACGAAAATTTAATTTTTCACTATTACCGATGCCAGCGGTTCGGCCGGCGAAAAACTCGATTTATGGAAAATAATTTCTCTGGCTCTGTTTAAATTTTTTTCACCAAATTTTTTGCTATGTACGTGTGTAAGGCGTTCAAATGAAGACTCCTGCATAATAAAACAATTGATTCACAATAATTTTGACCCCGAAAATCAGCGTTAAAGTCCAATTTTTGAGCTTTCAAATACCGATTTTTTTGGACCATTTCCAGATTTTTCCGAGAAATAAAAAAAATAGCAAAAATACATCTTGGTAAGACACAACTATCCTAAAAATTTCAGATTTTTATCTGTATTGAGAGAGGAGTAAAAAATCGTTAACTGTTCGGTTCAAAAAAATCGCAGGGGGACCCCTACGATTTTTCGCGAAAACTTTTTTGAAATAGATTTCGCTCAAATTCGGCATAATGATAGTTGATGATGTGTATATCAATAATATATGGTTCATTCTTCGTTTCTTTCGCACTAAATAGATGAAAATAACGTTTAAAGTTGAAAAATGTGATTTTTTCGGGTATAGTCCACTAATATTGTAGAATAACGCAAACACGGTTGAAAAATGGAAGGTAAATTACATTTGGAAAATGTGGGCAATTAAATTACCTATCTTTTGATATATTCAATCATCTGAATCGACGACTTTTTGTCTAAGTTATCCACAGTGCAAGGTACAAATCTTGGAAAACTTAAAGTTGTTATGTCTAATTTTGCTCCAGGTGAAAAACCCAATACTTTATGATACTAAGTACGATAAAATCCCCACCACCTACATACCAAATTATAGAAACTACTATTACTACTATAATAACAACTATAGATTCCCACTCTCCATACACAAATAATAACTACTATACCTATATCTATACCTATACTATATACTATACATATCATACTATATATAGTAGTGACAAGGACAACAACCCCACAAAATAATATAATATGTATGTAATATGTAATATGTATGTAAAATAATATGTAAGTAATATGTAATATGTGCCGACCGCGCGCGATAGCTGAGGTTGCGCAGCCCCCCTCTGAGAGGGTTGTAGTATATATATATTACTGGTAAAATTTCCCACGTTCTGTACGAGATTATTCACCCCGGTATTCGGCACAATTAATTCTACCTACTTTTTATTTAACATAATGGAGTCCGGAGTAAATAGGAGCACAGATTTATGCAGACGGGTTTATATACATATTTATGTGCAAAGAACACCACTAGAGTCGTTTGAATCGCCGTATATCGATCAACAACTTGTCGAATATTGGTGAAACCAAGTTTATGTGACACTGCTAGCGTAATGATTTCAGAATAAATCTCAGCGACTGCTTCATTATTTGAAAAGCAACATTCAACAGGTCGATGATGGTCAATTTATCAATTACATCAGATCGGCTGGCAATCGTCGACAATGTAGAGCTGTAATATCAACCCTCGGTTCGTGTCGGTGACATCTCAAAAGATGTTCTGCGCTTGGAAATTCTAAACTGTCAGTTCCATTTGCCGTTCTTTCCTCGGTACAGTGTGGTTGTCGTCCGAACACGGAAAGGTTACTTCATCTGCAGGTGTGTTGAGAGCAAGCCGATTGCTGATAACGAAGAATTGTGGACTGTTGAGTTGACACCGAGACTCCTCACATTTGTACATATACATTTGTATATAAGATGATTTAACTCATTTTTAACGAACGGAAGTATCAACCGTCGTTTTACACTACTGACCAGAATACTGTTATTGAATACGCAATAACAAACTAATACATCTGGCAAAGAACTTACTGGCAACTTACTATGAATGCCAAATTATTTTGATTTTGGTTTGTTATCCCATGATAAACCATTGTAATCGCCTAAGAAAAAAATGTTCTAACCCCTCAAAGTTTGATGTTTTACGTTTCAAGGCATGTCGAATCCAAATATCCAATAAAAAAAATAATACCTAATAATAAAAAAAAAAAAAAAAAAAAAACGCTGCAAATGATTGCGTGCAGTGGTTTATTATTCCTTCGCTTCAATAATGATGTGAGAAGACCATCCATTCGCGACAGTAATTATTCCTGACATTTGTAAATGTTCGCACCAAATAACAGATTGGTAACTATAGGGAAAAATTCCGTGGCAACTATAGTAATTTCAATCATTTTTATTTTTCTTAACTTTCAAATTGAAAGCTAAATTTTTCGCCTAACGGCACTGCTCAAGAGAGTGTCTGACGAGTATAGAACGATTTTTATAGCTCCAAGAGCTCTCGAGTTACACCCTCGTGCCAAATTTGTGAAAATCTCCAAGTTCATCACAAAAGCTGCAATAACTCTAAAACCAATAAAGCTATCGACCACGCGATGGTCTCGAAAATCTATAGAAGTTGACCAAAGACACCTATGCACGAAAAACATTCGAAAACAGGAATTTTCTCCCCCAAAAATACCCTTACAATTGAGCAACCGGTGCGTTTCAAGAATTAGGCAGTTGAGAGACCGAGATTGATTTTTGGTGAAAATTTCAAGAATGCAGCTATTATAGTTTGCCGGAAAAACGGCGTACGGCGGACGGACAGAATTGTTTGACACATAAGTCACACCTAACCAAATTGCATTGGCCACTGTTGGTGCCAAGTCCATTTAGGTTCCTGTTTCGAATGCAAAATGATGCAATTATTCTTCCGTCTGTTTCTTAACTCTTGGTGTTCAAATGTTTGCTCACAAGGAAGCTAATTGACGAGATTTTAGGCTACCTCGATTTTTTGTCACACTGCTCCCCCAAATAGAGAAAGTGTAATTTAGTTATTTTTGAAGTTGATGTTTCAGTGGATTTCCACTGATTTTGCCGCATAAAATTAGAATGGAGAGTAACTCCATGTAGAGTTAAAAAGGGAAGAGCTTTGACAAACATTGGTGCAGATTTCTTTTCCTTGTTGTCAAATTTTTTTATGTCCAGGGGATGAGAAAACCAGGCGACTCATTCTCCGATTCTTTATTCGCTGGCCGAATAAAGGCACTTTTGCCCTTTCGGGCATCCTCGATACCTATACTTATACCTCCAAGCATCTTTTTCAACTGTTTAACGTGAGATCTCGTTTCAACTTTCACTTTTCTCAAACACGGTGTCAAGTATCGATTGTTTTAGATAACTTAGGTTCAGTAAAGTCTCAACAGCATCGCATACTTACGCGTCGGTACTGGCATTCCAGGGTAAGAGGATTTTGTAGACACGCAACGTCTCAATAACAGTTGAGCTTGAAGAGCTCTTGAAGAGACCACGGCATGCTAACATCCCAACCGCTTCCGAACGCAAGGACAAGATCCTCGTGTCTACAACAGTTACCAGATCACGAGAACGACGACTTGAAAGACAGACTGCTGAGGAGAGGAGGTGCGTCCACAACATCAACACCAGCGTCGACTGTAATGCGATACAGACGATAATAGGTACAGACCGCCTGCCAGCTTCAAACGCTATCAACTCTCGCTACTGTAAGGGAGAAGTGAGTTGAGAATGGTGGTTAGCTTTTCGGAACCGGTGAATGTAGCCGACCATCGCTAAATATAAAAATGCTGCGAATGATTGTACAGTGGTTTATTATTCCTTCGCTTCAATAATGATTTAAGAAGACTATCCATTTGTGATTGTAATTAATCCGAACATTTGTGAACGTTCCCACCGAAAAACAGATGGTAACTATAGGTGAAAACTCCGTAGCAACTATTGTAATTCTAATCATTTTTATTTTTCTTAATTTGCAAATTAAAAGCTAAATTTTTAACCTAACGGTGCAGTTGAAGAGAATGTTTTATTACCATTCCAACGAGTAAAGAACGATTTTTATAGCTCCACAAACTCTCAAGTTACCCCATCATGCCAAATTTCTGAAAATCACCCAAATTCGACGCAAAAGCTACGATGACTCAAGAACCAATAAAGCTATCGACTTCGCGAAGGTCTTATTCGTCCAAAAACCCAAAGAAATCTATAACAAATACACATTTTTCCTGGATAACGTTGGAAAACAAGAATTTTCTTCCCTTCATAACCCCTCAAAAATACCCTTAAAATTGAGATAGCGACTTGGCTAAAGAATTGAGCCATTGTCAGACCAAGATCCATTTTTGGTGAAATTTCAAGAATTTAGCTTTAATAGTTTCGTCAGAGAAAAGTGTTGATGGCGTACGGACAGAATTTTTTTTTTATTTTATAGGTACTTATTCGGATTCAACATGCCTGGAAATGTAAAACATCAAATTTTGAGGGGGGATAGAATTTTTTTCTTTTTTTTTTGGCGGGTTATTTCATCTTTCTTTCATCAATTCTTTGAAATACTAGCTCTTTTTTTAACAAAAGTTAAGTTCTGTAAACGCCTGGTTTCACACATTGCCGCTAACATAATACTGGGGGTAAGTACATATGTTATAAAAAACATTTAGATCGTTGTTCGTGGATTGTGAGGGGGAGAGAAACCAGGCGACTCATTCCAATTGTTCCAATTGCAATTGTTTATTCTATGGCCGAGTACTTTCGCCCGTTCGGGCATCATCATGGCGACGTGGAGCCATAGGGTCCACAGTCCAGGCTGTGGACCCTGGGACCTGGGCTGTGGGCCCTATGGCTCCACGTAGCCCTGATGATGCCCGAAAGGGCGAAGTACTCGGCCAGAGAATAAACTTTTGGAGAATGTGTCGCCTGTTTTCTCTCCCCCTCACAATCCACGATCGAAAAATGCGACGTCAAGATTGATTGATTGATTGAATCGGTTTATTTAATTTACCAGGGAGAGACTAGGGCCATGTGGCCCTCTCTTCCGTCTCCCCTGGATACATTAAACAAAATTAAATACCTCTTGCAATCGCATACTTACACAAAATGAAAATTAACTATTACTTCTACATTTCCTCATCAAAAATTATACAAAAATTTCAAAGAACATAAAATAATAATTTCACTTGCAAAAATTCGTAGCAGTTAAAGCGCATATAATTATAAATGCAAGATAAAAGAGAAAATTTAGATAAATGTGATTCGGTAAAAAATTTTCAGGTCTTCTCAGAAACGCAAGGAAATTGCTGGGACCGAAATTAGTCACTCGTTAAAGCCAAGGACCATTCTTGGTAACTAGATAGTTATTTGACGTTGTTGAAAGTGGTCTGGTACCTAGCGCATATAAATGAAAGATCGTCATGCGATGTGTTTTCAGAAAGATAGATTCGTCTGATGAAAAAAGCGTCTTGTGAGTAACTGAGTATGATCTTCTGGAAGAAGATAGTGCCACGGGATAAGGCAAGAGATTATTAGAAGAGTAAGTATGGAGGCTCACAACAGAGCTTCTATTGTAGCATAGTATAAAAGACTGAGGCCAGCAGCTACTGTTAGTGGTGGAACCTTAGCGAACCACCCGTTGGGTTATGGTACTGCACTTCCAACAACTAGCATTGTTTCTCCCTCAACCAGCCTTGTCTCAATATCATCCATGCTGTGCGCATTCGCTATCCTACAACAACGATCTCCATTTCGTTCAATATCTGCCCTTCCGCCATTCTCGCTCGAGATATTTCTCATGTCAATTCACAATTTGGATGTTCTTTTGTATGGTCTATGGTTTTGGTTGGTGTATATCCAACAGGAGAAGAGGACAAATAAATAAGCTATCAGGTTATCAAATAATATATATCTGTGATAACTACTACCACGAAATTTTCGTTTTATTGATACGACCTACTCACCTAATTCAATTCTTTGAATTCTCATTCTGTTCAATCTCAAGTATTTTCAGATTTGGTCAAATTATTAGGAACTTCTGAGACAACTATTCAAGAGTTATAGACTCTTCCACTGACCATTGAACCAGTAGATTAGAGAAAAAAGATTGAAACATGAGCACCTCCACTTTTTAGATTTGGCATGGTATTCGAAGAGCACGGGCAGTATCTTTTTGACGTAATCTAAATCATTAAAAAGATGGAAGAGAATTCGGATGGAAATAATAATCGAAATTCTAAGGAGATGATAATAGATTTGCGGCATGTGTTCACACCATTATCATCCTATAAAATAACGCTGTAGCATGACGCGTCTATAAGCTTGTGTGAGCTCGGCCTCGTTAACGTCACCGTTTCATTAGGCTCTTGCATCAGTAGGTGCGATCGTGGAACAACAACGCTCGTTGAAAATGATGCTTATGACCCCGTTATGGTTAAATCCCGGTAATGGCAAAAGCACTCGGAGGGTAATGAGAATTAAGGGGAACGGGTCGCCTAGTCAGTTTTTCCCCCTATAACTCTGAACTAGTAGCTTCCAGATGAACTATTTTTTTAAACGCCGTACTGCTTCAGTTGATTGATAACTGGAAGAAACTTGTGAATATGATGGCTTTACGAGTGAAATTTCGAAGAGTATAGAGCAGAGGCTCAGGGAATACTGTAACTAATTAAGAATGTTTTTTTAGCCAAATAAATTAGTAACATTATGGATAATTATGACTATTGGATTATGCAAAAGCATGAAAATCGTCAACCAAAGTTATGTTAACTCGAGAACTAAAACCAGTGGAGTGCATATAGATCACACAGTACTTCCATGTTTAAGACGGTAACAGGTACAACCTGATATAAAATCAAAAGCTAGTGCAAAGGCTGCAACGTTAGTACACAACAACTATTATTGAAAAACTAGCCAGGAAACGCAAAAATATAAAAACTTACGAAACAGATTTTAATGTAGAAGTGCAGCTAGCATGTGAACCCAATGACACAAGTTTTGTAAAATGGGATTATTTTCATGGCAACGACACCAAAAGTGTATATAGCCCTTAAGCATAATTCACTTCAATTTAAAAACCTCAAGCGTTCAAATATATTGATTTGTCCAACCAGTAGAAGATACCCACAAAAAAAGGTTATGACATGAAAGTACGGTGTCTGAGCCAAAGGAAAAAGATCAAACGCTTGCCGCGGAGAATATTTCAAGGCGTTGATCAATCGAAAATATTGACTTTTACGGCTAAAAAAGGTTGGTGGAAATGGAAGATGAAACGGCAAAGGGTACATGAAGTCTTTTATGGTGACTGAGCTGCTAGACGACTCTCAGTGCGGTGGTTGACAATGCATGGGCGATGTGACGGTTTAGTAGATGGCGTTCTAAGTGGCCAGTGTGCGGGAAAGGGAAGTATTCGTTCACCGCAATTAGGTATTGAAAACTGTACTAACATGGTTCAGGCATTAATGATGGCTGATGCAAGCCATGAACAAGTTGTGGCAGGAAATCTGACGCTACGGGAATTATCATAAATCCATAGAGGGTTGTGAGGTGCTAATCATGTGGAGTTGAGTGGTCGAAGTAACCAATTTCTTTCACTTCTCATTCAAACGAGATTTACTCTTCTAAATTCCATTTTAAACTTCTTGGAAAAAAAAACAGTGAAAAGCTAAGCTTTTGCACCAACTTGAGCTCACAGCGATGGACAAAAATTCAAACAAAAAACATACGGACCGCAGACGATTGAAAAAATCCCCACATTGCACAAATTTCTCAAATTGATTTTTCTCCTACTGTATCAGCACAAAAATATGGTTCTGGGAAATTGATTGCTCGTTCCTAAAGTACCGTAGAATTCGAGTTGACCTCCTTAAAAACATGAGAGTTACAGCGGCTTCATTTAGTTGAAACCAAAACCACCAAAAAAAAAAAAAGAAAAAGCTAGGGAAACGAGCTGGTTTGGGAAAAAATGCTGTGCATAAGTCCCACAGCAGTTCCAAGTGTGAGTTGGCGATGGTATACCAAACTAATTATAGAATATCAAGTAACTCATTAAGAGGCATATGCAAATTGGAAGACAAAGAGAAGTAAATATGTAAGGAAAGTCAATAATTGAAATTTTTTCTAGCGGTCATCGAGCCTTGGAAATTAGAACAGTCGTGCAAAATCGTTTCTGCGATAATCTAAATTGGAATCGTTGCTACCGTAATCGTTCTGTATTCGTTCTAATATTCATCAAGCAGTGTCGTAAAAAAATACTACAAGATTGACCGTTCGAGACTGACTTTATTTCAATTATCCAAACCAAAACAAAAGCAGTTTTCCCTACGTCTCTATCGATTTCCTCCCTATCGTTCGAGTGTGACGTAAAAAACAAGACTCGACCGAATCGACAGAAAGTTCTCAAATTAATCATGTTTCCATGTTAACGTTAGGCGCTGTATTGGTAGGAACATCCTTCAAATTCTTCACCGCCTCTCAGCTCTAATAGGATGACGCCTAAATAAGAACTTTAATTAATGTTCAGGCTAGAGTGTTTTAATTAGGGGAAGAATCAGTATCCCCTTCCCGCACCCTCTGTCCGGTTCGAAGAGGAGTGAGTGGTCTGAGAAATTTCCATTGTCTGCCACCATCGTCAGCACTGCCCCCTTTTCTCGACTCCTGGTACCTCCCGAGAGGAAAAACGAAACCAAGAGCAGATAAACGAAGGATATGACAATGCCGGTATTACGTGCAGACTGGGAATAATCGGACGATAGAAATCTATAGCTAGTAGATAAATCGAACTCCCGAGTGCCATTGGATAGAAGCATTGATGCTCCTTACTGCATACTGTTCCTTTGGAAAAAAAAAAAAAAAAATAGCTACGCCGGTTGTCTGGGATCCGTTGACATTAAGAGTATAATCTCACCGATGGAAAAGCCGCTGCGGATATATATGTTGTGAATTATACTAAATATCACTTGGAATGATTGAATGGTATGCAATATACAAAACTTCTCAACTCCAAGTGGTTTGCTTTGAAATTTACCGCTAATCTAATTTTATTTAAGTTCAGATTATCAATCATTTTAATATGTTTTCGGTAAATTTTGATTAAACCGAACGAGAAATGAAAATTAATTTTCTTCATGAGCATTTTATTCTAAATTTCTGAGGGTGGCGAGCACCGACTCCATTTGATGTAAAGAAGACTGCTTCTCCGCGCGTAAACGAAGTCAGATAAGTTGAATTGGTGAGCTCCGACTAGAGACCATTTTCCATCGGGTGTAAATTACTCTTCAACTTGATAGGGGGGTATAAGAGTATTTTCATCTTTACTCCAAAAGTATATATTACTTGAGTGCACCAAAAAATAGAGCTAGATGGTGAATCGCGAATAACTACGGAAAAACGTGTTTCCGAAACAGGTCAAATTTTCACATAAACCTCCCCCAAGAAAAATCCGAGGCTTAAATCGAAAATCGACTATTTTTTCGCCGTATCATTTTCGACCATATTGACGAATTTGGTACAAAATTATTTTTATCTTTCGATGCGTTCCGTCGGGTCGAGAGCGTTTTTTTGTATCGGATTTTTCAAGTTTCGACTTTGAATCGCTATAGCTCCGCGGAGGTAAGAGCAAACCTTACGATTGTAATTACAAAAATGTTCAAAATTTAACCGGCTACAACTTTGCAATTCGTTTAGTATATGTAAAACCGAATAGTTTAACCACTAGGTCGCCCGAAACCCTAAAAACCTGAAAACCGACTTTTTCAAAAAACGACGTTTTTCGATACATTTCGAATTTTTTAAAAATTTCAAGGTCGAAAATGGAAATTCGGCGATTTTTTCAGCCGATGGCCTTAAATTTTAAACACCCCCTATTTTTTCATCCAAATCCCTCCGGCCAGTTCTTCAATCAATCGTAAACCCTCTCCTCCTCCTCCTGTTTGTGCAGTTTTTTTTATATAATATAGATTTTTTTTTTGTGAAATTTACCAATTGGTAGTGAAGCTAGAATTAACATTGTAAAAAAGTTCAACAATGCGTTAGCAAATGGATAAGATTGACTATGGTCACCATTCGAGGATCACGGACTTCATAGTTGGAGAACTGTCCATAACATTGGAATTGCTACATTCTACGTGTGTCTGATGAGCCTGATGACCGAAAACATACGGTTAGCTAGGCCACGTTAGTTCCCTTGCGTCGTCGGGGTCTGCCATCCAAGGAACCAGCCAAGCTTCGGCTGCAATTCTCTCGCTTGAGGACTCGTTTACCTATCTACCGCTTGACTGAACTAAACTGACAAGCCTTCGATTCGTCGAACTTTGTAGCGTTTACACTGAACGGACTGCTAGAACAGCTAGTCGGCTGTTTCCTCTGTTCATCACTGTCCAACTTTTTTGTACGACTTGGTAACTTTGTAGTTTCAAGAACTGACAAAAGTCCATACTTCAGGACTTAGGAAAACCATCCGATCGATTTGATGCCATCGAAACTGTTCTTGAAAGTACCAGTCCGTAGATTATACGAATTTTTGAGGAAAGGTGGAGCTACGTTTTCCGTAATGGCTTTACAGAACGTTTTAACAGTTTTTTTTTTTTTTTTTTTTTTTTTTGCAAAAATCAATTTGTTTGAGCGCTCAAAGTTGTGAAACGTTAGTTATGGGGTGCAGGTGATACTTTATTTTTATCGTTGATATCACACGCGGTAATTCCACTTTATTCCCGTTTTCGTTAATTTTTTACAAGGGTATGTCTATTAGCACTGTTAGAATTTTGAAGAAAATCACGTCAGAGAGTAGAAATCATGTCAAGGGAATCAGTCGCATATGTTTGTTGCAATACTTTTTTTTAGGGTATAAAGCTGTAATTTGGTGTGTAGCCTTCTTCGGACTTGAACTTGAAGAAAGAAGATTGCGTAGGGCCCGGATGAGCTGAGCTCCAAGGTTAATTTATTTCTAGCTAGGTAGTTCTTTGGTGAGGAGCCTCCTTAAGACGTACTTGACGATGCATAGGCTGAGTGGCTCCAAAAGCTAATTTCCAGGTTGTTTATCGTGCGAAGCTTTAATTTGGCATTTCTCCACTTTCCTACCAGCCATATTAATTGAACCGTTGGTTATAATGGTACGAAGTTGAAATTACAAATGAATGAACTAATAAACGAATTATAAATTTCGTGTTTAATATTGTATCATCTCTAGTACTGCAGAACTACATTTCATACCTAGTTTTCATATCACAAACAAATGTTTAGTATTACTGAAGTATAATATTCTATATTACATTGTACTTATTTAACGATTTTTTTTTTTTTCATTTTTATTCTAATTTTAAAAGAAGCTCCCTTCTTGTGGTATCAAATATTCTATGCTTGATCTAGTCTACCCGTTTGGGAAACTTTCAGTTGGAGGATTTGAGCGCCTTTCTAAATTCTCCAAGTTTACTGGCCAAAACAATGGTCCAATCATTTCAGGTTTACGATACTGTACGATTGAAACTTATAGATACATAGATTTCGGCAAACCCCTTTTTGATGAAAAAGCTCATATTTCTTTGACGGTTATCACTGCTTTCGTGGAGGATTTTCGAGCTTAGGAAAAATACAGTTCATAGGTAATGATGATATCGCGCACTTGCCTACCACAGCTATGTCTAAGTTGGTACAGCAATCGCTAAATGTAAACCAGCGTTCTATATTGTAACCTCCCTCCTTTGCCTCTTCACAGTTCTCGTTGAGAAGTTAATGAATAAAGAGTGTCTTAAATCTATAAAAGTGTGCGTCTTTTATAATTATAGTTCCTGCCCATCGTTATATGTTGTTTAATTATAATTAAACTTACTTTTAGAGCAGGCGACGTGTATATAGCCACTTGCTAGATAACTCCAAAAACTTGACTGGTTATAAAACCTGCAATCTTGTAACCTCAGAATAACATTTCAATTTATTCTTCTTCAATTATAGCAGTTCAACAGGTCACAACTAAAGTTATAACTACTTGAAGTATAATGGGGAAGGGAGGTGGATCGTCAACAGCATTATGACTGCTTCCTGACGGCTACAGGAGGTACTAAACGTTAAACGGTTCATCGAGATCGATAGTGCTTGTAATTATGAATCCATGGATACCAAAAGCGCAAAATCTCCAAACTTTGAGCTGTAACACTATTCTCTCAATGGTGCGGTATTACTCTAGAATTTATGAGGCTGTAAAAATCATTCCATGTCCAACAGTCTCCTTACTCAAACTCTTCGAAAATTCTATAGAAAAACCACGCTCCATGACAGGAACTTTTTCTATCGCCCTGTCTTCGAGTTGGCAGTTTAATATGAGCCCGCTGTGAAGTTCACTGTTGTGATGGGTATTCCCGTTGCGTTCTCGCTAGATTTTTTCCGTCTTACGAGGGGTTGCTGGAACGGGCGAAACTCGTAAAGTGACAGATGCAGGGTGAGATATTCCAAGTTGGGTGGGAGAGCCATCTGACAAATAAATTATTGAATTCGCCCGTCACCAAGCCTGGTAAGGGTCAGCCACTTTGTCAAACATTAACAGAAAATGTGTCAGCGGTGAGTAATCACTTCCGCTAATGGTGCACTCATACCGATCAGCAAATGATAAAAACGCTGCAAATGAGTTTACTAAAAATAGTAGGTCCCTTCTATCCTGACCATTTGTGAATAATTCTACCTAACAACATATTGGTAACTATAAGCCTTCTTGGCGAAAACCGTGATTTTAATTTTTTTTATTTTTCCTAATACCTACTTGATTTAATTTGGGATTTATTGCCTGACGATACAGCTTGAAAGTGTTTGGGGCGCATTCCACAAGTAGCTGTAGAAAGGTGTTCATAGCTAAAAAAAATTTCATGCAAAAGCTGTGATCACTCGAGAACTATTGAAGCTATCAACGCCGTTATGGTCTTATTCGATTCGGCAAAAATCTATGAAAATTGTTGCTAAACACACCAATGTCTCAAAAACATAGGAAAATACGAATTCCCCTCCCCCTTAAAAACACGCAAAATTACCCTTGAAATTGAGGTGACGATTAGGCTAAAGAATTGAGCTTCTTTTATATAGTTTTTTCTACCGTGTTGGAATCAGAGCGTACTCGAACGTTTGAAGTATCGAGCGGTATTTTGCAAAGAGGTGTGCATGATTGTCAATGATGGTTTTTTCTATTATCTTGTGTCTATTGGTCAATATCCTATTCAGAAATAAAAATATTTCTATGTGTTGCAATTTTGCAGTTCTATGAGTTAAATTAAATGTATTAGTTGTGCGTATAATATTGTGTATAGTGTTGTAATATGGTTATGTGTCATATATTGTTGTTATGATGAAAATGCTGTAATATCCTTGGATGATAAAAATAAAAGCAAAAAATAAAAATAAAATTGAGCCATTGTCGGATCAAGATTCATTTTTGGTGAAAATTTCAAAGTATGCGGATTTTATACTTTTCCAGACAAAGTGCTGACAGCGGACGAACATTGGTTTATTATTGACAAGAAATGAGAATAATGCATTATATGCATCACAATTTATTATTAAAATACTTAATAGATACGTTTTAGAACCGTCATCAAAGCAATTATGACGAATTTTTGGATCAAAAGATCGAGCTCGGTAAGCTACTTACGAATGTCCGTTTAGGCTTGGCCCGAAAAATTGGTGTAAAAATCAGGTTATAACGTGCATGGCTTCCTCGTCATCGTCCACAGAAAAAAAAAAAAAAAAAAACTGCTGATGTGATGATGACTTGGACAGTGCATCCGCAGTACTCACCCGCAAGTGGCCAACCTGAAACAGATAAAATTAATTTATTAACATTTAGATAAACGTATGGTTGATTATGGTAACATGAATAATCATCTTCGTTTTTTAAGTAAGCAATAAATTCTTCGCGTCGTCTGATCCACACGTTTTCTCCCACCTCAAATTCTCTCGAAGGAGATCGATCGTGATCCATTTTCTGCTCCAACAAATAGTACTCTATTCGGTTATTGATGTTTGGCCTCAAGAATGACAACTTAGCTCTCAGTGGACGTCCATACATCATCTCAACGGGTGATTTGCCTGTTGTGCGATGCACGGCAGCTCGGTAGGAAGCTAAATATTTTGCGAGTCCAGTTCGTTTATTGTCACCACGATTTCTTGATGCTGGAAATCTTGTTTTGAAAGCCTTTACTGCTCTATCCACTAAACTGTTGCTTCTGGGGTGGTAAGGTGATGTTCTAACGTGTTTTATGTTTACAAAATGGTTCGAAGTTTTGTGATGTCAATTGTGGTCCGTTGACATCAAAACAATTATTGTAGGTAATTCGAAGCGTCCAAATATGACTTTTAGTATTTCTATAGTTTTTCGTTTCATCAATTGTATTTCAATCCATTTTTAGGTGGCATCTATAACTATCAGCCAGCTGTAACCTTAAAAATTCTCAGAAAAGTCGATATGGATGCTTGACCAAGGTTGATAAGTTTGTAGATTGTCTGGTTGAGATCGAGACACGGAATGAAAATTTATTCAACATAATATACTAGGTGTTAGCACGAAACTCAATCACTTGGAGTGACTGTAGTGGTGTGAAAGATAAGAGGAACTTTTTACGTTCAAACGCTCGCGGTTGTTCGTTTTCGTTCGATTCGCACTCTTCATCTTCGATGAAATAGCGAAGGAAAATTCCTTTACCTGTCAAGTAATAACGGGCCACGAATTATTTATTCCATCAGAAGCGCGCAGCGCAGGGGGAAAGACCAAGTACGATGGCGAACTCTTGAGTGGAGTAGAATCGTGCCATAATAGAATGTTTGAAGCCCCTATTCTACTGAAAACAAAGAGATCTTCTCAGAACTTAACACAGTTTTCTTTTACCGCTTCTTTTGATGCGGTTCAAACCACTTGAACAGCTTCTCATATTACTTATCCAATTTGTTATCTTCTTTATTGTGCGTATAAAAAGTTATGAGAAATTTATATTATCAAGTTGAACCTCCCCATCCTTTTTTCATGAGTTGTTTTTTGCTCAATATCGCTAAACAGTCTTATTGTGCTTCGACCGATCAGAAATGTTTAATATTCCATCATAAAACAGAAAACTCATTCGAACTCAATACTAGCACGAAGTGAATAATTTCCAAAAGCATTCCCAGAGATCATGGCAAACATGAATTGCTTGGGAAACAGACTGTTTCAGAAGGCCTAAAAAATATGAAGCTAGCGTCATTTTTAAAACAACTTTTTTAAAACCCAGATGTAGCTGGGTTTTAGCTCGTACACTTTCTCGGTGCGATTAATGAATAGTTGAACCAAATGAGAATGCAGTTATCTTGAACATCCTGCCGATAATTAATCATTTGAACTGGGCGAAAAATATCTCGCCCCCTTCCATTCCTTTGAGGCGAAGGTGAGATCATAACTTAAAACCCCTTCAGTGTAAAACGAAGAGTTAAATTTTAATTGATCGTTAGGAGTCTACTTTTCACCACACCGTCGCAGCTGAACGTAATCAATGTCTTTATTGCCTATATAAATCAAAAACATAGTTAATAGTTATTGAGCCGCATTTTTTTTTTTAATTTTTTTAATTAATTTTTTTTTATCAATATTTTTCAATGAAACATAATCGATTGAGTAATGAAAAGGTAAATTACTCAAGCAAAAGGAAGGGAAACAGATAGTATATTTAATAATTTGCATTGATGACTTTCTATTGAAGTTATTCAAGATTCAAGCTACAAATGAACGAAGTTTGGACGATTTGAAAGGTAGGAAATCTATTTTCTTTCGCTAAAAATTAGGGGGATTTCACAATTCAAATACCAAATACAAAACATGATAAAAATTATATAAATACGGACAAATATCGATGCAATAAAATATATAAGAATATACGAATGCCATAAAACTACCAGACTGAAACAAACCCCTGCCATGCAATCACGTTTCAACATGATAAATATTGTGAATCTTATTCCTTTGCTTCAAATTTGATTTAAGAAGGTGTTCCACTTGCAATAGCAATCATCCCGAACAATTGTTTGCTCCTAACAACACATAGTAACTAAAGAAAACTCTTAGGAAAAATCGAAATTTTAATTGTTTTTATTTTCCTTAATTACCTACTTAATTTATAGCCAAGTTAATCGCACAAGGATACAGCTAAAGAGAGTATTTGACGAGCATTCCAACAAGTGTAGAACGATGTTTATAGCTCTGATCATTCTTGAATTATAGGTACCATCGTGATGAATTTTTCAAATTCTCAAAACATGGCTCACAAAGTCTGCGATTACTTGAGCACCCTGTTATCAACCAGCGTCCAGCATTCTCGGGCGAGAATGAGGACGAGAGGTTATCTTGGGCGATTACAGTGGGTTATTATCGAATACCAAATCAAAGAGCTAAGTTTAATAGGTTCCCTGGTCGAATGGAAAGAACATAATATCGTCATTTAGGCTAAAACCGCTTCAATCGATCTTGGAGTCAGATTGGTGCCAATGTATTTTGAACTTCAATTTTTGGCAGTGGAATAGATGTTAAAGCATCAGTCTTACCTCAGCATATTTCTTCCATTAGGTCAATCTACATTAGCTACAAATTGACATGCAACATTTTTCAATCCATCAGCTCTTCGGCGTTATTTTTCTTCTGTTCCCAACAATAAACTAACGCAAATGCATTTAATCAATAAATTCTCATCATTTCCCGAGAAATTGGCGTTCTGCCAGAGTGTGGCTCATGCCTCTTGTCATCATTTGCCATCGCGCGGCAACAACGATCTGACCGTAATCAAATTTATAAGAGACCACTTGTATAGTTTCCATTAGACCTGATCTTTATGCCTAGATTATGATAATGGCGATTTCACGTTTGCGCATATTGAACGCGTAATCGATCATACTGAAATTGAGATGAGAAAGCATAAACAATGCTCATGGCATAGTCCCATAAAATTTCCTCCAAACCAGACCGACAGACGTGGAACCTAATAGTTCAGTTGTAATTTGTTGAGTTAAATTATGTCTAATTATATCTTCTTCCCGTGCTATTTAGCTGGAAGGCGTCAAATTCCAAATACACCTTCCTTATAAGGGATTTTTCTCCTGATTCGACACGAACATATGATCACATTATTCTAATATGCCTTTGCAGCAGCAATTCCTGTTGAGCAACCATGGCGGCGAAATGTCTAATAATTTATCGTAGATTCGAAAAGATCTAAAAGAACTTCATCTCCACAAAACAGTGCATCACAGATGCCTAGGGCGCGGATTGCAAAACCGAAACTCCTATGCATTATTCATAAGAAATAACAGAGCACAGGTCTAGACTAGACGACTGATACTCAAGCGGTTACGCATCTGGCGAGTGAGATACGTGGACAGATTTAATCCACGATCGACTTCCAGATATATGTTCACGGAGTCAACTTAGGTGGCTGCTATTGAAAATTCACTATTCGTTATTCGTGAAAAACAGAAGTTGATTCAATACAAACGATATAGTAAGTAGGTACTCTAGACTTCACTGTTGGCGGGGCTGCATTAATGTTATGATTACACCTATCTGTCCAACACAGTTCATAAGGTCAACTAGCATAGGCTCTTCTGCTTCACTTCTGCTTCTCAGTTCATATCAATAGTATCATATCACATTGTGCAGTTGGCCAATATTGTAAAATTGGAGATCGTGCGTGCAACAATACCTACCTAAAATGTAGAGAGCTTAAAATAATACATATTGTGAATTCTAATTTTTAAAAATATAATATCAGTTCTATCCCCTCTAATGCGTGAGCCGTCAACCTGTTCAACGACTTGCCTTGTCATTATTTTACTATTTTTCATTTTATTATTTGGTATAAATTACAACTTACAAATCATTATAAAAACAAAAATTGAGAAGAAATAACTAATGACTCAACAAAACGATCGTCATGAAGAAACATGCGGAATATAGGTAGAAAAGAAGAACAAGATTATGACATAAATAAAAATGTTGAGAGGAAGGCAATAATACAAATTCTTACAAGAAGAGATGAGAAAGAAATGCATTGTTGGAAGATAAAATCGAGATAAAACTGTATAGATTGTGTTGCAAGATCTAAACCGTGAAATAAGTTTTCTAATAATAAGGAATGTAAGAAAGTTTGATGATCGACATGCAAGACAAGAAAAAATGTACCATCAAGAAGAAACGACTTGTGAGTGGAATGTGATGAAGCAAAGTATTAAAGTGAATGATTGAAGGAACTATAATTTTGTAGAACAAAGTTGTCCTGTAGTGTCTTTTTTAAAAACAGTTCTAATATCATTAAAATATTTCTCCCAGTTCTTGGTCTATATTTCTCGTTGAATGTAAAAAGTTTTCATAAATATTACCTAACCATCAGAAGATTGATATTCTTCATTTTCGCTCATTTTAATATTTTTATGCGACGGAGAGCGTTTATGTGTTGTCACGAAGGTTTCGACTCTTCTCGCTATTTTTCAATTAACGAATAATTTCTATCGAACATATCACGTATCATTAAAATACAATATTCTAATGATTTTGAAAACTCAACTAGCAGTAAAAATTAGCAGAGAGAAACGCTAAAGCTGTTAATACTAAACACCTAATTAGAATATGCTGAATAATTAGTCGATAACAATATCGAAAATACTCTACAGCCTGAGTGACAAAGAGTAACCTGAAAAAATATATTTAATATTGGCACATGCGAATTGAGCTACCGATGTGAAGTGAGGGGTTGAAGTAGAGATGCCATTCTCCTGCGCACGCCCTAGACACAAGAATAAAGAGCATCACCAAAAAGTTCATTAGCATCTCGAAACATGTTCAAGTACAAGTGACAAATAGGACGGATTAGGTATCATTATTATCACCTGATGCATAAGTATAAAGATTTAACTTTGTCCTGCTCCCTCATACAATTCTACACTCGATTTTCCCTCAACTAGTAGAATTGAGAATCACTTGTGACCTTTATAATTTTGGTTTATTATTCAATAATAAACCATTGTAATCGCCCAAGAAAAAAAAATTTCTAACCCCCCCTCAAAATTTGATGTTTTACGTTTCAAGGCATGTAGAATCCGAATATCCAATAAAAAAAATTCTGTCTGTCCGCCGTACGCCGTACGCCGTACGCCGTACGCCGTACGCCGTACGCCGTACGCCGTACGCCGTTAGCAGTTTTCCGGCCAAACTATAATAGCTAAATTCTTGAAATTTTCACCAAAAATCAATCTCGGTCCTACGACGGCACAGTTCTTGAACCAACTTGCTAGCTCAATTTTAAGGGTTTTTTTGGGGGGTTTTGAGGGGGAGAAAATTCATATTTTCCAGGGTGTTTCAGAAAAATTTGTACGTGGTATCAATTTATATAGATTTTTGGACGCTGAATCGAATGAGACCATCGCCAGGTCGATAGCTTTATTGGTTCTCGAGTTATCGCAGCTTTTGTGCCGAATTCAGGAGATTTTCAGAAATTTGGCATTAGGGTATAACTCGAGAGTTCTTGGAGCTATAAAAATCGTTCTATACTCATTGGAATGGTCGTCAAACACTCTCTCCAGCTGTACGGTAGGGCAAAAAATTTAGTTTTTAATTTGGAAATTAAGAAAAATAAAATAGATTAAAATTACAATAGTTGCTACGGAATTTTCCCCGATAGTTACCAATCTGTTTTTCGGTTGAAATGTTCACACATGTTCTGAATAATGACTATCTGAAATGGATAGTCTTCTGAAATTTTATTTGAAGCGAAGGAATAATAAACCATTGTACAATCATTTGCAGCGTTTTTTACATATTAAGTTTAACATCACGAGGAAGTCGGAATTATCGGAATCTTTCGAAACGACCGTACAATGACCGTATAATTCTGACACCCAACACTTAGTTTTCTAACGTCTTTACTCCTTCTTGGATTCACCTCCATGATTGATTTTTCACGGTTACGCCTGGCCTGCGTTTTCGATCAACTAGGAATACTCTTAGCTTGTTTTCACCGATGTTAAGATTAAATTCTTGCTCAAATTCACTGCAGTCGGAAACAAGGTTTTTGATTCGATTCCTGTGACGCACAGTCGGCAATGAATTCTTAATATATTGGTTAGTCAGGTAGGTATATTTATTTATAACACCTTTTGCTATTACACACCGTTGTAATCGCCCAAGAAAAAAAAAAAATTCAAACCCCCTCAAAATTTGATGTTTTACGATTCATGGCATGTAGAATCCGAACATTTAATTTAAAAACGCTGCAAATGGTGGTTTATTATTCCCATATATTTATCATTCACAAATGGATAACCTTCTTAAATTATTATTGAAGCGAAGGAATAACCACTGTTCTATCATTTGCAGAATTTTCAATAATATAACACCCAATGGCCTCCATCGTCGAAATTCATGATGAGCCCATCAATACTTTGATCTAATCGCACAACAAGCAGCAAATAAGGTCGATAAACAAAACTTTTATTCAACTAGTTACCGCAGTCGCTCATGCCACATTCATGCAAATACTATAGTAGAATCACATTTGTTCCTTAAATTTGATGATAAAATGCTTAATGTATTTGAAGAAAAAAAATCAATGCAGTCGAATATTAGTATGAGAAACACTGACCGAGCTGACAGCTCCGATCGACTCTGCTAGAATACGGTAAGCCGCTATGCTGAGATAGAATGAGGTTAGATAAATAAATTGTACTTGGGGTGACCTTAGCTTAAAGGAGCGCAGTTGCTACTGCTACGGCTGATTCTAGGTTTTGCGTAATTGTGCCTTGGTATTAATTTATGTTAGTGCACTAATATTAGCTCGTAGCAGAAGTATCGAGCCCATTCACTTCAGAGTGTACTGGAAAAGTGTTTTTTTTTTTTTTTTTTTTTTTTTTTTTTTTTATGGATTCAATTTAGTTCAATTGGAAATTGGAATGCGGATTACTATAATAGGGTATTCCGAATATGATATAATCAAAATACAACTTTAAGACACTTTTTCCAAGTGAAATAAAAATTCTTGAAAAATCATTGGAAGAAGCATCGTCGAGAGAAAAGGAGCGCGATTTGAAATTATTGAATTTGATGCAATTTCAGGCATTCGAGCCATCATTCGGTCATCCACGTAGCTTGTATTTTCAAAGAAAAACAAAAAATGTTCAATTCCATATAGATTCCCCATTATTTACAAAACGCAAACGATTCGAACGCTTACGAACCTGGAACATTTGGTGTCAGAGCCGCTCATATGTTAAGTGAGGTAAACATGCCGTTTTATTACATTTTATATTTCTTAGGCTACAGCTTGCTTGAGCGAGCCCCCTAAAACAATCAGCTTAAAAAGAATACTGCGCCGTCAGTTCGGGATAGCAATTGAACAGAAAATATTTCAGCTCCCCAAATCAATCAATAATAAATTATTTGGATAAAAAAAAGAGGAAACCCTTGGAAAATACTAATTTTCTCCCCCTCAAAACCACCAAAAATACCCTTAAAATTGAGCTAGCGATGTGGTTCGAGAATTGGGCCATCGTAGGACCGAGATTGATTTTTGATGAAAATTTCAAGAATGTAGCTATTATAGTTTGGCCGGAAAAGTGTTGACGGCGTACGGCGGACAGACAGAATTTTTTATTAGATATTCGGATGCTACATGCCTTGAAACGTAAAACATCAAATTTTGAGGGGGTTTGAATTTTTTTTTTTTTTGGGCGAATCCAATGGTTTATTATTATAATAAACCAAAATCGTTAACACTAATAATATTTTATAGTTTTAGTTTGCAGGAATTGGTATCCTAATTGGGTCGAACCTCAACAATTTTGCGATAGCGAATGAAGTTCGTGAAGTTTCGATTGACCGACATTTGGATAATGAATATGCGCAGCAAGCGAGTATTGTACGTTCAATTGGTCAGCTTCTACTGAGAGAACGATCGCATTCTGTATAGAACGCGAGGCAAATCGCACGGCGAGAGTTGGATAGCAGGATGACAGGTCTTGAGCTGCCGTGCTATCACGCTACCAGAGGCTATCCATCAACGCACACGTCTGTTCAATTATTATTAGAGATGGCTCGGGTACTATTAGCCAAGACGTTGGAATATGATGCGCACGTCGAATCAGTGGCATAGTGGATCAAATTTTGACGTAACGCAGGTGCAATTATTAGACCTCAGGACTCAGGATGAGATTGCAATCTAACTAATTGTAGACCAGAATTTGGTTTAGGGTGAACCTTATATTTCATCAACGAAAGATTTTGTTCACAGCTCTACTCATCGCGTAACAAGCATAAATTGTCGAAAGGATTCATATCTATCACGTTAAAATTTAACCAAGCGCGGCGACTCAGCCAATATTCTGTTTCTGCATTAAAATGAAACTGTTTCCGTTCAGAAAATGACTTCTATTTCTGTATAAAAATAAATCTAATTTTACTAGGAGTCTGCATGATCGAATTAAACTGTGAAATTGAAATGAGGTGGTATTAGATTCACCAGGTAGAAAGGAAAATGTGGACGGAAGAGGCCTAAAAGGAGAATTTCAAATATCATCATGAAAGGGTAAAGTGTTTGTTGTTAAATAGTTGAAATTTTATTCGGTGCGGTAAAAGATATGAACATAATTCTTTTCAGTAACCACGGGACATTTTAAGCTTGGTTTATGTTGTATGTGTTGAAAATCACACTCAGGTTTCGAAATTCATTCAAACTTGATAACCCAGAATAGATCTCTCGCGTGCGATTTTCATGAGTTGAATAAAAAATCTGACGACTCATTTTCCGAATTATGATTCTTCACTTATAATTAATTATGCTTCACATAATATAGAAACTATTGAGCCATACTGGCCGTACATCTCTAATGATTCTATACCTACCTGCCTGATATAAATACGGAGTCTTTGGAAATTAAAATTATCTGATGGGACAAGTCAAGTATTAGGCTACCAGGACAACTGGTCAAGGACAATTTGTTCACACGTGAGGAATGTAACCTTTTTACTATTCTAATGTAATATATTTATGTTCAGTCATACCCAAGAGCTTGTAGCATACTTTTTTGTCCGTCTCTTCCGACTAGTTCAGGATTAGGGTATTACCTATACCCAAAAGGTAGACATCAAGTAAACTGTTTCGCCTTCCATTTTCCAACAAGATGTAACTTATCAACCCATAACCATCAGCGTTTACATTCACTAACGTCTGTGCTTGAGCAGTACAAAAAATGTAGAAGAGGTGCGACTTCAAATGTAAATATATGGTTTCCAATCAACGGAAAGAAACGTTCCTAATTATTATAATAGGATGAACGAGCCAGTCTTCAAGGAAAAAGCCTTTCGCAGTCAACAGCGATCTGAGGGAATTTTGAATTGGGCTTAAACCTGATCAATTGTTACAGTAAGTTTGAAAACTGAAAATTGAAAAAGAAAAGAAACTTTGAATATCGGGATATATTTTACTTGCAGTACAAAATCAATTTCAAGTTTGAAGTCATTGTCAATTCGGCTTGAGAATTGATGTTACAAACACCTTACAAGCATTGGAGCAAATGAGGCTTTCAAACAGAATAGTTGAGTACCACGAAATTCAGATTCCAATGGTGCTGAGGTGCCTTGATAAATCAGCGATACTGTACCACGATGTGCAGACACTCAACGTTCTTTCAATAGGTGATACAAAATCAGCCCCTTCGCCCAACCTGGTAAAAGCACCTAGGGCTCGAAATCCGCCCAGTAGGAGTGTTAGTATTCCAATAGAGTGCGTGTTTGTGTAAATAACAATGCTACCGTGACCTCAGTTTAACCTTCTACCCCTTCCCACGAAGAAGTTTCAAATATTCTCGCGAAATGAAAATTCGATCAACTTTACAAAAAGGGTAATTGGGCTGACGCTGATTTGGACAGCTCTGATGAGTTCACCTTCCCGCCGTAACTGAGTTAAATTATGAATTAACGTTTTGCGTCACACTCAGACATTCGCTGTATTTCAAATAATCACGGCAATCAATGAAATATTCACTCGTAACTTACAAATATTAACCGAGTTTTTTTTTTTTTTTTTAAACTTAAAAATGATGATAATTGGTGTTGTGTGACCGTTATCCACGTTGAAGATGGAAAACTTGCTGTGGTATATTTATGTGCGGCAGCGCCGCGATTGGAACTTGATAGCGTGGCTGATACTGATAAGCTGAGTATGTTATCAGGTTACGATTAAAGTTATTATGGTTTGATGTACGACCTCGTGTTCTACTATTCCCGGCTACAACTCCCAATATAATAATGTAATAAGAACATTACAGTGGCGACGAGAGAAAAAAGTGATCGCGAGTTAGTCCTGATAGTGTAGTGCGTATGAGCCGTTCGGAAAACATCGCAGCGTTCCAATCATTGCCGTTCGCGATGAGTTCAACCTACGTTGGCATACATTTTTTGCGATTAACTCAAAATGAATCTCAGGTCAAAGGTGCGGACCTTTTTCTAATTTACTCAATTGGGTATTTATTTATTTTTACTTCCATGCTCACGTAGTAAATGGAAATATTGCGATCATCCGAAATGTCGTATTTGGAACGGAGATGAAATTGGAAGAAATTTCAAGGAATTAATCTCACAAAACACTCTCTGAAGAGGTGAGTTTGTGGTAAGAAAAAAAGTGGGCAAAAGAAGACGTATCTCCATGAAAAACGAATTAATTTCGAGAAAATTTTTGGAAATTGATCATCAAGGAAAGTGTGAAGTCAGCTTTTATTGGATTATGGATAACGCACGGTACTTCCGAGTGTTACACGTTCGATGTTATTATCTATTTCAATTTTGATAGACCGAAAGAGTCGATATTTTTTAATATTTAGTTCTGAATTGTTTAATTTTAATTCTTTGTAGCAAACAGATCAAGCTGGATTTTTTATCCATTTGCTTACACACCGTACTTCCGCATTATCAGCTTTTTTCGCCATTTCTCTAGCGGATATTATATACTATTTGATTTCTTCAGGCCGCAAAAACTTATGTATATATTTCAACGCTTAATGTTTTGAGATGTTTATTAAAGCGTGTGAACGACACCTGATCTCAGTTTTTGGGTCACACGCCGTGATTCCATGCAATTATTTTATTCAAGTGTTTTTCACTTTCATGTTCATTTTTGGGTCTTCTATAAAATTATCCCATGAAACACGATAGTTTCAAACACCATAGTAGTGAATTAGCCATAGTTTAGAACCCTCAGGCTCAAACACAGTATTTGATTGTGATTAACCTGTTTCTTGAGTTTTTCGGCTCTTGGCTAGTTTTTCAGTAACAATATCGTATTTTACTAACGTTGCGGCCGTTGAATGATTTTCTTGATTTTATAATTGGACAGCCGACTCAAACATGGAATTACAGTGTGATCTTTGCACACCAGTGCTTTTCCTTGCGGTGAGCCGATTTTATTTGAGGATCGATAAACGGATTTTCAATATTTTTCCCTAAACAAGATTTCACGAAAGTACTATTGGTTTGCTTGCTCTCAAGTATTCAAGTGTTATTGAACTCTGATAAATACATGCGAGATAGGCGTTACAGTATCTGTTGGAATATAATATTACAAGCTATTTTTCTACAGTGCTACCAATAGATTTAATACATGTGATAGGTACCTATTTTCATTCATTTGAAACTCCAGATGACAAAATGGAAATAAATCCATCCTGGATGAAGTTACTAACCTAGTACAGTACGTGCCCGTTCGACTGTACATCATTGGTGGACGTATAATGCAAAAAAGCTGCAAATGATTGTACAGTGGTTTATTGTTCCTTCCCTTCAATAATGATTAAGAAGACTATCCATTTCTGATAGTAATAATTCCGAACAAGTGTGAACGTTCCAACCGAAAAACAGATTGTAACTATAGGAGAAAACCCCGTAGCAACTATTGTAATTTTAATCATTTTCATTTTTCTCAATTTCCGAATTAAAATCTGAATTTTTCGCCTAACGGTATAGTGGAAGAGAGTGTTCGACGACCATTCCAACGAGTATAGAACGATTTTTATAGCTCCTAGAACTCTCGAGTTCTACCCTCATGCCAAATTTCTGGAAATCTCCCAAATCAAACATAAAAGCTGCGATAACTCAAGAACCAATATAGCTATCAACCCTGCGGTGGTCTTATTCGTCCAAAAACCTATAGAAATCGATAACAAATACACCTTTCTCTGGAAAACGTTGAAAAATAGGAATTTTCTCTCCCTCATAACCCCTTAAAATTGAGGTAGCGATTTGGCTAAAGAATTGAGCCATTGTCAGACCAAGATTGATTTTTGGTGAAATTTCAAAAATGTAGCTTTCATAATTTCTTCTGAGAAAAGTGTTGACGGCGTACCGACAGATATTCGGATTCTACATACCTTGAAACGTAAAACATCAAATTTTGAGGGGGAGAAAAAACTTTTTTTAGCGATTACAATGGTTTATTATTGAACAACAAACCCAAACAAACAAAAATGATTCAAATCGGGCTGACCGGTTTAAACCAGTTGTGTTTCGGATTGGTATTTATAGGGAATACATTTTGCAGACTACTTCGTAAGAAATATAAATAAAAATAACAAAGTAACACGTTAGCTATATTCTTTTTTATTCCGGCCACAGATAAAATAATCTCGTTTGTTTACAATTTGGAAATTCTACCATCTCTAATAGATATTTTCTGTCATTCCGATCGAACCACTAGGACTAAATTGGCGCGTTACTTTTTCGCCAGAGTAATCAAGGATTGATCGTAAGGAAAGGACTGTAGCAAAACTAGCACAAGCAGGATGCGAAGATCAATGGACCAAAATAATTGTTCAGAAATGAATTTAATTTTGTTTTTATTTGTGTTCAAAACTTCGGTTCAGGACACGTCGGCTGTTTCTGGAAGGAGAAGATTTCGCCGAGTGCCGTGCGCCGCCGTGTCGGAGGCGGTGGCAGATAAGGGGTCCTGCGGAAGAGATCTCTCACTCTCTAACTAGGTTGAGAGGCTACGGCATGGCAGCACTACAGCACACGACTACCTACTATGCAAGCGACTACAGCACACGCTAATACAGTGTCTCTACAGCACTCGAAGGTAGACACACGCAGACGCAGACAACGGTATTATCTATGACGACGTGTCTACGTGTGTCTAGCGATGATGACAGTGCACAATGCCGAATGCTGCTCGGTCCTTCGAGCAAGTCGCTTCGTTTGGCTCGCCTATTGTCGTCAGCCGTTTCTCACTCACCCAGCTGATGATATTGAAGTCCTTCTAGGCTGGTCTGACGCCATGCGGCTACCTTGTTGTGTGTAGGTCTCATGAGCATCGCCAGTCACTTAGGCGGGGTGTTTGTGTCATCACACGACTTCTAAGCCCGCCCGCTGCCCGCGCTACACTGACTCCGCCAACGGAAAGAGGGCGGCCTCCCTCTTTCGGATCGGCTGCTCTCGGCCGCCGCCTCCAGTTGCCACCCCCGCCGCCTCAAACAGACGGTAGCAGGAGAGCCGGAGGTAGAATCCTGCGGGACGAAGGGTGATGGCAGACGCTCGGAGGGGAATCCCTTGTCCCCGGGGTCTAGGGACAGCAAATTCTCATACCCGTCCTACTTACCACCCCCAGTTCCTCCTGACGGCCTAAATAAGGAATTCTAACAATAGGCAGGTTCCGAAACCGTACTCTGTACGTCACAAATAAAGATGATACTCATTAAATGAAAGCAGAAGAAAAAAAATCGCGGCTACTTATCAAATCAACTCGAGGAGAAGCGAAAGCAAAAGTATGCCTGTATCTATACGTTGTCTATAGTTATAACAAACGATTGTACAGTGGTTTATTATTCCTTTGCTTCAATAATTATGAAGAAGACCATTCATTTGTGTTAATAAATAGTCCGAACATCTGCGAATGTTCCCACCAAAGAACAGATTGGTAACTTTAATGGAAAACACCTTAGCAACTACTGTAATTTTAATCATTTTTATTTTTCTTGATTTTCAAATTAAAAGCAACATTTTTCGCCTTAAGGTACAGCTGAAGAGAGTGTTTGACACGCAGTCCGACGAGTTCAGTACAAATCGATTTTCATAGCTCCGAGAATTCTCGAGTTATTCATGCCGAATTTGTAAAAATCGTCCACATTTTACACAAAAGCTGCGATAAGTAGAGAACCAATTACTATATAGACCCCGCAATGCTCTCATTCGATTCAGCGTCCAAAAATCTATAGAAATTGATACCAAACACACCTTTGTCCAAAAAATATTAGAATACACTGATTTTCTCCCCCTCAAAACTCCCCAAAAAAATGCCCTTACAATTTAAGTAGCGATTCGGCTAAAGTTTTGGGCTTTTGTCAAGCCATGATTGATTGTGGGTGAAAATTCAAAAATTTAACTTATATAGTTTTGCTAGAAAAATGTTGACGGTGGATCAAATTTTGAGGGAGTTAGAAATTTTTTCGTGAGCGATTCGATTGGTTCTTTATTGAATAATAAACCAAAAGGATAAATGCAACGAGAGCGTACTGATTTTGATTATGAGAAGTGAAACTAAAGTCATTGCTCAAGCTGAATGTACATTATTTCAACCGAAATCGGTAAGCGCCTCTGAACGTATTAACCCATACGATAACATTTTTGTTAAAACCACATTAAAAATATTTCAACTTGAAACTTGAAAAAAATTGGCACTTTATTGAAATTATATCTGATTTTAGTTCACTGGATTATTTTCTACGTCAGTCCAACTTTGATCATTGAACCAGTTTCCTTAAATCCCTTGCACTTCAAGGGAAAGATAATTTATGGAGGTGATTCACTTTTGATGGCCCCATGCACAATCAAATCTGCTTAACAATCATGTTTTGCAGGTTTTTCGGCTCTGCTAGAAGTCGCATTTCCCAACTTGAGGATCGACAGTCGAGTTTGATCGTTTGTAGGAGCATGAAATGGTTGAACCTCCCAACTTCAAACTTCCCAACGAAATCCATGATTAATTTATTCAGAACACGATTGTACAACACCCGACCTTCAATCAGAAACTGAAGCTAGTGCGACAGATTTTTACTATCAGAGAGTATTTTCAAACCATGTTTCGAGGTTTGCTACATTCTCTTCTTATCTTTCCATCAGAACTCAACTTGTTAAATTCAGAGGAGTACGGACTACTCCATTTGAATCCAATTTGGAGTTCCTCAGGGGTCAGTTCTAGGACCCATTTTGTTCACTATCTTTATTAGCTTTATTAAACTCCAAGTCCATGGGAAAATGGTGGCGTTTGCAGATTGTATAGAAACTAGGGGAGAGTGGGAATCTATAGGTCTATTTATTAGTACAATAGGTAGTTAGTAGTTGCTATAATTTGGTATGTAGTTGGTGGTGTTTGACTGTACTTTGTATCATAAAGTATTGGGTTTTTTCATTTGGAGCAAAGTTGTAGCAGAATTAGACGTTTCAACTTTTAAGTTTTCCAAGATTAGTAACTTGCACAGTGGATAACTCAAACAAAAAGTCGTCAATTCAGATGTTTGAATATACCAAAAGATAGGTAATTTAATTGCCCACATTTTCCTAATGTAATGTACCTATCCATTTTTCAACCGTTTTTGCGTTATTCAACAATATTAGTAGACTATACACGAAAACATGACATTTTTCAACTTTAAACGTTCTTTTCATCTATTTAGTGTGAAAGAAACAAAGAATGAACCATATATTATTGATATACACATCATCAACTATCATTATGCTGAATTTGAGCCAAATCTATTTCAAAAAATTTTTCGCGAAAAATCCAAGGGGTCCCCCTGCGATTTCTTTCAACCGAACAGTTAACGAATTTTTACTCGTCTCTCAATACAGATAAAAATCTGAAATTTTCAGGAAAGTTGTGTCTTACCAAGATGTATTTTTGTGATTTTTTTTATTTCTCGGAAAAATCTGCAAGTGGTCCAAAAAAATCGGTTTTTAAAAGCTCAAAAATTGGACTTTAACGGTGATTTTCGGGGTCAAAATTAATGTGAATCAATTGTTTTATTATGCAGGAGTCTTCATTTGAACGCCTTACACACGTACATAGCAAAAAGATTGGTGAAAAAAATTTAAGCAGAGCCAGAGAAATTATTTTCCGTAAATCGACTTTTTCACCGGCCGAACTTTCGAGCTCCGCTGGCATTGATAAGGATGAAATATTAAATCATTGTTTTAAAGCGATTTTGAAAGCTATTCTTATAGGAAATTTAATGCTGAATCCGAATATGACGTCAAAACGGTGGAAATTTGACGACGAACAATAGTTTTTCCCAGTTTTAGTACTACGCGGTTTCATGTTTTTCAACTTTGAAAATCCGTTGCAAATACTTACAGTACTGTTCTTTAGGGATTCCTACAGGAAATTAGACGTAGAATTCGATTTTGAAGCGAAAATAATCGAATTCACACGATTATTAATATTTTTCGAATTTTATTCGTTTTTCATACTTTCGAAGTTTCAACTTTGGAATTTTTTTCGTCACGTTCGCGAAATGGGAACGATTAGGTGCTGTGGAAGAAATTGAAGGAAATTTAATGTAGAATCCATTAAAAATAAGAAAATGGGCAGTATATGTAATAGCTCTCGAGATATATTCCACTTTATGTCAAAAAACGTTGTTTGACTTTTCTTCGATCGCGAATAGCTCCGCGGGGACATAACATAAAAATATAATTAAATACACCAAATTGTAGGATTTTGATAGCTCTTTCTCGCTTTTGAGTAATATACCTATGTAAAAGTGGCCGGTTCAAAAGATATAAGCGAATAACAGGTGAAAAAACGCAAAAAATCGGGTCATAAAAGTTCAAAGTGCAATAAAATTTGAACTGAGGCCTAATTAAAAAAAATAAGATTTTTTCACACGATGAGTTTGTCTATATTTAACGACTCTATGATCAAAATTTGATTACCTATTCCCAGTTTCTCAATCAATTTATTGGATACCCAAGATTTTTTGACCCTCGCTTAGGGCCGCTCTATCTCCGACTAAAATAAACCTACGAACGAATTCTTGTACTTCTTCGTTTAAAGAATTTATCCATGAACAAAATGCGCTCATAAAATCTCATCGCGTTGCGAGAATCTTTCGAGAAAATCGCGAGTAACTGCGAAAAATTGTGGTTTCGAAAAACGTCAAAATTTTACCTCACGAGAAAACCAAGTCGAAAATCGAAAAAAGGAAAAAAACGGGGTCAGGAATTTCGATTTAATTGACGAATATGTTGTCAAAAAATGTTTATCGTTTCACTACTGAACTAATCATTATCTGTTTTCAATCTCAACAGAGAGAATTCTCAGAACAGTGAATTCTGTAATTGCATTAAGCTAGATCGCTAGGAGAATTAAGTTCTTGGATCTAAAATCAGAACAGCGCTTAAAATTAATGGTCCGTATTCAGTCATTAGTCAATCGGATCAGAAAACCTTCCTTCTTTTTTACTATCATGCAATGCACAAATGGCTAAGCAACTTTGCATAAATGTATACAGCATCCAATAAATGGACATAATTTTGAGTTGGACCTCAAACTACTGCAATGGATAATGAGTGCATTAGTAGAATCGGATAGCTGAGATGAGGAGTGAAAAATGAACTTTTATTGAAATTGATGTTAACAAAATTTGTATCAAACCAATTCAATCATTACCGCGCTATTGCACTTAAGTACTATAACCCAGCCATTACCCATAATAATAATAATACACCTAATTGAAGATAGGTAATTTTAATATATTTTCTTGGGCAGACAGTTCAATAGATATCTGTTGAGTGATGTAACTATGAGCAATCGGAGGGCGACAAGGGTCAGATTAGTCATAATTATATGAAATAAGTGTTCCGTAGATATCAGAACGTAGTCTTCAAGCGGATTAGAGCGTCGTGGAGCAGTTGCCCGAACTTGGTGTCCACGTTGAGGACGTTCTTCACCATCCGATCCTGCAGAATAAAAAACGATAAATGAAAAAAACCAGCATCACCGGCTTGCAAACTTGCGGATAAAAATGAATTTTTCGCGCGTAAAACGCCCATCAAATCGACGTGCGGGCTTGAACTAATAGTTTCCCACCGATTTGCAACAAAATATTATACCATTTATATTATTATTTATACTTCACGCAAACCTCACCGACAGTAGATTTTTCAACTCATAACCGAACGATTTTATTGAGTGCATATTTTCAAAAACGCTCAATAATGCACTGGCGAATGAAATACTGCTTGGTCATCAATCAGTACTCTTTTGACACCCGAGAGAGATCAATTCGAATAATTTTGATTCGTGCTATTGCACGGACAGAATCGCATTACCTGAAATACGGGGGCGGCGTTGCTCAAATGGTCGGCCATGTTGTTGACCAGAGCGAGTCTATCGTAATCCGAGAGTTCGTCACGCCAGAACATCGCAGGTTGGCTATAATTGTCCTCGTCAGAAGAATTGTACCTGCACCACAAAAACATATTTTTTAAAAACCATGGGAGTAAATCATTCAGTAACAGAGTATTCAAATTGAAAAACCGAAACAATAAATGGAAACTCTCACGGCTAGAGCAAAATTGTGAAATGATAAAAATTATTTTACGACCTTTCCGTCAATTAAATCGAAATTCCTGATACCCGAACAATCCCACTTTTTTCAATAAGGCCTTTGATTTTTCGTAAAAATACATTTATGTAAAATTTCGAATTTTCCGGAACTCACGTTAACGCGCAGTCGTACTCGATTTACTCGAAATATTCTCATTGGAGTTTAAAATTTCAAGGTAGGTAGCTATTTGTAGACTATTAAATTCTTTAAACGAGGAAGTACGGGAATTCGTTCTTTGGTTGGTTTTACTATGAGCTAGAGGGGCTCGACGTTGAATGTTCAAAAACGAGGGTCACGGTGATTGAGAAACTGGGATGAGGTAATCGAAAAGTTGAAGAATATTCGTCGAATATGAGCCAACTCACAGGCTGGAAATGTCTTCTTTTTTTTATTAGGCCTTCGTTCAAATTGTATTGCGATTCAACATTTTATGGCCCGTTTTTTATCGCGTTTTTTGCCTGTTTTTCGCGGATAACTTCTGAACCGACCACTTTTACAAAGGTATATTACTCAGAGGCAAAAAAGAGCTATCAATTCCTACCATTTGGTGTATGTAATCATATTTTTATGTTATGTCCCCGCGGAGCTATTCGCGCTTGAAGAACACTCAAAACACTTTTTAGTTTATTATTCAATAATAAACCATTGTAATCGTCCAAGAAAAAAAATTTCTAACTCCCCTCAAAATTTTCTCTTTTCCGGCCAAACTATAATAGCTGAATTCTTGAAATTTTCACCAAAAATCAATCTCGGTCCTACGACGGCCCAATTTTCGAACCAACTTGCTAGCTCAATTTTAAGGGTGTTTTGGGGGGGTTTTGAGGGGGAGAAAATTCATATTTTCCAAGGTTTTTCAGAAAAATGTGTATTAATTGGTATCGAATTTTATGGATTTTTGGACGCTGAATTGAATGAGACCATCGCGGGATCGATAGCTTTATTGGTTCTCAAGTTATACCAGCTTTTGTGTCGAATTTGGGAGATTTTCTGAAATTTGGCATGAGGTTTAACTCGAGAGTTCTTGGAGCTATAAAAATGGTTCTATACTCGTTATAATGATCGTCGAACACTCTCTTCAACTATACCGTAAGGCGAAAAATTCAGATTTTAGCTTGGAAATTAAGAAAAATGAAAATATTAAAATTAAAATAGTTGCTACGGAGTTTTCCCCTATTGTTATCAGGTTTTTTTTTCGGTGGGAACGTTCACAAATGGTTTGAATAATTACCATCACAAAAAAATTGATAATCTTCTTAAATCATTATTGAAGCGAAGGAATAATAAACTACTGTACAATCATTTGCGGCGTTTTCTACACGTCTTAATTAATTATGGCTCCTCAGAGGTAGAACTCGATAAACATTTTCAATTGATCACCAAAAATTATAACTTCAGTTCAGATTATTTACACTATGTAAAAAGTATACTATTTACCATTCCGAAAAGTTTGCCTATAACTTATTGGAAAAGCGTAATAGTAAACTTGATAGCTGTATCCGACAAAATTCCGCAAGCATGGGATTAATTTATTGCTAGCATAATACAAGCAAATAGCTGTCTCTAAAATTTGTGGATTATGTTATTGACAGCTGTAGAGCATTTCATTCGCTTATATTGAACAAGTGTTTAATTTACGATAATTTTTACATCCGAATGTATAGTGAGAGTTGAGCGGATCAATCGAATGTATCGGTGGTTGTATCGACTATTGATGTTGGCCTGTTTGTAGGTGGTTTTCCTTGGCCATAGTTCAAAAGCACCTAATACGCGCATATCGACTTGGATTGCGGAGAGGATGAAAAGATAAAATGTAAGATCAACTGAGACACTTGAACTTCAGTACAAGAGAATGGGCGTGGAAAGGAGAACCAGAACAGCTCCAGAGAATGTGACACGAGCGAAAACGATACCACGAGTATCTGTTGAAACAACGGATAAAACAGGCATGAAGCAGAGCCGTAGAGCGAGAATGAGACATGAAGAGATGGTGCCAGTGAGCGAGAGAAGAGTTAAGCAGAAGAGCGGCTGGAGGGTGGTCGGGGGATATTGATCATTGTCGGCTACTTCGAGTGGTTCCCTTCCAATTAATTTACTTAGCCAGTTTCTCCTTGCCATCGTCCCCCGATCAGCTCTAGTTCAAAGCGCCCCCTTCCGAACATCTCCTTTTCAACCATTTCTTCTCCTCTTCCGAAGGAATTTTCGAAGAAAACATTTTTGTGGAACATACCGCACAGTACTTTATTATCGAAGGTTTTCAGACACCAATCACAAAATTCATAGCAAGAAATTAGCGTTAGGATAATAAATTATTGCCATTATGTGCTTTCAATACGTGTGTGATTCTGAAAAGGGAAACAGCTAATACGATTAGCGTAAAAATACTATAATATTAGCTAAAAAAAAAAATTAAAAAAAAAAAAAACTAGGCAAAACCAAATTATTTATTTGTTTTGCCCTCACGTTTGAAAAATATTTATCCTCCGGACTCGAAAATGTCTGGTGGCATTTTGCGTTTCAGAAGTTTATTAACATTTCTGGCTAATTTTCGCAGCAAATGACGCTAACTAGGCTTGAGCAAAAAATCAAATATCGACCATACAAAACCACCGAATCCAAAACTTTTGTTGTTATTTCTATGTTTACCCAGCAAATGGAAGCATTGAGATCGTCCGAAAAGACGAATGCGGAACGGACTTTTGTGAAAAAATTTCACAGCACCATAATTATATTCAGAAAAGCTTTTGAACAGTGGTCAAAACATGACGAGACTCGTCATATCCTCGATGAAGTTAAATCAAATGTTCAGTATGTTATAAAAAGGATGCCAACGCAAAACGCGTCCCAAGCTTATTCAAACAAATTTAATTATCGAAAACAAGCCAGTTCAAATACACGCCAAGCCTCCTAACAACATAAAACCATAAAGAGGAAATGTCGAGAGAAGCTCTTGTCCATTTAAGCACTAGCGCTTCGTGCGGCGCTCCTCGCAACAATCTTGCACAATTTTCAACACAGTAAGTGTTCTCGAAATGCACGATTTAATTATGAAAAGATCGAAGGAAAAACATTAATCTTCGTTTGGTTGTCGTCGGATTTGTTGTAGAGGGGTTGTGAGGGGGAGAAAAACCAGGCGACTTATTCTCCAGATTTTTAATGGCTGGCCGAGCACTTTCGCCCATTCGGGCATCATCAGGGCGACGTGGAACCATGAGGTGCACAGCTGTCCGGAGAATAAGTCGCCTGGTTTTTCTCCCCCTCACACTAAAAACATTAAGTATTTATAAAACCAAGGGCGAGCTCTCTATTATACGTGTAAGATGTCAAGAGTACCTGGCGACGTCCCCGGTGCTGAAGCGCGTCCACTCAGCAGCGCCGCATCCGGACCGTTTACTGAAGCTAGACGGGAAATAGTTCGGTGCTCCACCCTGGTTGTCCGTGTATGTCATAGCCCCGTCACGAAGAGTATTAACAACAGTCGTTCTGAACGGGTTGTTAACAGGCAGCTGTTTGTAGTTCACTCCAATCCGATGAAGCTGCGTGTCCGCGTACGAAAACAATCGTCCCTGGAAAAACATCTCCGAATTGTAATAATCATATTCCCATAGACTCATTATAGAGACCAATCATTGAATTCATCAGTAAGCCCTCTTGTTCAAAAATGTTAATATCATGGAATACCATTGCAAACTTGCAAAAAAATTATTATTCGTGCGTGTCTGATCTCATTGGTCAGATTTCGTATAATTGTTATATTTTAGTTCCATAGCAAACTGCTACAGCCAGAGAGTAGTTTCGTAGAAAATGCCCTATAGCTATGCTCAAACAATGCTCAAAACCCTGGAGCTAGGCTGATGTTCAGCGTACAATTCCTTCATTACTTAAGGAAATCAAGCGTGAGAAGCTAGAATTTCGAGTTTAATTGACGTAAATTTTCTCAACTAGCGATTTTAATTTTATGCTGTTGTTGTGTTGAACCTTAAAAACAACGCCCACGTTTTTTACGTCGCAGTTATGATAATGTCCTATAACAATGTAACTAATGCGATTCAATATTTTGCATCTCAAGGCAGGAAAAATACTTGAAAATATTTCAATTTTTTCCTCTCAAGCCCTGAAATTTGAAAAAATAAAAATATTGATACGCTGGAGTACTGATCACTCAACTTGAAGTACACATGTCATGTTGGATTAGTGTTTTATTAGTCATAAAAAATTGAATAGATTTGTCGACCATTAATTACAGCTCGCCAGCGAAGTATAATGATTAACGATGGCCTTCCGCAGCCGGGTTATCTACCAAATAAATTTAGAATGGGGTTTCTAGAACGCCATGTTTGCATTCCAGATAAAGGTAACGTAAAGCTGGTTGATAATATGACCTCGATCCCACCACGCGTTGCACTAGAGAAACATTTCTACAACTGTGTGAGGAATAATATGGACACACTGGATAAAGATCTGGATAAAGAATTATAAATATAGTGTTTCAAGCATGAGACGTTTTTTGTTTGTCGCCACAATTTTGGTTTGTTATTCAATAATAAACCATTGTAATCGCCCAAGAAAAAAATTGTCTAACCCCCTCAAAATTAGATGTTTTTCGTTTCAATGCATGTAGAATCCGAATATCCAATAACAAAAATTCTGAAC
The DNA here is from genome assembly GCA_037159825.1 of Tupiocoris notatus. Classification (NCBI taxonomy): domain Eukaryota; kingdom Metazoa; phylum Arthropoda; class Insecta; order Hemiptera; family Miridae; genus Tupiocoris; species Tupiocoris notatus. Next base: position 901,665 of record JASJUZ010000199.1, on the reverse strand, counting down.
GCCATTTTGACGGAACTATCAAACCTAAATTTTTGGAATTTTCACCAAAAACCAATATTGATCTGACAATGGCTCAATTCTTTAACCATATCGCTTCCTCTATTTGAAAGGTATTTTTGGGGGTTTTTTAGGGGGAGAAGATCCATAACCATACATAATGAACATGGTGGTGGTTTATATCATCATAAGTACGCAAATGGTGTAACTACGTTTCCACCAGCGAAAAAGTTAATCAATGGGTTATTTTTTCATAACGTTTGCGTAGAATTCGAATCACTTTGTTAACTCAAGATTAACCATTGTAGACGGGGACGGGGGGACAAAGGGGGTGGATTTAGGAAACCCTATACATTTCGGCGTTCGAAGGTCAACATTCATCATACATTTCAAAGTCTATGCCTCGGATTGTTTTCTTTGACAAAGAATACAATATTACCTTAGGATGTAAATACCAAATCCAATATTAAATATGGTCCTGCAATAAAAGTAAAAAAAAAACCTTCGAAAAAATAGTTTTATCTTTTGCTATCGACATGCGATGTACCAAGGGCTCTACAATTAGGAATGACACTTTCTACTCTACAATTTCTGAATGCGTATAATCTTAGAGGTCCACACGGAAGAAGAATCGTTCAAAAAACGATGATAGCCTTCATCGACTTATGTAAAAAATACAGCTTACCTGGAGCATCTTGTCTGGACTAGGCTCGATTCCGGGGACCATATTACTTGGCGAAAATCCAACTTGTTCGATGTCTGCAAAGTAGTTGGTCGGATTCCTATCCAATACCATTTTTCCTACTTCGATCAATGGAAATTCGTTTTCTGGCCAGATCTAAAAAATAAAAGTAAAACAAAACGCTTGAGGTCCCTGCGTGAAAATAACATAAATTACAAACGCTTACCTATGTTAACTGCGGCATTTCTGATTATTAAAAAGTTGAATAAATCATGATACAAGGAAAAAGAAACATTTTTCGTGGACACAACACAACATTTTTCATCATTACAGTAAGTACAAGTTGAATATCGTTGGGATAAAAAATGATAGAACTGAGAAATGAGTTAAGAAGAAATTGAAAATTTAGCGTCAGTGTATGTTTTCAAGCGCACGACGGTTCATTTTTATAAAAAATTATGCATTTGAAATACGACATCGCATTCGTCGTTTTAAAAACAGCCCTTTGCCCTAAGGCCCTCCTGTCAGGGCAAAGGGTATAGATTTAATCTTTGCAGCCGGTTGCGCGGAAGTATCCCGTAACTCAGATTTAAGGGCGTCGTTGAGTTTATTGATGCTCCGTAAAGGTGGCTGTCTTCTATCGTTCAGAAGTTTCCCCTTCAGCCCTATCCCTGAATATCAGGAGGGCTTGAATTATGCGTAGTCTTTTCAAAAACTCGCATGGCAGCAGCCATCTTGAAAACCAAGATAAATTCTACCCCCGATCGAACAGTTTGATTAATTCCTGTCATTTATGGAATGCCTCCATACCTGCCCGGGCTACTCCTGCGCTAGTCGGGCTCGTACATACGCAATTAATCACTTATTACGCCTTTCAAGTTATACGTTAATCATTGTCACCAATTATTAACCAGTGGTGTGCATAGATCACACAGCACTTCCATGTTTGAGTCGGTAACAGGTTTAACCAATTATAGAATCAAATAGCTTGTACTAAGGGTGCAACGTTATTGCTCTAAAAGTGTTATTGAAAAAAAAAAAAAAAAAAAAAAAAAAACTAGCTAGGAAAACCCTAAAATAGAAAAACGAATGAGGTTAGTAATGCGGAAATGCAGTGTGTGAGCCTAACATGACGATACAAGTCAAGTTTTGTAAAATGGGAATATGTATATGAACCTCCAGTGTCGAAGATATTGATCATTTCGCAGCCTGTATATAACGAAACAAGTTTTGCGAAATAGTCATTTTTAAAGCATACATACGAAAACAAGGAGATCCAAATATACAAAAGTGCACAAATAAAACAACTGAGAATAAGAATTACGAGGGAACGGTGTGTGACACCAATGATAAAACGCGGCAAATGATTGTACTGTGGTTTATTGTTTCTTCGCTTCAATAATGATTTAAGAAGACTATCCATTTGTGATAGGCAATATTCCAACATTTGTACAAAAACAGTTAGGTAACTAGAGGGAAGAGCTCGGTAGTAACGATTGTAATTTCAATCATTTTTATTTTTCTTAATTTCCAAATGAAAAGATAAATTTCTCGCCTGACCGTGCAGTTGAAGGGAGTGTTCGTTTTGTAAAAGCTGCGATAACTAGAGAACCAGTAAAGCTGTCGACCACGCGATGGTCTCATTCGATTCAGCGTCCAAAATTCTATAGTAATCGATACCAAATACACGTTTTTCTGGAAAACGTTAGATAATAGGAATTTTTCTTCTCCTCAAAATCATGTCATTCAAGCAAATTCAGCCATTGTTTTGCCAACATCGATTTTTGGTGAAAATTTGAAGAATTTAGCTTTAATAGTTTCGTCAGAAAAGTGTTGACGGCGTACGGTGGACGGACAGAATTTTTTTTTTTTTTTTTTTATAGAATATTAGGATTCTACATGCGTTTTAACGTAAAATCTCAAATTTTGAGGAGGGTTAGAAAATTATTTTCTTGGGCGATTACACTGGTTTATTATTGAATAATAAATCAAAGGACATTCGGCTGACATAAAGAAACACTTCAAGTCCCCCAGCGTTAAAATATAATCAGTTTTGCAGTCTGAAAAAATCAAAATATTGTCAATATGCGAATAAAGCGGAAGTACTGTAGGTGACCAAAGTGATAAAAAATTATATTTAATTCAATCGCCGTCCCGGGTATTTCAAGGCCTTGAACGTTCAAATATATTGATTTTTCCGGCCTATAAATATCAATGTACAAAATATGCACTAGCCAAATCGTGAAACAGGCTCGCAACGTGAATGTACGATGGGTGATCCAACATAAAAAAAAAACGAGCTCCATTCGCTCGCCATAACGAACATTTCAAGACCCCAAAAGTAAAAAAATATTTACTCTTATAGCCTGTAAAAATCAAAATAGAAAAAAACTTTGAACGGTTGTATATTATCTCGGTAGTAATGTGTGTTATCCAAAATCCGGAATGGCTTTTTGCATAATTACTGGGAGAACATTCTCTGAAAATTTTATTGAGTCTCATTCGTTTTTCACGGAGGTATCACAATTTATGTCATTTTTTGACCACAGACAGAAAGATACTTGATCAAAAAGTGATTCTGAGTATAGTAATAAAAACATTTCTTCCCAATTCTCCTCCATCCCGAATTCGACTTCACGGACGATCACAATACTTCCATTTACTACGTAAACATGGAAGTAAAAAAAGGCGGTTGAAAGAAATGCGGGGAAAGCGAAAAACGATCGAGAGTGCAATCCCGGGGAAATACTTTCGACAATTTAAAGTAATTTGTGTTGGTATCAATTATGGCTTTATGATACTTAATGAAAAATGCCTTCTCCATTGAATGAGGTTTGAAGAGAGGAAATAATCCACTCGTTGACCAAAATTTCCTCAGACCCTTCTGTCGGTTGAAGCTATGCAATCATTTAACTAGAGTAAAGAAGTCCTATTTTCTCCGTCTAAAATCCGATTCCCGTTAAGCAAATACGTCAAGAAATCCGGTACCTCGACCGCCACCGCACCGCCACATCGTCCACACTTTTCCGGCGCGCGCGGACATTCTCTCCTTATTGATCACAAACTCTGAAAGAGGGAAAAAAGAAACGACAGGTAAAAGAAAGTGGGCGTGGCAGCGGTGAGACAGTTGCTAGACCAGCCGGTTCTTGCAATAAGTACAATATTATTTTATAGAAGAGAAGAGAAGACACGGCAAATGATAGCTTACCAACTATCCTAATTGATGTCAATGAGGTAGTTGATGGATTCGCAGTTTCAAACTATTACAAACTGTTAAATATACTGAGTTGATTACTATTATTATTTTTTATTTATAGCCGTCATCGAAGATGTGTCCTGTGCAAGCTTATAATTGGTAGCTTTTGCGGCTCAAAAGTGGATTTCGTCGGCGGGTCGAAATATTTTCTTGCCTAGTACGTTAAAAAAAAACAGTCAACTTTGACAGTGGTTCGCCAAGTATTTTGGAAAACAGCAGTTGAAAGCATTGCATGTAAAATCTAGGTCGTCAGTCATACACCGCACAGGAAAGACTCCGAATCCAAAGTATTAATTTGTTAATGCTTAGTTCACCTTTATTTCAATCCAGTTCCACTTACACGACCAACAAAAATAAAGTGACGATAATACTGTAAAATCTCTTGATTTATGGTGTCCACGAACGCTAAATGTTCAAGTTTTAATTTACGGAAGATCACATTTGGTCTTCTTCCTTGAAAAGTAAAAAATGAGACCGTTTTTTACGCTGAAACGCTGCGTTTAATTTTTTTTTTTTTTTTTTTTTTGTATTGTGCCAGAGCATTAGGTAATTATTAATCGTAATTATCATAATCTGAAATGGGTAGCACATCACGACTGCGATATTTTCGTACCTAGCTTTGCTAAGTACTCTTGCTCGTAGATTGAAAAGACAATCTGGGAATGAAGTCTTACCTTGGTCACGTCAAATGGGTTCCATCTGAATCGTTCAGCCTCTTCGAACGTCATAACTTGTATGTACATCGTCCAGCTGGGAAAATCGCCGTTTGCAATGTGGTTGTACAAGTCCCTGGTCGCGTAGTCGGCATCTTCAGCTTCAAGGCTTTTGGCAACTTCAGCCGTCAGGTTTCTGATGCCTTGGTCCGTCTAGAAACGAATGTACATTGTAAGGCATGCTCTCATTTCATGTAAGTCTATGCGAAAATTTGAATCGCCGACTGAAATCATTTAGAATGCAGAAGAAGGTATTACTGTTTGTTCTAAAACTCTAATTCGAGTTAATATTCTTGTACCCGGAAACAGTTTCAGATCAAGTGCCTGTGGTTCTTATCTATTTCAAGTATACTGGTTAAAAAAGCATGATCCAAATTTGACAGGATCCATCGTAAATAAATCGGATAATTACTTGAATAAAATCACCCTTATAAAATCACCCAATAAAATAAAATAAAGTACTGATTGATACTATCGTGGACCCCCCCCCCCCCTAATTAATTCAACTTGACTCACCAAAAAGTGGAATTTGCAGTACACTGGATGTCCATTGTCATTTACCAGTTTGTACGTGTTGGACCCGTAACCGTTCATGTGGCGATAACCGTCGGGAGTACCAAGGTCTGAAAAATGTCTCATCACTTGGAATGTGGTCTCAGGACGAAGCGTTATGAAGTCCCAGAACGAATCGAAATCCTGCACAACAGCAAAACCATTCAAGTTTTGGGCCAGGATGCAGTCGCATTCAAGGGGGAACCACCTTCTACTTTTTATTTTCCATAGTCAATATAATTTAGCTAAAATAAATTCTTCGTAAACATGGTTATATGGACTAACTTTTAGATTAGTTACAGGGTTTCTCTTCTGGGAATGAATGAATGATATGAACATGAGAGGATCCCTGACGAAGAAAATCGGCGTGTTATTCCCGATCATATCCCATATTCCACTCTCTGTGTAGAATTTGATTGCGAAGCCCCGAGGGTCTCTGAAACATTAACAGATGCGGGCGTAAAGAGCAATTGCTTTGCGAGTGTGAAGTCACAAACCAACTAGCCAGTGGAAAATAATGTCATCACGCGATTATGCATAGTTAATTTCTATGGTGCTATTTTCCCACCTATATTGAATACTTCTGAATTCTAAATGAACATAGATATTTTGATATGAACTAAGTTGTGTAATATCACCTACCCACCAAAATTTCAATGAATTGCCCCCTGTTACAATTTTGTTTGACTCAATACAAAACTGGGGGGGGGGGGCTGGTAACGGTTTGTTTGGAAATTGAAACGGAATCAAAGTGAAATACGCTCCAAAAATCCCGTGGTCGGTAACACATACTGATTTATGATTCGGTTGTCTATCAGTCACTCCGCCGATTTATACGTATCATCTATCATTCATTTTACACATAACATTATTTTCAAAAGCCTTATAAAATGGTCCTTCTTGTAGAGTTCAGGCTTGAACTCGCTCGATGTAATCACACAAAATACCCACTTCCATTCTGAAGACATAAATCTAGATTCGAGGGCTTCCGGAGAGGAAAATTGATGTTCCGGAGCAGTACCAAAATCGCCTTATTTCATTTAGGCTGAACAAGAATGGTAGGTTTGCTAATGTAGGGTTTAAAAGTCCGATTTTTTCCATCCCAAGTACTCCCTGCCTCCAACTTTTAAAAAATAAATTGTCATCCTACCTTCGAATCATGTAAACGATAGACCCCTTTCCGATGTTGGCGAGGCATCTAGGAAGCAGTACAAGCCATTTGAATTAGCAAAAGCTCCGCCACTAACAAGACGCACAGGGCGGGAAAAATTGGGAAATAAAGGGAAGGAGGTAGGGTAGAAAAAATCGAATTGTGTGAGCCCCACTTAACAACGCTGCAATCGCTTTGTACAATCATTTGTACGGTGGTTTATTATTCTTTTGCTTCAATAATAATGTAAGTAGAACTGCCATTTGAGATAGCAAATATCCTGAACATTTGTGAACATTTCCACAAAAAAAAAAAAAAAAAAAACACTGGTAACTAAAAGGGAAAACTAGTAGCAATGTTGAAATTTAATTCATTTTTATTTTTCTCAACTTTCAAATTAAAAGTTGAATTATTCCCCTAACGGTACAGCTGAAGAGAGTGTTAGACGTCCATTCCAAACGAGTATAGAACGGCGTGCGGCGGACGGACAGAATTTTTTTTATTGGATATTCAGATTCGACATTCCTTGAAACAAAAACGAACGTTTTTTTCTTGGCCAATTACGATCGCTGAATCAAAAGTTGCATAATAAGTTCATAGGAATTCTAGAACTAATTAAAATTAATGAGTTTCCAAGAAAGGTGCATATTGCGCAGGCACATCGGAAGAAAATTGAAAGTTGTTCGTCAAAAATGGTTAGTTAATAATAATAATGGGTAGTTCGTTACGGGTTTCGATCCATTAGTATAAAGTAAAACGGCCAACTACGAGAAAAATGAGTCCTACTCATTACCGGGAACAAATCACTATTTTTTCCAGCTCATGGTTCGCCTTTGGAAATAGTAATCGGTGGAGCGTGATCGTTGGTAAACACAGGCCAACGTTGTCGTAGGCCCTTCATCAGATCAGTCAGCTCCTTAGGGAGAACATTCAGCGGTTACTGGGCCTGGAACTTGCTATGCAGTACGATGAAGGGGCACGGGATGCCGCTATCGAGTTTGCAACTAGGGTGACGATGACGGTGCATTTGATAACGACTGTGAAGGGATACTCCCTACGGATAGTAGGTACGAGTAAGTTACGCAGTCAAACCTGCACCTCATTCGCTCCAACCTGCATCCATCGTCCAATCCAGTCCCGCTGATACACCGAGAAGCTTCATTCCAGAGTAAATACGCATCGCTACTGCTCGCGTTTGAGAGTTTGACGCTTCGTCTTTGTCCGTCGGGAGCGGTTGCACTTTACGTCCCAATTTGGTCGGTAGTTAGCGAAGGAGAACGAGAAGAACGCCAACTGAGCAGTTGCGAATGCCATTCTAACCGCGCACTTGAGTAATACCCACAAGCTCGTCTGAGTTGAACGAACGACATCTGATAGGAAGATGAATACGAGAACTTCAAGTCTACAAAGGTCTCATGAAACATCTATCGAGATTGATCCCAAATTAGCAGTCATTACGCGTTACTTCGAGACCCTTAAGCGCAAAACCAACGTAGGGAGGCAGGGGCAACGGACGACGTTAAGTAACAATACCCATGAGGAATAGGGGATTAATTTAATTGATTAATTTCATAAAAACAATTATTATTTCTATTGATAACTTATGAATGAGAGTTACTTGAAAAAATAACCGTCCAACAGGGCCAGAGGAGGGCCCCAGATCCAGAAATCAATTCAAAATTGAAGAAGTAGGTACATCGCGAAGTATTGTAGGCCTCTTTTCTACCATCAACCAAATTCGCGAGCTATAATCGTACCGTATGATGCTTAATAATGGGAAGAGGTGAAAAGACACTCCACAATGAACATGGTTGAGTGGTGATTAGAACCTCTCATAAGAGATTGTTGCCTATAATCTGATATGAAGGCTTCTTCTTATCGCCTAGTTTAAATTAAACCAAAATCTTAACTAGCGGGCTCGTAATACTTGATTTATTTAAGACAATCTTGTAAAGATAGGACCATTTTTAGCCAGGATACCCTGAAATTTAAAAAGGAAAAAAACGAAATATATATACCTAACGTTCGGAAGTACGGTGTGTGACACAAACGATGAAAATCACGTGTCAGTCACCCGCCATAAAACAATGTTTCAAGATCGTGAGTATTCGAATATATTGATATTATTGACCTTAAAAACCAAAATAGAAAATACTTAGTGCGCTTATATCTTGAAACTGCTGAGTGTTATCCTATAAATTCCATTAGGCCGAGTTTTGAAAATTTACTTAGAGAACACTTTCTAAATATTCCATCAAATTCATTAGTTTTGTCATTGATTTCGTGATCGGCAGACAAACAGTCAAATTCACTAAAAAATTTTCCAAATTCATATCCGTTCTGAATTTGATTTTTCCTACGGTTCCAATATTTCAGCAGTTTCTCCAAAATTTCTTTCAGTGCTTAGAGCACTTTCGCCCACTTGGGTATTTTCAGGGCAGTTTACATAGGCCGAGCGGTCCCGATAAAAACAGTTACATTTAATACTACGTAAACATGGACTTTTTAAATTGTTTTGATAGAAAAATACTTTATGACTGAGCACACGATTTTCCACTCGGGCAAATCTTCTCAACATCTTTTAATAACTTTATTGAGCCCATACAGCGTGCTCTCCGATCACATTTCGATTACTATCATCCATAAATGCAAGTATTACTCACCTGGCAGTATCAGGTGAAGCTCGCTCTCCTATGACAGTGGAGAACCTTGCAACGAGGGGAGTCTTTTTCCCAACCGGATGAAACAATGTCGCTTTTGAATAAGGTCTGATGTCGTTGGTTACTATGAAATAGCCGAACGCTCCTATAACAAAGTTGATGGTTATTTTATTGATAACAAAGGGCGATTAGCTGGTCGTAAATAATAATATGATCTGAGCAGAAACTCTGATTCATTTTCATGATGTGATATATCGGTAGGAACCCTACGGAAGAATGGAATGCAGATTTTAGGTGTTTCCCAAAACTGAAATAGCAAAAATCTGGTAAAAAATCGGCAAAAGAATCGCTTCTCTTTTTTTTTAATTTCTTGAAAGATTGATTATAATCTATTTATTTATTTTATTTCTTTAGAGCATAGCTCAATTCACAAAAGAAAAAGCATGCAATACATTTTTTTCGTAAAACAACTTATCATAAACAGTTTTGGTTTTTTAAAAAACGGGGTTTCCGTTAGGAAAACAAAGTTCAATATCAATTGTACAAGTTTGCTCAATAAAAACTTCGTCATTTTTTAACTCTACTCAAAAATTATGAAAAATAACGTTGGTTTGAATCTACTCCTACAATTAGAAGGAGCCCAACTCGTACAGCACTGTGTTGTTTATAGTCGTTTATACTTGTAGTCATAATGTAGTTTCAATGAACAAAATGTATAAGAATCATTCGGAAAGCTACCTATAAAAGTAATAATCACAATTTTTAATTCCTCGTGCAATAAAACTCTAGCGAATATGCTCACAAAAAAAAAATAAATTAAAAAAAAAATATTGTCGGGTACTGTCTCAAAGGGCAAAAGAAATTCAAACTTCAAATGTATGCAATGCTTTCGTAAAATTGGCGTGATGGAAAACTATAATTATTGTTCAAGTTCTTTTAGTGGGTGACTGACCTCTCCAGGTTCAATAATCGCTTTAGCAAATCGCTCTTCGCGCTAATCGACTACCTCAAAGTATTAGCATTATAAATGAGAAAAAGACTATTTCCTTGGCACGGAGGAATGAGTGGGTCAACAACACTGAACGATTCGAGGATGGCTGGTCCGCAACCTGTCAGTATTAATGGACGCACTGGGGAAAATGGAGAGGAAGCCAATCTTAAACGGGAGCTTTGCGTCGGCTGCGAGTTGGAAATTAAAAACAGGCGACTCATTCATTTTATCCTCTTCGGACACATCCTTCAAGTCGAACATTGTGCCGGATACGAACTGCGAATATTCATGCTGAGCTGCTAGAAGCTCCGAGATTTAGTATTCTACTGAATATAGACAGCTAATATACGTCGTAGACACATATCAAGCAGACGTACAATTAATCCATTGAAAATGTCGGATCAATCCAATTTTCTTACAATTAATACTGGATTATTCAGCACCGTGCAAGAGTACTAGAGTTATGAATAGTTAAATGTAGCGACATCTCGAGGGCAAGTATTGAATAGAAAGCTCTCTCAACGGGCTTGCATTTCTTGTGGCTCCAAAAACTGCGGAAGATGGACTGAAGATGTAAGTCATCTCGTACGACAGCTATTGGATAAAGATTCAACAATTTAACCCGCCGAAAAAAAAACTGAGAGGTATTGCTGGGGTTCCTCAACATTCGACTCGCTTCTTTCAGTCCACAACACTATAACCAGTGTCACCAAGTCTCAAGTGGAGATTTGAGGGAAACCTTGACTAGAAAAGGGTGATTGGGTATTCAAAAAAAAGGGGGGGAATATACAGAGCCCTGTATTCCTATTTTTTTTCATCGTATGAATTTTATTGTAACCAAATCGCCATGGTTTGGCGTAAACGTGGACTTCAAATATTTAATAAAACATTTTGGTTCCCTGAAAAAACGAATTTATTATTCCGATTGCGCAAATGCGAATGAAATCAGAGTCATAATATAATTGAAGAATCAAACTTTAAAAACATTATATTCTCGCAGTTCTTATTATGCTTACATGGTAAAACACGTCTGCGCCATTGTTGTTTAAGCAAAGCAGGTTACATTTTTTTCCACTCGACTATCATGAGAAATTGGGGCACTCAAATAGCATACATAAAAATTATTGCTCAACTTGTTAGCATGCGTCTACTATCAAAAATCACTTATTGTCGAAAAAAAATTTTCTACATTTTACCAGACAATAGCGATTAGAAAAGAGATTGAGGGAGTATATAGGGGATTTTTCCTCCAAAAAGGGGACACCTGGCAACAATGACTATAACTGTCTCCAAAAGAGCAAGATTTGAGGCAGAAAACCTTCTTCGCGCAGTCGCGGTCATTCGGTTATTGTCCCTTTTATTATGATTTGATCCGATTATCCCAATTAATTACATAAATTTCTTACTACCATAGCCAGTAAACTGTTCATGCTGTGTAAAATATACGAGTCCACGCGTTTTCAAGTTCTACAGAACTTAAATTCTTTTTTTTCTTTATCTAATCGTTTTTTGGACTATGAACCAGCAGTAGGTCATACGAGCAATAATCGTGGACTCATTCCAGCCCGCCCTCATCGTTGATGATGGGTGATATTATTACTAATGAGCCAACTAAAGGTGATAGCGCTCAGTGGAACATACCTCATGTAAACGCCCCTCAACCCCCAACCAATGAATAATTTCTCTACAAGTTAACGTTTTCGAACCGTTATACTCCTATTATCACGATAAAAAACGTTTATCTGCAGAACGCTCCCTATTTTCATTTATCATTCTTTGGTTTGGAAACGAGAAGCACTCATGAATTGTTATCAAACGAAATTTAAAACTTTAATTTTGTTGAGGTTTTTACTGATACGGGGCCTTTTTCATTTCACTTGGAACCCTTTCACGCTGGGCGACAAAACGTTGAAATTAGAGCTACCCATCCAGTGCTCGGAGTTTCATTCTGGTGTCTGTCAATCCGGAGCGGAATACGAAAGAGTTATAGAGGAGATAGACAGCAACTGTTTGACGGACTACAGATGGCATCGTCGTGCGGTAGAATCTGGTGGGTACCGTTTAAATTATGCAATCACATTGTAAACCGCATGGTAAAATAATTCTAGATTAACCAACGGAGGAAAATATTGTCTAGTTTATTAAGAATATATGTAAAGTGTGGAACGAAAAAAAAATGGTATTGCTGAGTCGAACATAACGTAGATACGCCATGCCTCATCGATCATTTACATGAAGGAAAATGAATTTCTGGCCCTTCACTATTGAACTGTTGTTTCATTTCTAATCTCGCTGTTATTGAGATGAAGGACTGGTAAGTTAAATAACTTTTACTACCTGTACTGATGGACATAGGCATAGAAATGAAAGAAACCCAGTTATTACTATTATCTGCATATTAAACTTTCCGTATAATTACTCCTATCACTTACAACCGTTCGGCCACTAATTAAGTCCTGTTTCTCAATTTAACACTTTCAATGACTGTTATTATTTGGCAAGCTTCGATATAATTTACGGATGATTAAACTTCAATTATCTTTCGTAATCAACATAGAATTAGCGCATTATAAAGGTTACAAATATTCAATCGAATCGGTCTCATCAATGTTGATTTCATTAGCGGCAGCAGTAAGTGAACATTTTTACTCCGTAAAACTATTCGGATTACAACCTCATCCGCCAGAAAACATGAAGGAAATACAGAATTCTATTTCGCCGCTGCTTCGATATATCACAGGCTCACCAACTCGTAATCCAACATATCAATCACCCAGTTCATACAAAATGCAATTACGTTTATGAACTTGAGAGCTTCTAGTTCATCATCGGCATCTTTTCTGCGGTATAGGTTCTAATCTAATACTTAGTTTTCATAGTCGTCAGCCGAATCTCCGGCGAAGTTTTCGACTGAAAATTTTATCTAGCCTCTTTACCAAGAGCTATCCATTCCGTAGGTTGCAGTAGTGAGACCTATATAGCGATGAGGGCTGTTAACAGCTTAATATTTTATTGGTGCAACATTCTAACTAAAGAAGGCCTCGGAAATGTGGCTGAACGTCCGATTGAAGCACTGATCGAACTTTCGATCCTATCGAATAAATTAAAAACGCTGCAAATGATTGTACAGTGGTTTATTATTTCTTTAATGATTTAGGAAGACTATCCATTTGTGATAGTAATTTTTCCGAACATTCGTGAGCGTTCCCACCTAAAAACAGATATGGGAAAACTCCGTAGCAACTATTGCAATTTTAATCATTTTTATTTTTCTTAGTTTCCAAATCAAAAGCTTAATTTTTTGCCAAACGGTACAGATGGAGAGAACGTTCGAAGAGCATTCCAACGAGTATAAAACGATTTTTACAGTATTGAAATTGATACCAAATACATCTTTTTTCTGGAAAACGTTGAAAATACGAAATTTCTCCCTCTCGAAACCCAAAAAAATTACCCTTAAAATTGAGGTAGCGATTTGCCTAAAGTATTGAACCATTGTCAGACCAAGATTAATTTTTGGTGACAATTTCAATGATTTTAATTTTTTTTTTAAATTTTTTTTTTTATTTTACTTTTGTCAGAAAAGTGTTGACGGCGTACGGCGGACGGACCGAATTTTATTTATTGGATATTTGATTCGATATGCCTTGAAAGGTGAAATAACAAATTTCAAGGGGGGGGGGGTAGAAAAATTTCGTGGGCGATTACAATGGTTTATTATTGAATAATAAACCAAAAAACGTAAGCGGGATCCTGCTCAGGAGAAACCGCCGTAACTGATTCTATTGCGGTATTCTTAATATTTTGCCTCAATTTATAATAAATTAAGTGGAGGATCATTAGCATGTTATTGTTACTAACGTTTTCAGCTCTCAGCATATTGGGAATGAGTTTTACATAATGGAGAGGTTTGTCCCATTGCAAATATCCTCATTTTAATGTTTTTATATATACATGTGTCCGTTGTATACATATCCGTTGTATATATAGAATTACTTGACTGAAAGTCAAATTTTTCAATCACTATAGCTGAATAGAGTGCCTATAATAAGCATTCAAACGAGTACAGAAAGATTTTTGTAGGATTTAATTCTCAAGCTGTAACGTCGTACTGTACTTCCTGAACCCTTGAATATCGAACCCTAAGTTTCAATAACTTAAGAGCCATTTAAGGCTGCTGATCCCATTGACTATGGTCCCATTTGATTCAGCACTCAAAAAATTACTGAAAATTATACCAAACGAGCCCATGTTTGAATACATAGATAAATTCCCACTCTTAAATGCGTTAAAAATTAAGCCGAAGTTGTCGTTTCTAGTTGAAAATTTGTGCCATAAATAGTTAAAATTTGATAATGGGGAAAATTTACCGAATAAATGTAAAGTTTCCTTTTTGCACTGTTCGCAGCGTTGGGCGAACGTACGAATTTTTATTGTTCAATACCCAATTTGGCCTGTCTTAGAAGTAAAAAATTAAATTTTATGGCAAAACATCCTTTCTGGGCGATTACAATGGTTTATTTAATATACCAAAAGCAATAGATTATTATCCAATCTGCAGGACACGAACTTACCGGCTCCTTTTGCGTGAACTACACGTTCTGGTATCCGCTCTCTGTCGAAATGTTGTATTTCGTCAAAATATATCAAGTCCTGAACTAACAGAGGTCCTCTTTCCCCTGCAGTCAAGACGTTGGTTTTGTCCGCCACAGGATTACCACCGCTCGTAGTCAAAGTGGATTCTTTCTACACATAGCAAACAGTGAAAGATTTTTATAGTCAACGTTCAATCTGCTTTTCTCCCTTTTATCAATCTAATTTTATCTATTTGAACGCTAATAAAAGAGCAGAGAGTAAACTTGATCGCAAACGGAAATTTCAAAAAACGTTTGAGCAAAATATCTTTTCCGTGGGTTGTGAGGGAGAGAAAAACCAAGCGACTCATTCTCCGATTCTTTAGTGGCTGGCCGAGCACTTTCGCCCATTTGGGCATCTTTGGCACCCTACGGCTCCACGTCCCCATGAGGATGCCCGAAATGGGCGAAAGTGCTCGGCCAGCCAATAAAGAATCGGAGAATGAGTCGCCTGATATTAACGCTCAAGGATTTTCTCCCCCTCTCAACCCCTGGACATCAAGAAATGCGACGACAAGGAGAAGAGGATTATCTGTTGTTGCAATTAAGTGATGAACTATTCATCCAATGAAAAAAAGCTTGTGTTAATTTCCCGTAGAAAGCTATTATTGACGTTCTACTAAAGACCCAATATAGGGAAAAAAACTCGGCGGAAGATTCGCACAATGAGTTATTTTCCAGCAACTCCATTTTTCAACCGGAACGTTTCGCCTGTTATTTCGAAACGAAGCTTCCGATGGAAATTTTCATTATTTTCTCCTGAAAGTTGGTGAAAATTCCAATAGAATAATGACGAGATTTTTCGAGGAGAAAAAAAACAGAGTTGTAAGATTATTACTGATGGCCAACTCGCCGAAATCGTTATAACAATATGAGTCATTTAAAATCAACGGAATTCGTGACAATATCTTTTGTCTTCTATCCTAATGAATTGGAATTCCAGTCTTAGCGCGAGTGATTTAGTAAAAATCTTGAAATATTTTACGGTAGGTATCTAAATGTCGCATGAAAGCTGAACTATATTGACATTTGAATGTTTGCTCGAATATATTGATATTAACGCTCAAGGTCTTGAAATGTTTGGCGGGGGAATGAAGCCTGTATGAAGGTTCAATGAAAATGTTCTCCGAAGGAAATAGTGGCGTTACTGTTTCAAGCTCCGCTGAAGACAAGTTTGGAAATAGCGACCGACCGGGGGAGTCATAGATTTATACAAGAAGACAGTCCGGAATATGAAAAGTATTTCGGTTAGATGTTTTGTTGAGGGTTTGAAACGTTTACCCTTTGTAATCTACGGCTTAAACTCCTCTCGGGCTTTGTCATGGCCTGGCAGTATTATTACACTAAATCCCTAAGCAACGTTTAAACAATGCTGGATTCGCCAGGGCTTCGTTGGAATCCTACAGTCCTTACCGCAGCACCCAAACCATAACCCTTCAATCTCAAACGCCAACTCAGTGTTCGTTGATGTCGTACAGGTGCGAACAGCACGAACGAAGTGTTTGCATAGCAACATTCAACGTCTACTATAGAGCTTTACTCATATCTTGATTGGATATATCAATATTGATCCATTTTTACGTGAACGGATGGCGAATAACCATTGTAATTTTTTAACCCCCACTCAAAATTTGATGTTTTACGTTTCAAGGCCTGTGGAATCCGAATATCCAATAAAAAAAATTCTGTCTGTCCGCCGTCAACACTTTTCCGGCCAAACCATAATAGCTACATTCTTTAAATTTTCACCAAAAATCAATCCCGGGCTCACAACGGCCCAATTCTTGAACCACATCACTAGTTCAATTTTAAGAGTATTTTGCGGGGTATTGAGGGGGGGATTCATATTTGCTTACGTTTTCTAGAAAAATGTGTATTTGGTATCAATTTCTTTAGATTTTTGGACGCTGAATCGAATGAGATCATCGCGGGGTCGATAGCTTTATTGGTTCTCGAGTTATCGCAGCTTTTGGGTTGAATTTGGGAGCTTTTCAGAATTTTGGCATGTGGCACTCGAGAGCTCCTGGAGCTATAACAATCGTTTTATACTCGTTAGAATGCTCTTCGAACACTCTCTTCATCTGTAACGTTAGGCAAAAAATTAAGATTTTGATTTGGAAATCAAGAAAAATAAAATTGATTAAAATTACAAAAGTCGCTACGGAGTTTGTTACCAATCTGTTTTTCGGTGGGAACGTTCACAAATGTTCACTAGGTACTGTACAATCATTTGCAGCGTTTTTTTTCCTAGAAGTAATTCATTACAACGCTCCGAAATATAAGTATTATGTTACGGTTTTCGGAATAAGAGATAAACAAAGAGATTGTCAAAAATTCCACTGGTTTCAAATGAGTTGTACCGTTATATCGATTTCGGCTATTAGGCCATCATCAGTGACAATCTTAAAACTTGTAAGATCGAAAGATTTTGTTACACATCGTGGCCTAATCGCCGAAACCGAAATCGCAACTCATTTAAAATCTATTGAATTTGTGACAATCTCTTTGTTTTCCATACTCGTGAAATGGAATTCCAGAATCTCAGCACAAGTGATTTTTAACCGACTTCAAACAAGGAGGAGGTTACTATGGTCGTCTAGCGGGATTTTTTTTTTTTTTTTTTTTTTTTTTTTTTTTTTTTTTTTTTTTTTTTTTTTTTTTTTCGGTATGTGTTGTCCACCGGCGTTCAGCTCCTGTAAGTCCGATCGGGTTAATTTTTTTTTTGTTTGAAAGGGTTACTATCCAGGTAGGTCCCATAATTTTTTCAATTGAGTCCATCCAGTAGTTACGTCCCCAGACGCGGAGAAACGCCGGAAAACGTGATTTTCGCGAAAAAAGGAAGTTTTGACTTTGCAAGCTTATAACATCTAGAATACTTGCTCGATTGTTTTGTTTCTGGTGTCATTTTGTTCATAATTTATCTGCCTACAAGGGCCTAGCTTCAATTTTTCGTTCGGCATTCTAATATAGCGTGTAGAGAAAAAAGTGTAACAAAAAACGTGATGCCGATTTTCACTTTTTTGAGGTTTTTCGAGCACCGTTCCCAACCACGTCGAGAAAAAAAATATGAACACGATTGCACTTGAAAGCACTTAGCTAGAGCTTTCTAACGATGGTAAAAAATCAAGTTTAGGTGGCATAACAAGGGAGCAATCGATGTTTTAGTGGACCTGTGTTTGAGACCTCATAACTTCCAAACGAAAACTGTTTTTCCATAGTTTTTAAACTTAAATTGTTCCAAGTTGAGTCTAGTTTACGTGATTCAAATTTGGTATTGATTGGACTAAAAGTAGATACTTTTTAGGCCGTATTTCTAAAAAATTTGTTTCAAAATCACGTTTTTTGGACTATTTATGCTTGTAGAAAAAAAACTACGTTAGTCATAGCATTCTCGTTAGAAGATTTGAATTCAGCGTTAAATTTTCAATATATAACATGGTTTTGAAGGCCAAATAACTTCATTTTAATGCACAAACGTTCGGCGAATTTCTGAAATTTTGTTCGGATTCTCTCATTCAGTGCGATTGCGGGTACGCTTGAGAAAATCATCACTCTATTATCGTTAGAGAAATAAAGAACGAGTGAATTGGTGCAATTCAGTAACCAGTAATGGTGTAGACAATTATTTGAGTTTTGATAGGTGTATCAATGGGATCAAAGTATCCGGTATGTTGACCAAGAGACCCAAATCAGTGGATGGATTATTCCAAACGTTCAAACTCACTCTCAATCAACATAATAACATTGAAAATAGTTAGGTAATCATTATACCTTAGAACTTCAACGTTCAACGGACTTATGAATTGAGTTTGGACGGTTAGTAGTAAGTGACAAGAACACAATAATGAAAGCTTGGGAAAATTCTGTAAAGAGAGCTGTCCATAATTGTAAGTCACTAAAAAGAGAAAAATAAAAAAAACTTTTTAAAAAAAAAATAAAACCGACTTCAAAAAGTTTGTCTATAAAATACACTCTGAAAAGGAAAAAATAACAAAAATGTCCCAACTTCGCAGCAACTCATTCGCCAACTACACATTTTAAGGACTACTTTACTACTCGTATTGACCTGACCACTTCCTGATTGATTGTATCACCTTCCCTAATAATATAAAAATTACTATTTCTCATTTCCCAAATGATTAAAAGATTTTCCTTTCACCTCTGAATTGCCTCCAGATTGATCATCTTTTGGAGTCGGCGCCTCTCTGGCAAAATGACTACCCGATGGTTACAAATAAATATGAATTTACGATAAATTAGTAGGTGCCAGGTAATAAGTCTGGGTCTGGAAGTAAAGATTGTTAGAGAAATCTGAAATGGTTTTTAGGAAAAGGCGTGAATAGTCACCTTCAAATCGATATTGTTAATAATCAGTTCTCATAAATGCTGATTTGCTCTGTTCAAGAATCGTGAAAACTCATGATATTTATATTCATACTACTGGTAATTCGGAATCTATAGGCTTCTCCAATACAATATAAGAGAGGCGCCGACTCCAAAAGATGATCAATCTGGAGGCAATTCAGAGGTGAAAGGAAAATCTTTTAATCATTTGGGAAATGAGAAATAGTAATTTTTATATTATTAGGGAAGGTGATACAATCAATCAGGAAGTGGTCAGGTCAATACGAGTAGTAAAGTAGTCCTTAAAATGTGTAGTTGGCGAATGAGTTGCTGCGAAGTTGGGACATTTTTGTTATTTTTTCCTTTTCAGAGTGTATTTTATAGACAAACTTTTTGAAGTCGGTTTTATTTTTTTTTTAAAAAGTTTTTTGTAAAAAAGGTTACGAAATACGCAAATGGGCCGTGAAATTGCTGTTGTCACCATTGTTTACGTTGTCTCGGTGGAAAGATGATACTTTTGAGTGATAAGGTGACGATCACGCGACGAGCTTTGGAACAATTCGTAGTTGTCCTGGGTGGAGCTCTCACCGAGATTAACGGACCCCTCGGTGGTCGTTGAATAAATTTGAGGGCCACGCGTTTGACGACGGAGAGATTAATACTATAAGTAGAAAAAGTTGAAAGATTAATTGTAAACGTTGCACACGACATTGCTCGTCTACTGTATCCGTGTTTTAGTTGCCTTTACCGACCCCAGATTGATGATGGTAAAAAGTATTTCAGGATTTCTCGATAAGGTGAAAATAAGCTTTTTCATCCAAATCTACTTTGAATCGGTCCGACCAAAGCAGCGAATACGTTCTCTTTCATTAAGCGGTGTAACATTTTTTCTATTCACGAAATTAAAAATTGATTATTAATTTATTGATTTATTTTTTTTAAAATTTTGAGTTCCAAAACCTTTAGAACTGTCAAGGCTTTGGTCCAGTCAAAACGTCATCAAAAACGCTGCAAATGATTGTAAAGCGGTTTATTATTCCTTCGCTTCAGTAATGATTTAAGAATATTATCCATTTATGATAGTAATTATTCCGAAAATTTGTGAACAGATTGGTAACTATAATGGAAAACACCTTAGCAACTACTGTAAATTATTTTTAATTAATTATTAATTTTAATCATTTTTATTTTTTACTTTCCAAATTAAAAGCTGAATTTTTAGCCTAACGGTGCAGTTTAAGAGGGTTTGACGACGATTCGTACTAGTATAGAACGATTTTTATAGCTCCAAGAACTCTCGAGTTACACTCTCATGCCAAATTTCTGAAAATCTCCTTACTTCAACACAAATGCTGTGATAACTCGATACCAATAAAGCTATCGACCCCGGAATTGGATCAAAAGTTCATTACTCAATTGCAAAAAAGATATTTTGCTCAACATTTTCGCCTCTTCCGCCATTCCAGCCCCGGCTTACGTTAGCCTTCAATCATGAATTCATATACTTTTGAGTCTGCTAGGAAATTCAATCAGCAAAGTTTCAAAACAGACACACATAGTTTTCAGAATTGTTTTTAGGACGTGTCGTTTCTGTACTACGGGCGAATATGATGTAAAGGAAAACTTGGTTTTTAGCCCCTAGCGATTGCGTTTTTCGAGTTGTGTAAGTAATCTTCAGTGAGTTCAAAGGTCCTCGGTAATATTGAATTCTGATATATTGACATTTTTTTAAAGGAATAGCCGTTTTTTAGTTACGGTGTCAAAACGTCATTTGTATGGATTTTCCGAGAGCGATACGAAATTGTACAATTTTCAAAAAATAATATCGGCGAAAAGGTGGGATCTTGATGAAAAAAACTCGCAGAATTTGATGCTCTTTAAGAAATGATCTAATAAAATTTCCTGCATGATGAGTCGTTTAGGAGTTATAACCGAAAAAGTGCCAAAAAATCCCAGTTTTTGGCGTCATTTTTCAAAACGCTTGAGAAAATTTTGTTGAATTGTTTTCCTATTCGTATCTCTGACGCACGTAAACCTATAACGTGTTTATAAATTCGAATAAGTCACTTTTGTTATCGTGTTTGACTTGACTCAAGATTGGACCACATTACGAATAGACGATGAATAATTTAACGCTCACATTAAATATAATTACTTACACTTTCTGTTTCGAAGTATTTCTTCAACTGCTCATCTGACGGTTCTCGCACCGAGTCTGAAACAACAATTGATAGTTCTTCTATCGGTTGTTGCATACTTCTAGTTGCGATTTGTATGAGGGCATATTATAGGTGTATGACAGACCATTTTAGCCTTCAAAAATCGTGGAGAAAAAGTCGCCAAGTTTTTCTCCTCCTCGTCCCAACAGCAATGACAAGGGCGCAACAAAAGAATTAGGTAGGTACTGCGAAAGATATTTTGAATCGTTGCCTTGACATATTTATCCCACCTCGTTACTTATATTTTCTAGAAAATTATTCCTCTCAGGAGTAGAAATTATTTCCGAGTTTGGTTCGGCCTTTTCTTTTTTTCTCCCACCCTAGCAACCAACAAACTTATTCTACGCGAGGTGATTTTTTTTCGATTGGAAGGGAAAGTTTCCTATGCTTCAACAAATTATGATTCAAGGTGACCATCCACTCGTAATGAAAACCATCCCAAACATTCGTGAACGTTTCGACCTAACAACAGATTGATAAGTTTATAGAAACAACTCCTTAGCAAATATCGTATTTTTAATTATTATTATTATTCTTGATTATCTTATTAAAAGTAAAATTATATGCCTTACGTACAGCTTAAAAGAGTGTTTGACAAGCATTCTAATTAGTACAGGACGACTTTATAGTTTCAAAAACTCTCGAGTTATTCCATTGTGGCAAATTTTTAAATCTCAAAAATGTCATACAAATGCAGTGATATCTCAACAACCATTGAAGCTATCAACTTTCTTATGGACTCATTCGATTCAGTCAAAAAATCTATATAAATTGATATCAAACGCACCTGTTTCGAAACCTTGGAAAATAATAATTCTGCCCCCTAAATATCCTTGAAATAGAGGTATCGATTTGGCTGAAGAATTGAGTCATTGTCAGACAAAGAATGATTTTTGGAGAAAGCTGAAAAAACTTCTTTTTTTTTGTGAATGATTATAACGGTTCAATATGACAATAAACCGAAAATTAGCTATACAAATTATTATATATTTTTGAGTACGAACTTTGCTACGACCAATGTTGTCGGTTCGGTCAGTTAATTGATAGTTCGGTTCTCTTCATAATCACTGATATTATCTCCGCGTGGAAGCTTTTTTGCATTAATGAGTGCATGGCGGCCTTCTCTTTCCGCTTAGTTGGTTCGACGGTCAAGATAAAAAGGTTTTCGAGGTTCTTCGCGTCTTACAGTAGTTGTAGAATATTCCAGCTTTCGGAAAATTTATTTTCTTCCTCAGGGCTTAGGTATAACAGTTAGATGGTAAAAACCCGTGTTCACCGCACTAATAACAATCGAGCTGGTATTATTGCAGAAAGTTGCTAAGGTTAAAAAAGACATTAGAAAAAACATTTTGGCTTTTGCTGCAATTACACGGACCCATAATAAATAATTGACTAAAAATTTCAGCAAATATAATCTTAGTATAATAATATATATAATATAATATAATCTTAAAATGCAGTGTAAAGCCAAAAAGATTTTTTCTAATGTCTCTTGACCATACCAACTCTCTGCAATTCCAACTCGAAAATTAGTATCACTGCGGTAGACTTGACTATAAAGACTTTTCCAAGCCCTGAGGAAGGAAATTATTTTTCCAAAAGCTCGGCGAAGAAACACGTTTCATTCATGTGGCCCTATCCCTGATTGCTGAATGCAAATAATTTGTTATAGTATCGTCGTAAAGTTCGCCCTTAAATTCTTCGTTACTGCCAATTTTCATAAGGCGTGTATGAGAAATCTACACCAATTTCCAAACGGTCAAAAAAATGTTTGAGTAATGATATCGTCGATATAAATGGAAATTAATTTCTGATTGGCACTTCTGTGTGCTGTATAGTTTGAACTATAAATACCTCTCCCGTCAGTAAATCATATTTTTTTGTCAGAAATATTTTCTGATAACGTTTTAATATTTTGATTGAACGTAAAACCCTCACTCAGGCTTTACTTTCTGAATTTGTAATTATTTAGAGTTCTGCAAAAGGAACGCGAAGTTTCCAAAATTATTTCTATTAATGCCCCATTAATACCGCATCAATAGATGGTAGGAGAGTGTTTGACGATTATTCCAACAAGGAGGTATCTGTATAACGATTCTTATTGCCTTAGCGAAGCTCCTGTTGTAAAAAAATAAATAAATAATTAAAATCATTAAATTATTTCAACAATAAATCTCTAAATAATAAAAATATTATATAGCGTTATATATAATTTACAAAAACTCAAAAATTTCTTTAAATAAAAGAAAGATACAACTTCATCTGTTTCATCTGTTTCAACATCATCTGCTTTGCCCAACTACCATCAACGAAGCTTACCTCTTGTACAATTTTGTGATAAGCTTGATGAAACAAAGAGCATTAATTTATTTTAAATGAAGGCTACTTTTATGAGTGAATAAACAGATGATTTAATGGGAGCCTTAAGCCAAACTTTAGTTTCGCTTCTAACCGTAATGAAATGTGTAATCCATGCTTGGAGAGTGAGAGATGTAATTCTTGGTTCACCGACCACGAAATGAATTATTTTGTATTAATTTCCTAAGGAAAAAATTTATTCAGAAAATATGTTAATTTGCCAATCGTTGTAATGACAAGATGCCTATACAATAAAAATTTATTCATTCATTCATTCATAATTTTTCTCTGCTGTACACGATCAACCGATCTAAGTACGGGATCATAATATTGTCGATAAATATTTTCTCTGCGTAACAGTCAACAATAGTCCGGCAGTTTGTGTTAATTAGTGTCATTTAGTGTTGTTTAGTTATTCGCATGCAAAGGTGAATCGGATATAAGTTGGGATTGGAATGGCCCCGCGATTTAGAATGACAGGGAGGTGGATGAAGAAGTGAATTGCGCCAGTGTCTTGCGCTAGTCAATGCTGGACAAGCACGACAGATGAACCATTGAATTGAAAATGGAGCGTGAAAAATTGCGTGGCTGGATGGCTCACACTACTGCACACGTCGGGGCAGTAGTAAAATGACCACAACAACAACCGAAAGATGTAAGAAGTGCCAAGACGTACCAATTCGAGTGGTGCTCAAGACAAGGAGGAGGAAGAACAGCGAAGAGAAGCGGGACATGTCTGCCGGTGCGAGGTGGCCGATGGTCTCTGAGCGATTGAACGTGTCTTTTCAGGTTCGTTGGTTCAGAAGCAGCGGCCGGTGGGGGCGTCTATTTATCGGGCAACGTTACGAAGACGTCAGTCCGTCCGTTCTTCGTAACGTCTCGTCCTGTTCACACGTCACTAGCAGGTCCTCCCTCTTCGTCTTTACCTCATCCTAGGTCAGGGCCAAGGCTACTATCGTTATTCAGGCAGGTGAACTTCTCCATTGTACAGTCTACCAATGGTTAGAAAAGATACAAAGTTTCCAACTAACCCAAATGGCATGAACTAGATTATTCCTTTTAGGTACCATGTGTAGCACGGAAATAGAAATAATTACGTAACGTTAAGTAAGTTCCCACCTGATGGTGAAACTGATTATATTACTCCAGCA
Source organism: Tupiocoris notatus (assembly GCA_037159825.1). Lineage (NCBI taxonomy): Eukaryota > Metazoa > Arthropoda > Insecta > Hemiptera > Miridae > Tupiocoris > Tupiocoris notatus. The sequence goes on along the minus strand of JASJUZ010000199.1, from coordinate 876,958 downwards.
CCTGATTCTTGAATGGTGATGTTAGACAGCTTTCGCCCTCGAGTATGTTTTATTTCCTCCCCACTCCCTTTGTAATACCTTACGGTTATACAATAAACGATATTTCATTTCATTTCCTCCCCACTCAATCATTAAATTAATCGTACAAGAAATGAGAACAATTGTGTGGTTGAGGTGGAGATAAAAACGCGACGAGTTCTCCTTATCATCTATATTTAATCGAGCGCTTTCGCCCACACGGGCCTCTTCAGGATACATCAATTAGAGGCCCGTGCGGGCGTAAGCGCTCGATTAAATATAGATGATAAGGAGAACTCGTCGCGTTTTTTATCTCCACCTCAACCACACAATTTCGTACCAGCGACAACAACCAAAGAAATGGGAACGGTACATGCGGTGCCAGGTAGTTCGATTAAAAGTGAAGTAATTTGTAATGACTACAACTAGTACTGTTTCTGTAAGCAAAACTCAGTAATCCGGATCGTCAAAAATGGACACTTCTGGTTGGTTTTCCTTTAAAAACGAAGATTGGCCAAGATGGAAACGGCACTACAAACGTTTCTGAATAGTATTTGGCAAAAATTGTCCGAACAATGAATAGCTGTAGATCAACTTGTCGATACGCTCGCAACTTTCTACAAGTGAAGAATTTTCCTATGAAATGGTCAAAAACAAAAATGCTATACCTACCTGAGGTTTTTTTCTGCAACAATAAATATTCCAAAAACGTGATTTTGAAACTATTTTTAGAAATACGGCCTAAAAAGTATTTACTTTTAGTACGATCAATACCGAACTCTGATCGTACAAGATCCTCAAGTTTGAACAGTTTTAGTTTACAAACTATGAAAAGGCAGTTTTTATCCAGAAGTTATGGGGTCTCAAACAAAGGTTAAAAAAAACCCAGTAGTGTGCATAGATGACACAGCACTTCCATGTAACAGGAATAACCAATTATAAAGACAAGAAGCTCATACGCAACGCAAGGCGCAACGTGATTACTCATTGAAAGTCATTGGAAAAATAATAAAATTAAAAATAAAAATATCTAGGAGAACACAAAAATAGAAAAACGCTCGAATTAAGTTAACAATGCGGAAGTGCACTATGTGAGCCTGACATAACGATACAAGCCCATATTATTTTGTAAAGTGTGATAATTTTTATATACCCCCAGCGTCAAAGGTATTGATTTTTCTGCGACCTGTAAATATAGAAATAGTCAATAAACCGCATAAGGCGGAAGTACGGTGTGTGATCCAATCGATACATCACAAGGTTTATGAAATGGTGCCACTTTTAAAGTAAGGAGACCCAAATGTACAAAAGTGCACAAATAACTGAAAATGCGAGAACTACGATGAATCACTGTATGTGACATGATTTACAAAAATCAAAGACATTCAGCTGACATAAAGAAACATTACAAGTTCCCCAACGTTTAAGTATAGGTGCCTAATCATTTTAGCAGTCCGAAAAAATCGAAATACATAGGTAGTCAATATGCGTATAACAAGGAAGTACTGTACGTGACCCATGTGATAAGAATCCGACTTCATTCAATCCCAGTCCCAAACCTTAAGAAGTGTACCTTAAGTGTCCAAATGACCTTATGACCAAGTGACCTCAAGCGTACAAATATATTGATTTTTCCGGCCTGTAAAAATCAAAATACAAAGTGTGGAGGTACGGTGTGTGACCCAACATACTAAAAATCAACGATCATCTGCTCGCCATTATTAATATTTTGAGACCACAAAAGTGTTGAAATATTGACTTTTATAGCCTGTAAAAATCGAAACAGAAAGAAACTTTGAACCGTGATATCTCAGAAGTACCGCATGTTATCCAAAATCCGGAAACGGCTTATTTTGCACAATTACTAGGAGGACGTTCTCTGGATATTTCATCGAGTTTCGCTGAGGTTTATTATTGAATTATAACAATTATTCAGCTCGTTTGAACGACCACGAGGCTTGGAAATTGACCGGGGTTCGGCCCAAGGTGCCTTTGAGGAGAACGAACCAACTGATGGCGCTGAAAATCACTCTGGACTCTGGACCAGCACTTAATCTTGCTCCCCATAGATGGCAGCAGCCTGGCCCTCCTCGAACTCCCTTGCCTATCCCACCGTTTCATTCCCTTTCCGACGTGTATGTTGAAGAAAAATACCGTGCAGGTTGACTTGAAAATTAAAATGCTCAAAGTCTTGAAATTAATGTCGAGGAGGGCGATTGAACGACGACTGATTTTTATTGCGTGGGTGACACCGTACAAACTTCTGTGTTTTTCGCATATTGACAATATTTTGATTTTTACAGACAGCGTAGCTAAATAATTTCAACGCTGGGGTATCGTTTACGGATTACACACATTAGTTCCAAGATATTTAAAGTTTTCACAGTTTTTTCTATTTTGATTTTTACAAGCTATAAGAGTCAATATTTGTTAGCGTTTAAGGTTTAAAAATGTTCGTTATGGCGAGCATATGACGCTTGATTTGTTTTTTATTGGGTCACACACTGTACCTCCCCGTTAAGAGCATTTTTCACTATTTGGCTTGTGCATATTGTGATTTTTACAGAAACGGAAATACAATATAGTTAAACGTTCAATGTCTTAAAATGTTTGGGACGGCGATTGAATGAATTGTGATTTTCATCACGAGAGTCACACGAAGTACTTCCACGTTATTGGTACTGTTTGGATTTTTACAAACCGCAAAACTGATTTTGGACGCTGGGGAATTTAAATTAATTGGTCGATGTCTACCAGAACATACAGCAGACTGAAAATAGTATACTATGTTATCCATAGTTTAGTTTTCAGACTAAAAAATCTGATGATGAGTGACGCTATAACCTCAATCACTGTCGACCTTCCACTGTCATCCATCAACAGTCGATGTCGAGACTGTCGAGACCTTCAACAAGTCGTAAACGTAGTTGTAGTGTATTTCAGTTATTCAATTATCCGCATTTACTGTTTTGCGGCTTCATATTCACTAAGAGTGTTAATCTTTGATTTTTTCTGTGAATTTCATTCGTAAACCTATTGGTATCATCAAACGTGAGTACTTTTCAAGCATGTTTTATTTGAAAATGTATGTATGTGTATCTATCTGACGTGCCGGTCCGTTCACCTTGATAATGATGTAGCGGTGTGTGTAAATATACGAAACACGTTATCGTGTCACCTAGTATTGTTCAACTGGGGTCTCTCATTAGACGGACTAAAGCCTAGCTTAACTTTCTCTTGATATACCTGTGCTTGTGCCAAGGAATGGTGCCCGTAATGAGGTAGAACTTCTTTCCTGCTATAGTTATAAATTTATTATGCGGCAGTTTTTGTTAGGTATGATCGTTTGGTAGGTGAAAATGTTGGTGACTGCACCCTAAAACAAATAAATATCATAAATGGTAATCCAGGAGGTGTGAGGGGAAGAAAAACCATGCGACTTATTCTCCGATTATTTATTTTCTGGACGAGCACTTTCGCCCGTTCGGGCATCTTCGGGGCGACGTGGAGCCATAGGGTCCACAGCCCTATGCTGTGTAGTAGTTACCTAGGTTCAATATTTTTTTTCAATGGTCTACTGAAGCTGCTATCAAAATCCATCATCCATAAATTGAACGGAAATTTGTGCAATATTATGCCCAAGGGAAATTTTTCAGCCAGCAGTGACAGAGTGATTTTGGACAGCGTTTGAACTCTTTCGAAAGATGGTACGCCAGGGTGATCTCGCCAGATCTTAATACCAACCGTACACTAAGTTCAATGAAGATTCTATACTTATCTACTAAAATTAATAAACTTACCTCTGATTTTTAGGCCAACAAACCTCGGAGGAGATGTAGTTGACAACTTCTGAAGAGAGTTGCAAGCCATTTTGAAAATTTTCGCTTGGTTGTCGTCGCATTTATTGTAGTAGAGGGGTTGTGAGGGGGAGAAAACTAGGCGACTTATTCTCCAGGTTTTTAATGGCTGGCCGAGCACTTTCGCCCATTCGGGCATCTTCAGGGCGACGTGGAACCATGAGGTCCACAGCGGGCTGTGGACCTCATGGTTCCACGTCGCCCTGAAGATGCCCGAATGGGCGAAAGTGCTCGGCCAGCCATTAAAAACCTGGAGAATAAGTCGCCTAGTTTTTCTCCCCCTCACAACCCCTCTACTACATTTTGAAAATGTTATCGAATCCATCATTCATTCATCTTTCTTGGGCGAGCCGTTGTATATTCATTCATAGTAGACAGCAGTATTTATTGCAGGAGTACTAACTAACGTACCACCACTGCCTCTCCATTTATTGCCTCCATTGCATTGACCCTCCCTCTCTTTCAGGGTTACTATTAAATATATTCATTGACGTGCACTACGCCATATTACTTATGTTGTCACCTCAGCTTGCCGCCTTCTCGAACTTACAACAGTCCTACAAAACCCCCATCACTCATACATGAAATTCAATTGTACGCAGCATCAATGATTGGGAAAAATGGTTTCATGTCGAATTGTGAGACAAAATTGAATTTCTTATTCAACCCATTCGCTTCAATAATGATTTAAGAAGACTATCCATTTGTGATGGTAACTATTCCGAACATTTGTGAACATTCCCACTGAAAAACATAGGTAACTATAGGGGAAAACTCTGTAGCAACTATTGTAATTTTAATCATTCTTATTTTTCTTAATTTCCGAATTAAAAGCTATTTTTTTTGCCTTACGGAACAGCTGAAGAGAGTGTTTACCATTCCATCAAGTATAGAATATGTGTATAAAATGTTTATAGCTCCAAGAACTCTTGAGTTATATCCTCATGCTAAATTTCTGAAAATCTCCCAAATTTTACACAAAAGCTGCGATGACTTGAGAACCAATAAAGCTATTGACCCCACGATGGTCTCATTCAATTCAGCGTCAAAAAATCTATAGAGATTGATACCGAATACACCTTTTTCTAAATAAAAAAAAGTTGGAAAATATAAATGTTCTCCCCCTCAAAACCCAAAAAATACCCTTAAAAATTGATTTAGCGATTTTGCTAAAGAATTAAGCCATCGTCAGACCAAGATTGATTGTTGGTGAAAACGTCAAGAATTTTGAGGGGGTTAGGACATTTTGCAATTACAATGGTCTATTATTGAATAATAAACCAAAAAGGGGAGCTGATTATTTCAACTTCTTTGTTTCGTTTATCTTTCAATATTGCACCATAGTAATCGCTCTAGAAAAAACTCCCAGCACCCTTGAAATTTTCTATGCTTTACGCATGTAGAATCTGAGTATGAAATTAAAAAATTCTCAAACAATATAGCTACTTCAACTTCTGGGGCTGGGAACACAGCTCTACGTAACTATGATTCAAATCCATTTTAATTGACTTTTGAGGCGTTAATGGAGTCATCAAATAAATCGTTTTCAAGCTATTACGGCGGCTATGAGCTATTGTGGAGTATTTGAATAATCTTTGATAATTATAATCATCGTTTGAAATTATTTGATTGCTTTTCGAACATTCTTCCATCTAAATGGATAGAAATTGATTTGCCATTTTGCTGTTATGTAGTAACCTTCTCAACTCCTCAGCTTGAATTACTATTAATAATTTAATGATCTTCTTAAATCATTATAGTAGCAAAAGCTATTTGAAATAATAAACCACTATTCAATATTTTGTTGTGTTTTGAGGAAGGAAAATGAGCTGGGAATTAATTTAAATTCCTCCTCATCAGAATTACTTATTTTGAACAAAAATGCAATGAGCCTATATAATATTATTATATTATAATATATATTTTTCATGCTGAGTGGAATGAGACTAAAAATACTACAATAGAGTCAATGGTTCTCAAACTATTTTCTCAGCCTTCTATGTTTTGTGTGTAATGCTAAAAATAGTTCAACGGATTTTTAAAAACTTACGGTACATTACTTACATTGATATAAATTTCATTGTTCTACACCTCACGAGAAATACTTTCTGAAGACACCAGTGCCTTTGTGTCCATCTGTCCATGTGTCTAAAAACTGACAAAAGTCGTAAATCTCGGTAAAAAATCAATGAAATTTGAAATTACGCTAGATTTTTATAGTTTGGTACCGTTAAACTCACACACTATACTTTTGCATTATTAACCTTTTTTCCAGCATTTTCTGTTTTGGGGGCTCCTGCCAAGAAAAAGGATCATTTTCGTAGTATTCAAATTGAGATCATCATGGGGGAGGATTTTTTTTACGATTGTTCTCATTTTTAACGGGTAGAAGACGGCTGAGAATTGTTTTCATGATTTATTTTTTATGCCCACTTTTCTTTCTGTTCTATTTTGTAATGTCTCTTAATATGAATTTCTTGATATTTTATTATTGTAAACTTACCTGTTTGCCGTCGCAAACAAAGTACTATGAGATCTACGCATACCTATTTCTTAAACTGTATTTTTACTGCTTGTGTGTCCAACAATTCTGAAGTAGGGTGAGCACTTATTTCATATTATGCATTCAAATTCCTTCCACATTCTTGTTTCAGGATGGCTACTATGATGGGGCATGGAATGAGGTGGTTTAGCTTTGGGAGGAGAGCTCTCAAGGGTGCAGAGGTATTCCAGAGTTTTGTCAATAGTGATATTCAAACTGTCCGTCGACGTGCGTCCCATCTCCGATTTGGCACTCGCAATTAGTGAGTATGATATTATTTGTAACTTAATGCCACAATTATACTTGAAGCTAGATTAGCATTGCAGTAGTATAGTGCTTAATTAGTATTGTACCCCTCCTCAAATCATACAATAATTTTGATAAGATTTTGATATACTAGTAGCTTTTACTGGAGTTCAAGTTGAGAAAAATAGGCCCTCTCCTATTTTATTGCTATCAACCATAGCAATAAGTGTATTGCTATTGGTTAAATAAATTATTCCCAACCTTTGTTGTAATTTTGTATTGGGGCTTGAAAAATGAAGTGCCTTTTTATTTTTCTCTGAACAGAGGCTTTTTTCTCCCTAGTCAAACTCTATCTCCCTGTCCCATCAGCTTGAGCAAAAGATTTCATTAACTCTTTGAGATCAACCTGCTCCTCTTGATCCCTGACATTCCTTTGTTTGCTTTTGCTTATACTCTGTCGTTGCTTCGCTTAGTCGTGCTCTGAAAAATCAACGTTAGTTGGTCATTCATGGTGAACTTCTTCACAGCACAGTTAAGCATAGAATGTCTCCCAGCGATATTCCAGAGTAAGTACCTCATTCAATGTGAGCAGCGTTAAAATGACTTCTCATATTCTTTCTCATGGCTTCCCATTTTTATTTCCATGTTTACATGGTATTGTGATTGTCTGAAAAATCGGCTTTGGAAAAAAGGTGATTTTGCCTGAAATTTTCATAGTAACATACTGGGAAACACTTTCTGAACAAGTGTCTTTGTGCCTTGTGGTCCGTTTGTCTGTCATCAAAAAGTGACAAAAATCGTTGTATCTTGGTAAAAAATGAATGGAACTGATTGAAATTTCCGAGAAATTTTCTCCCAGCAAATGTGCAAAATTAGCCGTTTTCGGGTCTTTGATAACACATAATACTTCTGGTCCAGTGTTGTCCCAGTAATATATTTGAATGTGTAAGGTTGTGAATTGTTTTCCAGACGGGTGAATGTCGATTGATTATTCATGTTAAGGTCAGGGTGTACTTCCGCGTTATCCAAATATTGTTTTTAATTAAAATGTTTAGGGTTTTAACTTTGGCTCACACACCGTACTTCCATGTAATGAGGTTTTTTTGTAGGTATGGTCTACTGGCTACAAAAATCCATATATTTGAACGCTTGAGGTGTTCAAATGCTTGTGGCTGTGAGTGAATGACGCCTGATTTCCCCTTGAGGGCTGATTATACATTTTCGAGTGTCCTCGCTATAAAAATGATCTCATGTTACAAAACTTGGGTTATCTCGTTAGGCTCAGATAATGCAGTTCTGCTTTGTCAATCTAATTCGTGTGTTTTTCTATTTTTGTGTCTTGTGCAACAACAGTTGTTGTGTACTAGTGTTGGGGCCTTTGTATTAGTTTCTTGATTTGCTAATTGTTTGATCTTTGCTCACCACAGGTTTACTTCTATTTTCCTCCATTTCTGTAATACTTCTATAGGAAGTTGGCTTCACTGTAAATTTGTGTAGCTTAAAGTTCTTTCACTGTGAGGGGTACGCTGCTTACACTTATTAAATGGATACGTGTTGTTATATGCCTAAACGATTTCAAATTCTGTTGTGAATTTATTACAAAAATGAGCCATTACTCATATTCGTTCTGTTTCCAGTATAGGAAGTGCAGCTATTTGTTCACTCAAATTAATAGAGTCCTAAGCTGACAAATGAAGTTGATTATATTGTTATGTCAACAATTGTTGAAGCGTTGCACAACAAGTGGTAATACGGTTTCTATATATTAATGTTTAGCAACATTTTTCCAATGGGTGAATCGAAATGCGTAAATAATAATTATATAGTTAGTTTGACCTGAAATGTCATCAGTGCTTCTTCAGTTTGCAAAAAAAAATTATTGTTAGCTATCCATTCAAACTCCATAAGGTAATATTCCATCATATTAATGATAATGTTTTCCATTGCCATAAGAAAATACTCTATCTTCACAGTTCCCTCTCGACTGCTCCTTATCTGCTAACCCAAGATGATCGAAGAGACTTCATGGCTGTTTTCCCAGACGTAGTCAGGGAAATTGTGGAACATGACAAGACTACCCCAGAACTTGCGAGCTTATACACGAAGGTATGGAGACCGTTGTTATTCTTCCTTGCAGTTTTTAATGTGACAGTTGAAGAATTTTGCTCTATTAGCGCTACCATGAAACAGTTTCAGGCCAGACGGTTGAACAAAATCTTCCCAGGCTAGTTTTGATTTTCCTTAATAAAGAAAATATTTGCTTGCTGCTAAGCATGATCCAAAAAAATTTGAACCAAGAGCTGTTCACCCAACTAGCTAACTAATAACGTGAAATGGAACACGCTATTTTTTTCACCTTCTACTTACTCACTTGTCAATGCACAACTCAAAATCGCCCAATGTCACAAACAGCCTGTCATATTTTAACTTTCTTTTCATGCATTTATGAATAGTATGAGAGCAAAATTATTTGAAGAAGTATTACTATCATGCTTTTTTGTGTAGATTCTCCAGTACAATGTATCTAGCGGGAAGAAACTTCGTGGTCTTTCCGTAGTGTACAGTTACCGACTCCTTGTCTCCCCTGAGCGTTTAACTAAGGAAAACGTTACCTTGTCACAAGTACTGGGATGGTGCGTGGAACTGGTGAGTAGATGAATTTTGTTGATAGAGTTGTGAGCAACGAAGTCAAACGAGTTTGTATCTTTACACAATATTTGCGACAAAAATCCTGAACCATTTGAACATCTTTGATTATGAAAAGAAATCTTGATGTGTAAACAAGACAAGACGTTATTGTATTGAAAATGAAATAACAGCCGACTCTTATCAGATTGTTCGTTGAATACTCGAACTGACAAAGGTTTGATGCAAATGTTAGGGAAGTTTGACTTGTTGCACTTCTTTGAAATCACAATTAGAATTGTTTCTCCTATCGCAACATGATAACATTTATTGTACTGCTAATCTACAAGTAAATGTGAAGTCCTGAAATTACTAGTTGAAAAAAAAAGAAGAAATGAAATTAGTTTTTACTGAAGGTGAATTTTTAAAAATCTGGCCACATGTTTTGGCAACATTGGATGTACTAAAGTAAAAAACATTATGTTCTGTCCAACATTTGTGTAATATTCCATTTGTGAATATTCAAAGATAGGATTGTTGAAAACTGTGTGGATTTGGTCTTGTGTGGTCTTTAATCATATTTGAAACATACTTGTTCGATCAGTAGTAAACTTTCAAAAATGTTATTTCTTGTCAGACTACAACTATCACAATCTCAACGAAGTCTCAACCTATGGTAATAAAATCATAAAAATATGATTCACCAACCAAGTACAAAATCTTCCCAAAAACCATCCCTTGTTTTTAAACAATTTTTCTCTACTAAGGCCATAAACCCCTTCACTTTTGTGCTATATGATGTGATTTAATTTTGAGTTTCCGTTCTGTATCAATTTAGTTTCTTCTGCATTCTTAGATTCAAGCCTTCTATCTGGTGTTGGACGATGTAGTTGACGAATCAACTACTAGACGAGGGCGGCCTTGCTGGCACAAAGTTCCGGAAGTCGGTTTGAAAGCAGTCAATCACGCACTTCTGATCGAGGGAGCTACTTATAAACTTCTAAAAAAACATCTCTCAGGGACATCAGCCTATCTGCCAATATTGGAATTATTTCACTCAGTGAGTAAAATAGTTGGTTAACCTTCCTTCATCTTATGACATTTTCCCACTCTTTAAAAACAGTAGAAAATTGATTTGTGCTATTTGGGAAACGTTTTAATTGTTCATTTGGATGTTTAAATCCGAATCCCAGTAAGGGATTAGCAGATGTGGGGATCTATAAGTCCTTGTTAACACTCTTTCCATCCAAGTAAGTGGTAATTTTAAATTACTCACATATCACAAACAACTTGAGTTCTGCCTTTTTACAAATAATAATAATTATTATTATTATTTATACTTGTTAATAGTGGTCAAACATTTCACCTGCTAAAAATCAGCTTCTCAACTTTGTTTGTTGGTAATTTAGAGAAAAAACCTTCAGTGATTTAGAAAAAATGAGAGGTTATTGTGTTCATAAAGTTATTAGTATGAACAACTTTGATGGAAAGGTGCAAGAGTGTTCGGCTTAGTTGCTAATAAGTAGTTGATGGGTAAAAGTAATCAAAATTACAAACTCGAGGCTGTTAAGAATCCCTATACAATCATTTACAGCATCTTGCCGTAAAATTTTCACGTAAGTCAAGCCAAGCTCCAAAAGTGAACTGCTTCACAAAAAAAAGAAGCTATGCCAACATAGCATTTTAAGAATTCTAACTGTGTCTTCCTATTTATTTATTTTTTTATTATTATTATTTTTTAAAAATTAATTAGGGTTTTAAAAATATTGCTTCTTTATAAAGATGTATTTATTTATATTCATTGATGATTTGATTCATTGATTGTTATTATCGTACTTACCAATGATTTCAGCAGTGAAGGTTTCAAAGTCAGTATTTGACTGATACAACTTACAGGCTGCGGCTCTGTATTAATTTTTCTTGCGGTAGGTTTCTTGTATACAGCGCTTTGGCATGAATTTCGAAATGGGCTTCAAAAAAATATATAGATTCTCTCACACGGTGTTCATAATGTAATGTCTGTTCAAGCCATTTAAGTTCGTTCACACGCAGGGAAAGTTCCCGTCACAGCTCGTTTGGTTTCATTTCATCTTCACAAAGTAATAAAGAATAGTGTGAGGATGACTACAGTACATTAGCCTAATTGTCGTCTTTCGACCTAACCTGCCTGCGTAATGTTGTTCATCGGGTTAAATTGAAAAATCTGAAGCTTTGGAATGTTTGTGATTTGTCATCAGTCGGACTGAGCCAATACACTAAGCTTTGCACGTTTTCAAGTGATCAATTCCTTTAATTTAGGAATAATAAAAATTACCACCTTAAGTGTCCTACCAATCTCATATTTTAAGCCTGTCCCTGAAAATACTCGATAAGGGGATAGTTTTTGTAGTACCTACTTTATGATTGTATTCTTGGAACTATTTAACTGGCCATAGGCATTAGCCTATTTTCCGTTTCTTTTCAATTTTGTCTGTAAAACTCAGATAATTATTGACGAGCAGTCTTCATTGACCAGGTGTTAACATTGTTATAAAGTATTTTTGTTTGAATGCAACTGAACAATCTGTGTTTATATTAGATTTGTATATCGGTTTATGGATTTATCATTTCTTTGGCAATATGTCACTGGATCTAAATTCTGCCCTGCCCAAGTCGGGACAGTTGTGTCATTCCTTGATACATTTTTGTCTTCCTTGCATTTTAGTCACTTTTCATACTCTTGGGAACTTCTTAGTCCCCAAGAAAGTGATATTAATATGATGGTATTTTATTATAATGATAGACATTTTTAGTGAAGTGTTCCAACCATAAGTTTGTGTAATAAATAACTCCAATCATGAATTATTTAAAGCCACTCTGACTATTGTTGATAATAGGTAAGATTCAAACAATTCGGATTTATGGGTCGATGAAACGTCATCTATGTCCTCAGTAACATTTTTCATTTATTTCAATTTCAGACCACTTTACTCACGTCTCTGGGCCAAGTCCTCGATTGCAATACAACGACCAGCAATGGAGTTTGCTTTGAGAAAATCAACATGGAACGATACAACTTCATTATAACGCATAAAACTGCTCACTACACCTTCTATTTACCAGTGGCGACTGCTATGTATCTGGTAAACATACAGAATACATTAATCATACCAAGTACTTGGTAATAATTCATCTCCAACTGATGTATCCGAAATGTTGAAAACATATTTTCCTCTAGATGGAAAATCGGAAATGGAACCACTTCTTTCTATTAACTTGGATTAATGTGAATTTCTCAATAATGGCAATAGTTTTTGGTGACATAAATATGTGGACTTCAAAATCAATGCTCAAATATTATATTAATGCTGACCAAGGCTGGTGCTTATTTTGTGTCTGCTGGATGATTCATTTTACGCCTGCTGATCCATACTGTCCTGTGCCATTAGGCAATAACAAACCGTGTTTCTTACTTTCAGGCTGGTATTTTTAATCCTGAGCAGCATCGTCAAGCAAAATCGATCTTAATTGAAATTGGTCGCTACTTCCAGGTTCAAGTAAGAATTTTTCCCACCCTGCAATATTATACATAATGATCTGTACAAATTCCCTAATAATAACCAGTCACGAATTTTATTTAACTCACACTATCACTGCACCACCTTTTCACCATAATTAATGACCTGATTGTCCAGTAATTATAAGTTTGGCAGTAACAATTTGGGTATTTCTCCCACGTAAGGGTTCAAAAAGTTGGATTTCTCCCATAGGAGGGAACAGTCCTGCTTGTTTTAGCTCTACATGGATTAATCCAAATTTTTAAGTGACAATTTTTCGAAATCTCAACTTTTAGCTGCTTTTTCGACTTGGAAAGGTTGGGAAATTTTCGGCCGTGAAGATAGAAAAAATAGTTAAATTTTTTTCAGTCCCCAACTCATTGAGTCATAATTTTGTCATCCCACGTTAGATTTTCTTACATAATTTTTACAATCACCAAAATATATTTTTGTTGGTGTTTTGTAGGGTACACCCTATTGCACATAATCATTTAGCCAATCTTTGGATAGCTAAGTAGAAAATGTAATATATTACAGCAGGAACCAATCCCTTGGCTTTCATTTTGTTTCTTAGTTATTCATTTAATTTTTTTTTTTTTTGAAAGTTGAGAAAATTTGGTGGGGCTGGAGGACCTCTTAAATGTAAATGTATCCATAATGTTAATCTTTAAAAGTCGTTGCATGCTTCGATGTCCAGGGGTTGTGAGGGGGAGAAAATCCCCTGGACACAATTTTAATTTTCACATTTTAGGCGACCCTTGGGTTCAAAGTTGATATTTAATCAAGATTGGCTGCAATTTTTTTATTAGCGATCCGCAGTTAATATGTTAATACGTGGTTAAATGTGATTCAAATTCAACACATACCTACCTGGATGTTAATGTCTAATTTGACTCAGCATCGAATTTACTAACCTAATTTATGTCTAGGATGATTACTTGGACGTTTTTGGTGAGAATACTGGAAAAGAAGGCACTGATATCCAGGATGGCAAATGCTCGTGGTTGGCTGTGGTTGCTTTGCAAAGAGCAACGCCTCAGCAGGAGAAAATATTTAAGGTATGGGACATTCTGATATTTTGTTTAGTTATGAAAATATTGCAACAGGATTTTCATGCTTTTTATTTTATTTATATTTTTTTCTTTGATGTTCAGTGTCCTTTTTCTTTTTGAACTTTTCAATTATTCGGATAAACAAAATTCTCCCACTAGAACTAATCTTCATAGTAATATTATGTTTCTACAGAACTGAGTTCATGAAATTAGGATATGATTTTGAAATGACTATCCGGACTCTTCTGGAAATTGGAAAACAGAGAATTCGCATAGAAGTTTTCAATTTTTTATTTCAAAAGTACCTAATCTTCATAGTAATATTATGTTTCTACAGAACTGAGTTCATGAAATTAGGATATGATTTTGAAATGACTATCCGGACTCTTCTGGAAATTGGAAAACAGAGAATTCGCATAGAAGTTTTCAATTTTTTATTTCAAAAGTACCTGCCAGGTGGATAACCGAATGATGGCTTGAAGGTCTAAAATTGGATCCGTAAAGATTGGGGATTATAGTGAGGTTATTGAGTTTGAAAAATGTCTCAAACCTAAGGGAGCTATCACGTTGTTTATGTCAGCACTTTTCTAGTGCTAGGGCAGCGATGCAGTTAGTTGGGTCAGAGGTAGACCCTATGTATGGTGAGACTGTGCTTGTGACGTTAACAGTTTCTCTCTGTTTCATGCCACTTTTCTAATGTGCTTATATTTTCTCAAGGATTCCTCCTTCAATGTTTGTTTTTCTATTTCATTTGGAAATACCGTTTTTAAGGGTGTGTAATAATGATTAGTGATCACATACCGAATAAAAAATCAATGGGAATGCCTAATTGGAGAGAACGTAGGATAGCAAACTATTTTTATGGCTATGAGGATGAAAAATAGGTTGTTGGTTGAATGTAGGGTGGGAAAGGACCAAGCCACAACTCTTGACAAGCTAGTATATAAAATGTTTGCCGCTGATTGTTAACGGAAAATAACAGTTGAAATGCGTCTCGCAGAAGGAAGGAGTTATTGATTGGTCGAAATATATGTGTGCATCAATATTCTCACAATGAGATTGCGAAAAATTTTGGCGCTGCATTTTCTATGAACAACTAAACTGGCTGGAATGTTTGCTAGTTTTAAAACAATTCGCAATTACATAAAATGTTTTTTCAATGTGAACCAAACAGAAAAACTTGTTTTAATTCTGTTCAATTAACCATGCTCAGAAGTCTTGGATTAAAACTTTACAGCATCATACATTATTGAATTGATTCATGCATTTCTATGTAATCTCAAGAGGTACCGCGTATTATTTTGGTCTCTTTCTTTTAGAAATCGTTGGTTCTGTTCAATGAAATGATGTTTGTGTCCATACTTTCTAAATAGTGAATGGTCAGTTTATCTTAATTCGTTAATTCCTCTAAGCACTGATTGTTGTGTCTCTTTGCAGGAGAATTTTGGTAAGCCTGAAAAGGAGAATGTTGAAGTAATTAAGCAGCTGTACGTGGAAATGGGTTTACCTCGTGTATACGAGAAATACGAGGAAGAAACGTATAATATGATCAACATGCGCATCCAGCAGCTGAGTGCTGGGCTCCCTCATGAACTTTTCTTTGGTTTGGTTGAAAGGATTTATGGTAGGAAGAAATAAACTGCTTCTTCAGGGTGTTGAAAAATTGTTTCTGTTGTAAATGGCAAGAGTTGATTAGGTAAGGACTGGTGGAAAATTTTTCATTTATGAGTTTCATTCTGGTAGTTTTCAAATTATGAACTGAATGAACACCTGATGATATTTATTCCTTCAAACGCAAAGAGTGCACAACAGCTGGCCTTTTCAGCATTGCCACAGTAGTATTCTATGATAAAATGCATGAGGAGTTGAGTGGAAATGTCCAACATTTCATCAATCTGCAGCATTAATGGTTTGACCTCTTGCACTCTTTCATTCTATCCACTCAACCAGCCTGGTTGAGAGGTACAAACCAGCTTGATTAGGGGAAGGGTCTTACCTCAAGTCCGTTGGCATTGTACTACATTACAATAATTGATCTACAACCACCGATTCGACATGAGAAGAGGTTTGAATCACTGGCTTACTCTAATAATCACCCATAGTCGGTCATGGTTAGGATATGTATATGTATTATTTGAGTAGTTTGCAGGAAGGTATCTACTGCAACTAGCCCTATTATATAAGAGATAGCATTAGATAGATAGGTACCCATATATTGTATAACATCGTCAGAATGCAAAAAAAAAATAAGACTTACCTCTAACTGATCATTTCCAAGACTTGTGTGCTGGAAGAGAATTTTCTACTTGGACATTGTCCACTGAAATGATGTTCGTGGGGTACAAGTATCCAAATATGATTGAAATACATTCGTTTAGACATGGAAAATAGCTCAAACCCAGGGGGTGTACATTGACTTACTTTGAAATTTATCTCCTCTACATGACTGAGCCTTGATTTTTTTTTTACTCTAACTCAAAACCTGGTAGGCTCAATATCAACATCAAAAGAACCAATCAAGGACTGTGCATGCGCCCGATCTGGTTCTATAACAACCTAGTCTATTCCACTCAATCCTTGAATCTAACGTTTGTAATAAGGTGTAGATTTTGTACGTATTGAGGCAAAGATTGTGTATGTATTAAAGTGTTGATAGCGTATAAGCTACACTGATTTTCTCATACCATGTGTAAGAGTAGCTGTGCGATAAAGGCTGAAAACGCTCAATTTTCTGTACATTCATGTACATTGAGAAGAGGAGTTAATTCTATTCAATACCAACATTCATTACTATAAACAAAAATTATGTGCTGTACTCTTCTACTTCTGTGCCTTAGTAGTACGTAATTATTAGGTTTAAAATGATCGATTCTATGTGTGCGTTTGACTGTAATATATTTTTTCTACACCTCTAATAAAATGTAGCCCTCAATGAACGCATCTGTTTATCTGCACCTGAATGCGATATTTTTCTTCAAAAGTTGAGTTAAAAATAATGGAGCCAAAGAAGTGACTTTTCTTTCAACCGAGTCGCAAGCTTTAGTTGAAGTTAGCAGTAGTTAATTTTTTCTAGGCTTCGATGTTGACCACAGCTATGATGTATCGATTTCATGCAATTAGCATAATAGTCAAAATGATGAATGTTTAGGGGTTTTTCTTCCCTGGACATCAAAAAATGCAACAACAAGGAAAAGATAAAATGTTTATTTTCCAAGTAAATATTATTTAGAAGTATCAACAGAATTTTGGCACAACTTGAACAGTGTCATAAGTAAAAAAATATGACTAAGGGCATACCGATGAGTAGCAAGGCGGCAAATCGTCTTGCTGATTCAGCTGGACGACCTCATCGTAGGATGGAGGGGGTCGAAGCAGGAGATCAGACGCAGCTGATGGGATACTAGGTATCACAGTATCAGTTTCATCCCTTGAACAACTGAGCTCTCCCAGCTCAACATCTCCCGATGTTGCAATCTGAAAGTATTAAAAGTTAGTCATTGAAAGTCATTTATAAGTTGGATGGAAGCCTGAGTTCACCTTCTTTTCACAGGCTTTTGTTTGTATAAATTTCTTTTGTTACCTCTATAAGTGTATGATTAGAGTAGAGTGAAAAGAAAAGTGTTCTGCAATGAAAGAAAACTGGTACACGCTTCTGAGATAGATGAATTTGTATGCAGAGACTAAGAAATTCGTGAATAAGGGGAGAATTTATATTTACCTCATTTGAAGCGGTTGGGCAAGTGGGAACAGGAACAAAGCAAAGGTTAGTGATTTGCACAGGTCTTCGCTGAGAGCATCCAAAGTGTAAGCGGAAATTGAGGACAATAAATCGAAACAATACCAGGATGACAAACACAAATGCAGCAGCTGTAAGAACAGAAGTAGACAATGAGATATATTATAACAGGTTAAAATTGAACAAGTATTGGGCAATCAACGTTTGATTCATTTTATGTTCATTTTAATATTAATAGCAGCAATGTTTGTTGGGAGAAAAACACAACAGGCTCTTGAACAAATCATCAATCGCATTGAATGAAATCCTCGATCTTGATAAGAAAGGGGATTCTCGTTGATTGATCTATTAACAGATTTGGAGCAGTTTTCTCAGATAGTGCTTTCATCAAGTTTATGTGTCTTTGGAGGCGTCAGATCTGAATACGAACACATATTTTTAATATAGCTTTTCCAAGTCTAATTCAGAATTTTCCAAGTCTAATTCAGAATTTTCCAAACCTATTTCAGAATTTTCCAAACCTATTTCAGAATTTTCCAAACCTATTTCAGAATTTTCCATTTCAATTTCAGAATTTTCCAAACCTATTTCAGAATTTTCCATTTCAATTTCAGAATTTTCCATTTCAATTTCAGAATTCGTCATTTCATAGTCAAAATTTGATGAACTTTTGCGTGGTGATCGCCGCGCTGTGGTTCATCACGAGTGACGAAACCTTAGTCAGTAGGTACCTACTTAAGTCGTCCAACACTGACCTGAGACCCTCTTCTCGTCCATAAAAAAAAAATATGCCCTCTCTTCATCTTTACTGTGAAATTAATTAATTGGATTTCTTTGTTCTAACTTTTCAATTTTTTTTTTCTTTTTTTAAACTCCTATGAATTTTTTTGTACCTACAGTGGAACACGTTGGAAGTCCTTTTTTTACTTTTACGGTTTGTTTTTACTTTATGCCTGCTGTGGAGTTTGTTGGACGATTGTTCCATTTCTATAGAATTATGGAATTACAATACTCGTAGTTTGTGAAATTTTTGTGCAGCCCACTTTTTCTTCATCCCGGTTTCCTACTCATCCGATCGATGATGGTTCAAAACAACTTCATCAGTCTTCAAAACATGACTGCTGCTCATATGGCTTTGACATATGAATTCTGAAATTGAAATGGAAAATTCTGAAATAGGTTTGGAAAATTCTGAAATAGGTTTGGAAAATTCTGAAATTGAAATGGAAAATTCTGAAATAGGTTTGGAAAATTCTGAAATAGGTTTGGAAAATTCTGAAATAGGTTTGGAAAATTCTGAATTAGACTTGGAAAATTCTGAATTAGACTTGGAAAAGCTATAAAATGCACACATTTTTTGAGAAATAATTTTCCAATCGGCAGCTACCAATTGACCTGGTACACCTACTTCACTGTTGGACATCCAATGATTCTCAAAATCAGCCTAGTTCTAAAGCCAAACAGGAAATGAAAATTGGTGTGAATAGATAACACAGTACTTCCATGTTGAGAGTCTGCAAACCGATACTATTGTCCAGTAAAATTAGCTCATAAAAGAAGTGCTTACTGGAAAACTGGCAATGATTTTAATACCAATTATGGTGGAATTTACCAACAAAAAAATTGAGTTGGAATTAGCGTTAGAGTTACCAATACAGCTAACTCTAACCCTAACTCCAACTCAATTTTTTTTTCTTTAGTGAAATCCACAGTTAGTGGTGCCGAAAAAGAACTAAACTTTTGGGAGCCAAAAAACCTTGAACACTGAAGTAGCTTACCTACACTTTTCAAGCAATCCCTATCTGATAACATTTACTCTCTAGCTGTGATGAAAAAAGAAATAGAAAAAGCATTAAAAATAAGGTAACATGCTATTTACTTACCCTGAGCAATTTGGAAACATGTCTCAACTAACTCCGGGACAGTATTCAAGGGTTTCTGATCAACAATATGAAGGTCATCGTATCTCATGAATCGGCGATCAGGTTGCTTTTCTTCTGCAAAGATAGGAAATCGACTTATAAGTACTTGAAATTTCCACAAGTATCTGAAATTTCCTTATTGTACCGCACAATCTTGATCAGGACGAAAAAATAGGGGCTGCTTAGAACTGAAGGCCACAAATCTTTTGTAAAAGATTTTTGCTGTTCCCAATCACGTTTTTTTTTTGCAGTTTTTCAAATTTACACGACACTTTTGCAAAGTTCGAATTTTACTTCTAATCTCCTGTAAGAATGAGTATCTAAGTATAATTCAATAGTTCTATAAGTATTTATAATTAATTTTCTTACTTAAAAAATAGAAAAGTGTTGTAACACTAAAAATGCGGACGACTAATTAATAGTAGTTGTCAAATTACCATTGTTTTGACCACAAATTCGGATTCAGCATTAAATTTCCTGTAAGCATAGCTTTTAATATCGCTCGAAAACAAAAGTTTAATTTTTCAACCCTCCCAACGCCAGAGCTCAAAATTTTGGCAAGTAAGGATAATTTATCTATTTAGCTCAGCTGAGGTTAAATTTTTGTTAGTTCAAAAACTGATTTTTTTTAACCACTTGCAATTTTTGCAAAAATCACAAGAATACATGTTGGTAAGATAACACATTCCTGAAATTTTCAGATTTTTATCTGAACTTAAATACGAGTAAAAAATCATTGACTGATCATGGCAAAAAAATTGCAGAAGAACCCCTTGTTTTTTTTTATGAAAAATTTTCTATTTTGATTTTGATCAAATTTGGCATAATGATAATTAATTATGATTATATCCATCATATATGCTACATTATTTGTTTTTGTTGCCCAAATGGATGAGAAAGATGTTCAAGATGTGGAAAAAATGGAATCATGGAATGGAAAGTGTTAGATTAAATTATCAATCATTTGGTATACTCAACCATTTGAATTAATGCATTTTTGTTAAAGTTATCGAGGGTGAAAGTACCAAATCTTGGAAAAATTTGAATGTAGGAACGGTCATTCTGGCTAAAACTTTGTACAAGTTGAAAATCCAATACTTGGGGGGAAAACATAGAAAACCCACTTCCTACCGACCTAATTATAGTTACTACTATACTAACTATAATTAGGTCAGTAGGAAGTGGGTTTTTATGTTTTCTTTCCCAAGCATTGGATTTTCGCCCCCAGTTAATTAGGTAGCTAGATGAATAATGACAACCTTACAGTAGGGAAACCTGTGAACATTGATTTAGAATTTTTACATCCTCAAGATACTTACTAAGTGTTGCACAGCAATTAACGTCCCATTTCCCCGAACACCATTCCTTAGGAATGCATCGACCGTCGGAACAACTCAACTTGTCCCCACATGGATCTTGACCTTGAACCAAAATAAAAAGAAAATATCATACCGACATTAACTTTGATGAAAGGTACAGAAAAAAAATAAAGCTATAAAAACTCTGCCTCTGATTTCCAATCCTCTCAGTAAGAATCTTGTATTTTTAAGTAAGCAGAAGCAGTGTTATCATGAAGGTAGGTAGGTACTCATTATGTAAGGTTTTATCAGCTTCAAGAATCGTACAAGTGTTGAAATTCAACTTTACAACTTTGTTTCTGCCAAAATCTTGAAAAAAATATATACTCCATGGAGGACAGCACAGCATTATTTTGGTTTCAAGACTTATAACGTAGGATCAACATGATGTACTCCAGACTGAACCACTCGAACAGCTTGAGAATTTAGTAGAATTATAATTGTACGGACGACAATGATTAAATATTGATATTTATTTCATCGGGCCCTATAGAACATTTTACAACTGATTTCTGTTGGATAGGAAAAGTTTGTCATAGATGAAGGCCTAAGAGCAATCAATTTGACAATATAGCTCACTCTTTTCGTGGAGATATTGACTATTTTTCTTTTGCTATTTCAATAAAATGGGTTTCCACAACTCACAGGCGAGCAGCTTCCTGACATAATTTATTTTCTACTTAGTGAATCTATTCTATTGGTTCCCCTGGGTGATAAGTTAAATACACTCCACTAAATCTGGTATCTTGGTATCACCACCTACCACAATTATGAATGTTCTCATCCTGATTGTTCGAGCAATCTTGGCGGCCATCGCAAACATATCGCTGTGGTATACATACATGTGCACTGCATTTAAATCCTAAGCACGATTTCTCTGAAACAAAAACATACAATCTCGTATAAGTTTGTGTTCCAACTTTTGTGTTAAGTTATACTTTCTAATGAGTTGGCACTTCTTTAGAAACAATCATCATCAACACAAAAAGTGGCCTCAAACTTATCGATTTCATCAGAAACGCATAAAAGATAGCGAAGGTAATTTCGAATTGATTTTATTATATTTTCTCCTCTATAGCAATTGAGTGTTCGATCGTCACCCTAAACAGACAGTCATACACCGATAACGTGTGTTTGTCAAGTTAGGAATATTCTTGGATGTAGGAAGGGTTTTTATAATTTACTCTATCATAAAATGAAGTTAGATAAATCAAAACCTGTGAGTAGTAAGGTACCATTTGGCAAGGAGGTTTGCAACAACAAAAACAATTTCCATTCATTAGCTCTTCCTAAAATAAAAAAAATTTCGGAGTACAGTACTATAAATTTTTTTTACAAATTCACCTCCGCTCCAAATTCAACTTTTCGGACAACCACAATACTTCCATTTATTACGCAACATAACTAACACAACTTCCATAAAGCAATACAGCTGTAATCGATTCTAGAAGACTGTGTGAATAAATCATCAATTTTTTTTTTTATATTCAAAGGGCCAATTCCCAATTTTTGTAAACTTACCCATGTGCAAGCAAGGTGGGAGCTATAAGTGATTCCATACAGGAAACTATGATGAACAAAATTAAATGTCAAGTTACGTACTAACTTTTTACAAAAATATTCACAGCTTTATAAACACTAAAATTCTTGAGATCGTTGTTACAGTCGTCATCAGCAATGCAATACCCGCATTTGTACTCCCCCGAGTCATTCGCTGATAACTTGGGAATGATGAGAAGAGAGTCTCCGTTTTGCAATTGAGTATAGTACGCTCTGAAAGACAACATTTAAGTAGTTATAATTTGATAAGGTATTCCTTTCCTAAATAGAATTGGGGTAAAATACAAGGCTAATTGAGTTTCTCAATGAATCCTTCCTTTCTCTCAAGTATACTCACCCTGTTGCTGCTGGCAGTACCCATGTCACATTGTGTTCGGGTCGGCTCGAGTGGCAGGTGAAATTAAGAGGGTCGTCGATATCATTGACCACGTAATCAGCAGCGATGGAGTTCGCTGCTGTTAATATGATCACTGAATCTTCATCATTGTTTGCCTCTATTCCTGCAATGTATTAAAATGCAATGAAAATATCAGCCCACACCTTATTTCAGACGTGGCATTACTTGTTCAGCCGCCTGGTTTAGAAGGAGAGATGATACAAGGAGACTTTATTTTCTATATAAAAGTATATTTCTACATTCTATCATTCGAGATGCCTAAAAAATACGATAATGTTGGGGTCGGCGATTGAACGATGCCTGATTTTTATCAAGTGGGTCACATACGGTACCTACAATTCGCTTTTTTCTCATATTGACAATATTTTGATTTTTACAGACCGCAAAATTGAATATATTTTAACGCTGGGAGACTTTAAATGTTTCTATATGACAGCCGAATATCGAATCATTTTTATTTTTGGGTTCACACACAGTACATCTTCGTAAAACGTATTTGAAGTTATTTTCTTCGAACGCTTTTGTAATTTTCGGGTCTATTTGGTTTAAATATTACCAACTTTGACTATACTTGAAGCTCAAGGTCATGAAATATTTGGGACGGTGATTGAATAAAGTCGAATTTTTTCTCAAGTGGATCACATACAGTACTTCCTTGTTATACGCATATTTGCTATTTTTTGATTTGTCAGACTGCAAAAACGATTATATTTAAACGCTGGGGGACTATAAATGTTTCTTTATGTCAGCTGAACGTCGATTTATTTTATTATTAGTGCCACACACCGTACTTCCTCGTAATTTGGGCACTTTTGTATATTTGGGTCTTCTTGCCTTAAAAATGACTCCATTTCACAAAACTTGATATGCATCGATTGGATCACACACCGTACTGCCGCCTTATGATGTGTATTGAGTATTTAGATTTTTACAGGCCGTGAAAAGATTATCTTTGACGCTGGAGGTTCATAGAATATATCCCATTTTACAAAACTTGGCTTGAATCGTTGTTAGGATCACATACTGCACTTCCGCATTATTAACCTAATTGGTGAGTTTTTCTTTTTTGGGTTCTCTAAGCTAGTTTTTCAATTACAGTTGTAATCACGTTGCAACCTTCGTAGGAGCTTTCTTGATTTTATAATTGGTTACTCCAGTTACCGCCTCAAACATGGAATAGTGTGTGATCTATGCACACCACTGGTTTTCTTGGGGAATGGTTTATTATTGAGTAATAAACCAAAACTCAAATTGCCAATTTCACCATTGTTTGATATTAAAATGCACAAATCTCCTCATTCTTTTTTTCTCGAATGATAATACTTTTCTCAAGCCTATCCGCAATCACACAGAATGAACGAATCCAAACAACATTTGAGAAATTTACCAAACGTTAGCGCAGGATAATTAAATTATTTGAACGTATACGTGCCAAGATTTTGCACAGTTTTTCGATCCCTACGCAACACCTGAGCACAGTCCATCGAAAATAGCAAATCTGAATTCCAACTCACTGAGAATTCAACGTAGTTAACGAAATTAGAACTACCGGATTGAATAATCCGCACCTGTTCTGAGGACGCTTCAATTACTTTACGGAATCGCTGATTTACAAAAGATCATTAGTTTGACTTACGTTTTCCATGCCACTTTCCATCCGACCCGAAAGTATTCGGTAAGGCCTCGTGAGTAGTTTCGGCCAACAGATATTAGCCATGGAGAAGTCAGAATTCGTAGCAAGAAAGCCGACACAAAAACAACCAACACCAATTCTACGCTGACCGATACCATGTTAGAGAAGTTGAAAGGTCGGTTAGATTGGAAAGAATGCAAAAGTAGACAAGCCGCACTAATAAACAACAGGTGTAACATTGTAATGAAGAAAACAGAGGACATCTTTATTCGGTTAATTAGAAAGTTGTAAAGCGTACAGAGAAATATAAAGGAGAATCCGTTCCGTTAAATGAATCACAAACAGTTAGTAAGCAAGTATTATTTGTAAACGGCAGTAGAATCATATACCTTTTACGGAGAACAAAATGTAAACTATAGTCAACACTAGAATCATTTTGCATGATGCATCAATGCATACTTCGCATTTCAACTGATTTATCTCGATAACATTGTAGACAGATTAGCTTATAAACCAACTAAAAATGAAAGGAAAGTTTCAGTTAGACGAAACTCAATAACATCAATTAAGGAGTTAACACACGCACAAGCGCGAAAGTTAACGTTGAATATCAACAACCACGATCCAAAAAAGGCCGCGATAGCGAAATGATAATCGAATCGATAGTTTTGGCTATCGATAGTTCTCGGCTATCGATAGTTTTCCGCCCTGGCGTATATCGATACTAGCGCGCGGAGTGCGGCCAGTGGAAAGAGTGAAGGGTACTTTTCTAAGAAATTAGAGTTAATCTATAATCATCTCCCTTTGGAAAACTGGTGGAGGTATATGTTCGATTGTGAAGAGTGTAACTTTGGGTAGGCCGTTAGCAGTTTTCCAGCCTAACTATAATAGCTAAATTCGTGAAATTTTCACCAAAAATCAATCTCGGTCCTACGACAGCCCAATTCGTGAACCAACTTGCCAGCTCAATTTTAAGGGTATTTTTGAGGGGGAGAAAATTCATATTTTCCAAGGTTTATCAGAAAAATGGTATCAAATTTGGATATCAAATCAATTTGGTATCAAATTTTATAGATTTTTGGACGCTGAATCGAATGAGACCATCGCGGGGTCGATAGCTTTATTGGTTCTCGAGTTATCGCAGCTTTTGTGTCGAATTTGGGAGATTTACAGAAATTTGACGTGAGGGTATAGCTCGAGAGTTCTTCAAGCTATAAAAATCGTTCTATACTCATTGGAATTGTCGTCAAACATGTCAAACATTCTCTCCAGCTGTAGGGTAAGGCAAAAAACTTAGCTTTTGATAATTATTCTATCTTAATTTTTACAGGCTATAAGAGTCAATATTTTTATACGTTTGAGGTCTTGAAATGTTCGTTATAGCGAGCAAAAGACGCTTGGTTTTTTTTTTTTTTTTTTTTTTGGGCCTTTTTCACGATTTGGCTAGTACGTATTTTGATTTTACTGGCTAAAAACTCAATATATTTGAACGCTCAAGGTCTTGAAATGATTGGGACAGAGATTGAATGAAGTTTGCTTTTTATATCGTGTGTCACATGCAGTACTTCCGCGTATTCACATGTTGACTATATTTTATTTTTACAGACCGCAAGAATGAATACGTGTGAACGCTGGAAGACTTGAAATGTTTCTTTACGTCAGCTGAATGATAGTTGATTTTTATCATTGGTGCCACACACCGTACTTCATCGTAATTGGCATTTTCAGTTATTTTACTTTGACCACGTTCACAAAACTTGTTATGTATAGTTTTGATCTCACAAAGTACTTCCACCCTATTCTGTTGTTGTTTTACTCTTGCTGTTGAGATTTTTAAAGGCCGCAAAAATCAATTTTCAATATTCATATCTCCATGAAAAATACTTCCATTTACTACGTAAACATGGAAGTAAAATGAATGAAACCGAATGGAGTTTTTAGGGAATGTTTTACTAGCGATTGAGCAAAATTAGCCATATCCGGATTTTGGATAAAACGACTTCCTCTTGCTGATTTTCACACAATTGTACAATACAAAATAAATACAAATATTAGCTATTCTTTTATCTGACAGCTAAAATATTTTGTCTTTCTTTCTTTTTATTTTTACGACGAAGGTCAACCTTTCATATAGAAATGTTAATTACTTTTGGCGTTAGTTGAAGGTTCAAAATGTTTTTGTCGGTTTTATTTGAATTTAGGCGTGTGAATTGAATACAGTTTATTATGATTTAATTGATGACTGAAGATTTCAGCGTTAATGTGTGATTAAGTAATATCGTCAAAGGCACAGCTGCTGATTTTTGACGAAAATTAGCCAAATTCCACATCGAGACCGTATTAAAACGCTGCAAATTATTGTGCAGTGGTTTATTATTCCTTCACTTCAATAATTATTTAAGAAGACTAACTATTTCTGATAGTAATTATTCCGACCATCTGTGAACGTTCCCACCGAAAAACAGATGGTAACTATAAGGGAAAACTCCATAGCAACTATTGTCATTTTAATCATTTTTATTTTTCTTAATTTCCTAATTAAAAGCTAAACTTATTGCCTAACGATACGGAGAGAGTGTTTGACGACCATTCCAACGAGTATAGAACGATTTTTATAGTTCCAAGAACTCTCGAGTTCTACCCTCACGTCAAATTTCTGAAAATCTCCTAAATTCTACATAAAAGCTGCGATAACTCGAGAACCAATAAAGCTATCGACCCCTCGATGGTCTCATTCGATTCAGGGTCCAAAAATCTATAGAAATTGATACCAAATACACCTTTTTCTGAAAAACCTTGGGAAATATGAATTTTCTCCCCCTCAAAACCCCCCAAAAATACCCTTAAAATTGAGCTAGCAAGTTGGTTCAAGAGTTGGGCCGTCTTAGAACCGAGATTGGTTTCTGGTGGAAATTACAAAAATTTAGCTATTATAGTTTGGCTGGAAAACTGCTAACGGCGAACGGCATATAGACAGAATTTTTTTTTATTGAATATTCAGATTGTACATGCCTTGAAACGTAAAACATCAAATTTTGAGGGGGTTGGAATTTTTTTTCTTGGGCGATTACAATGGTTTATTATTGAATAATAAACCAATATTATTGAATAATAAACAAAAAAAAACTACTTAAGGTTGTATTGTAATTATATAAGCTTCGCCCTTAGTTCCACCAAAAGAAATAGCACGAGAAGGCAGGGAAATAAAAATGTCCCAACAGTTCGCACAATTTTAATCAATCGAATTTAAGTTCCCTTTTACAGATGGGACAGTTGTTTGACGTTTTAACCCACTTTCTCAAACAGTCACCGTGGAAAATATGGTGGCACGGCGTTATCCGCGCAAGTTTCATTGGATTCAGGCAAACTGCGCAAACATCCTCAAATGTACAAAGTTCGTCTCCTGTTGCGAATCTGTAGGGGCTGAGCAGAGCTCTTTCCGAAATGAGTTCTTTGATTGTGGACGTATAGCTGTCCTTAAGTCGGAGATAAACGTTTACGTAGAAACCGAAAATCGCTACGCGGACCGGGCCCCAAATCAATAAAGGCAGTAGAAGAAAAAACGAAGCCCAAACTGTTGCCAATTGGAATAAAACTGGGACATAGAGCGCTTCCATATTTTCGAAAGCCGGTATTTGTAAATAGTTAATGAACGTAAACAATAGTTCGGCGAACACTTTTTCTGTTATGATATAATACAAGAATGTAACAATCATGTAAGCTACGCTAGGCTTGTAGTTTTCTAAACCAGTTTCTAAGCCAAATACGAGAAGCATGAACACTAATGTGATTATGAACGTAACCGCTTTCGTCCATTCGAGCACGAGTTTTGTAGCTGACATCGCCAAATGTTTGATGTTAGTATGATCCGTCATCTTCACGTACGGTGACCAATCTTCTTTTTCAATCAGTTCTTTTATGTAGGCAACCGAATACGCAATTACGTTGTAAAACATCAAAGTATAGAGACACGTCACTTTCTGCCCAGGAACCAGTGTTTTATCGCAGATCATAAAAAACCAGATCTGAAATTGAAAACGGCATTTCATTATTCGGATCGTAAACCGATGAGAGACTTTTTCGGAGTCAGAAGATCATGAAATCTGTGGTGATCATGAAAATTTGTGTAGATCTTTTTCCTGAAGCACTAGAGAGGTAGAAAAGGCGGCCAGGGAAGTGAAAACCATTCCCTCAGGACCGATCAATGTTTTAAGATGATCAGAGCAGTCCAATTTAATTGAATAAAAACAGCAAAGGTCAACTTTACCTGATTGAACATGATTCCCAAATTTTTCAGTTTGAAATAAGCGGTTTCGACGCGATCTATTGGCTCATATACCATCCATAAAAATTTCACCAAGGCATTGCACAACGGTGAACACCATTCTGAAACAAGGATACAGCGCGGAAGAAATAATTGTCAACTTGGATGCTATCTTCAAAGAGAGAAAGAAGGAGAGAAGAATAAATAGGACAAAAATAATAAGGACAATATTTAAGAAAAGAAAAAAAGGATGAACACAATGATCGATGTTTTATGAATAGAAGCTCAATTTCTAAAACTGCCGTTTTCCGATTGGCATAACTCCCCACGAATCGAACATTCGTAACATCAAAATAAAATCCTTTCTTCCATCGAATTTTCGCTAAAAATTAAGTTACTTTTTGCTCATTTCAAAATTTCGAATTATCAAATTCAGCGTTAGAAATGCTCAAGTTCACGCTACATAGAACCCAATGCTAGCACTCTATGAATAAATTTTATGCATCACTTCACATAATAAGACGGGAAAACGGCCAACTAGAAAGTTTTTGGTGGTAGCAGAATTTCTCAGCTAAGTAATTATACGAGTAATCTATTGAAGGCCAGAAAAATCAAGAACTAGCACATTTATGTAGTTATGAAAATATAGCGACGTTATCTCATTTTGAACTTCTATACTTCGAGCGCTTTCGCCATTCAAGGCCTCTTCAGGAAACATCTTCATAAAAATTTATTATGTCACCTGTATTATATCTAGTCACCCCTGCATTTGAATCGAGTCCCCCTATTTATTATTTTAATTTATTAGACTCTAGTTTCAAAAAGCGGACGTGTTTTAGAAATGTCCTATTGACAATCCCAGCGTGGTGGAAATATTTACAGGACCTATTAAAAAAATAAAATAAAAAATATGAAGAATGTTTCCTGAAGAGGCCTTGAATTGCGAAAGCGCTCGAAGTATAGAAGTTCAAAATGAAATAACGTCGCTGCTTTCATCCCAACCTCATCCCCACGTGGAATAAAACTGTTGGTAATGAAGCTGTGAATGTGCTGAAGTGCTCGACCAGCCAATAAAGAATCGGAAAATGAGTCGCCTGGGTTTTCTTCCCCTCACACCTACTGGATATCAAAAAATGCGACGACCAGAAGAATAATTCTTCGGCAAATTCTATGTCAAAATCAATCAGCATCTTCTCGTACAAATTTTTGTAATTTCACTGGCCTAAATAATTATGGAGACCTTTTTGGTAAATTATTTAGTAAATTATTAGTACACGCATTAAGGGAAAGTAGTGGGAATTCATTAGAGGTGAACAATAATAAGTTATGAAGGCTGGTGGTTTAGAATACAATACAATATTGATATTTCTGCATATCGGTTCTTTCTGAGCAGACATATCGGTTTGTCATAAATGCCGCATAACTGATACTTTTTTTTTTAATTTTTAGTTTTTTGCAGCGTAATGTGCTTTTATTAAATGTGGCTCAACATTGCTGCGGTTTACCGTTCAGCCGGTGAGTGATGCTTCTTAGACCTTTGACACGGCAAAAATAATTAGTGAACACTATCATTGGTACGACAAGAAAAGAGTAGAACATCTCTCTACGGCTCGCCATCTGGACCATCCGCGACCTAAAAAAGAAGAGCACTGCTTATAAAAATCTACTAGGGAACGAAATTCAACAAGTTTTGTGGAATGGGGCGATTTTTATAGCGATTCAAAAGCACTAAAATAAATGAAAAAAAAAAAAAAAAAAAAAACTGAAAATGCGAGTTACAAAGAAGTACGGTGTGTGACACCAATAATAATACAAATAACCATCAATCGACACTCAGGTGAGTTGGAGAAACATTTCAAGTCCCCCAGCGTTCAAATATAATAACTTTTGTAGTCTAAAAATCAAAATATAGTAAATATGCGAATAACGCGGAAATTCTTCATGTGACCCACTTGATAAAAATCATTCAATCGCCGCCCCAAACATTTTAAGGCCTTGAGCGTTCAAACATAGCCATTTTTCCGGCCCGAAAAATCAATTACAAAATACGACCAGTTCGCTGGTTTGTTGGTTTTTTAATGGAATGCTAACTTAGTGCGACGAAGCCTGTAAATTTATCCTGTGTTATATCATTTTTATTTTTATTATATATATTTTTTAATTTTATTTCTATTTCTACTTTTTTTTTTAATGTGGTGAACTTATATTTCATTTGTCCATAATAAGCAAGGGCTCTTCTCCCTAACAAGGCCTTTGCCCATATAGGGGAATAATTTCCTTGCTATTTTTCATATACCATTGTAATGTGTTGTAATAAGACGAAAAAAAATATGGCAGAAGAATTGGTTCCAAGTTGAGTTAACGAAATATGTTGAGCGAAATTAATGTCTACGTTATAAAATAAGCTGGATATTGACGACTTTCCCGACCGCTGTTAAACCTGCACCTAGGAAGCAATGGAACGAGTACTTGATCTCGCCACTCGATCAAATGTTTACACAAAACAAACAAAGCTAAATCGAGATTCGGCCGTTCACTCGCCAGAGATTCCTTACCTCTGAGTGCGACTAAATTACGCTGGAAACATAATTAGGCACCTATGCCAGAATCGATTAAGTGTAGAAAACAGCGATGAATGAAGTTCTGAAAACGAGGAAAACCACGTCGCATCGAATAGAAAACAGTTAACTGACCGCGACGTAGTGCGTCCGAAATTCAACGTTTAGACGACGGATCGCGATGACAGAAATAGACGTAGAAGCAAAATGAGAGTGTAGTTGCCAATAGACGCTATTTCCCTTCTTCACCAGCAGTCAAACCACGCATCCGATTTCTCTTGGAAGTAAATATTTTCGAACGTTTTTGGTGGAAGAATTCAGCCATCCATTGTCACACCAAGATCGATTTTTGGTAAACATTTCAAGAAATATACTATATTATGGTTTCGTCAGAAGAATGTTGACGCCGCACAGCGGAAGGATGGATTTTTACTTCCATGTTTACGTAGTAAATGGAAGTATTTTTCGATAAGTATTCGGATTCTATGTTCAGTGAATCAAATTTTATCATCAAATTTTGAAGGGGGTTAGAAATTTTTTTCTTGGGCGATTACAATGGTTTATTATTGATCAATAAACCAAAAACGGTCGCATAATTATTCGTAGGAATTCTAAAACTAATTAAAGTAATACATTTCCAAGAATGGCTCAGCGCCCCAGGCGGCTTCGCCGCCCTATTCCCTCAGAGGGGGGCTGCGCCTCCCCTCAGCTATCGCGCCCGTTCGGCCCCTCCTCTAGGGCCTTACATAATTATTATTATTCGGGGGTAGTGTCCTTTTCACTACTTATATAGTATATTATATGGTATAGATAGAGTAGTAGTAGTAGTAGTTTATTATTTGTGTATGGTGAGTGGTGATCTATGGTAGGTTTTACAGTAGGAAGTAGTAGTTGCTATAATTTGCTATGATGTAGGTGGTTGGTATTGTATTGTACTTAGTATCATAAAGTACTCTTTTTTTCAACTGGAGCAAAGTAGGAGCAAAATTAGACATAACAACTTTAAGTTTTCCAAGATTTGTACCTTGCACAGTGGATAATTTAAACAAAAAGTCGTCAATTCAGATGTTTGAATATACTAAAAGATAGGTAATTTAATCGTCCACATTTTCCCAATGTAATGTACCTATCCATTTTTCAACCGTTTTTGCGTTATTCAACAATATTAGTAGACTATACACGAAAACATAACATTTTTCAACTTTAAACGTTCTTTTCATCTATTTAGTGTGAAAGAAACAAAGAATGAACCATATATTATTGATATACACATCATCAACTATCATTATGCTGAATTTGAGCAAAATCGATTTCAAAATATTTTTCGCAAAAAATCCAAGGGGTACCCCTGCGATTTTTTTCAACCGAACAGTTAACGAATTTTTACTCGTCTCTCAATACAGATAAAAATCTGAAATTTTCAGGAAAGTTGTGTCTTACCAAGATGTATTTTTGTGATTTTTTTTATTTCTCGGAAAAATCTGCAAGTGGTCCAAAAAAATCGGTTTTTAAAAGCTCAAAAATTGGACTTTAACGGTGATTTTCGGGGTCAAAATTAATGCGAATCAATTGTTTTATTATGCAGGAGTCTCCATTTGAACACCTTACACACGTACATAGCAAAAAATTTGGTGACAAAAATTTAAACAGAGCCGGAGAAATTATTTTCCGTAAATCGAGTTTTTCGCCGGCCGAAATTCCGAGCTCCGCTGGCATCGGTAAAAGTAAAAAATTAAATTTTCGTTTTAAAGCGATTTTGAAAGCTATTCTTATAGAAAATTTAACGCTGAATCCGAATATGACGTAAAAACGGCGGAAATTTTGCGACCAACATTAGTTTTTCCCAGTTTTAGCACGTTTTCCAAGATTTGTAACTTGCACAGTGGATAACTCAAACAAAAAGTCGTCAATTCAGATGTTTGAATATACCAAAAGATAGGTAATTTAATCGCCCACATTTTCCTAATGTAATGTACCTATCCATTTTTCAACCGTTTTTGCGTTATTCAACAATATTAGTAGACTATACACGAAAACATAACATTTTTCAACTTTAAACGTTCTTTTCATCTATTTAGTGTGAAAGAAACAAAGAATGAACCATATATTATTGATATACACATCATCAACTATCATTATGCTGAATTTGAGCCAAATCGATTTCAAAATATTTTTCGCAAAAAATCCAAGGGGTACCCCTGCGATTTTTTTCAACCGAACAGTTAACGAATTTTTACTCGTCTCTCAATACAGATAAAAATCTGAAATTTTCAGGAAAGTTGTGTCTTACCAAGATGTATTTTTGTGATTTTTTTTATTTCTCGGAAAAATCTGCAAGTGGTCCAAAAAAATCGGTTTTTAAAAGCTCAAAAATTGGACTTTAACGGTGATTTTCGGGGTCAAAATTAATGCGAATCAATTGTTTTATTATGCAGGAGTCTCCATTTGAACACCTTACACACGTACATAGCAAAAAATTTGGTGACAAAAATTTAAACAGAGCCGGAGAAATTATTTTCCGTAAATCGAGTTTTTCGCCGGCCGAAATTCCGAGCTCCGCTGGCATCGGTAAAAGTAAAAAATTAAATTTTCGTTTTAAAGCGATTTTGAAAGCTATTCTTATAGAAAATTTAACGCTGAATCCGAATATGACGTAAAAACGGCGGAAATTTTGCGACCAACATTAGTTTTTCCCAGTTTTAGCACGTTTTCCAAGATTTGTAACTTGCACAGTGGATAACTCAAACAAAAAGTCGTCAATTCAGATGTTTGAATATACCAAAAGATAGGTAATTTAATCGCCCACATTTTCCTAATGTAATGTACCTATCCATTTTTCAACCGTTTTTGCGTTATTCAACAATATTAGTAGACTATACACGAAAACATAACATTTTTCAACTTTAAACGTTCTTTTCATCTATTTAGTGTGAAAGAAACAAAGAATGAACCATATATTATTGATATACACATCATCAACTATCATTATGCTGAATTTGAGCCAAATCGATTTCAAAATATTTTTCGCAAAAAATCCAAGGGGTACCCCTGCGATTTTTTTCAACCGAACAGTTAACGAATTTTTACTCGTCTCTCAATACAGATAAAAATCTGAAATTTTCAGGAAAGTTGTGTCTTACCAAGATGTATTTTTGTGATTTTTTTTATTTCTCGGAAAAATCTGCAAGTGGTCCAAAAAAATCGGTTTTTAAAAGCTCAAAAATTGGACTTTAACGGTGATTTTCGGGGTCAAAATTAATGCGAATCAATTGTTTTATTATGCAGGAGTCTCCATTTGAACACCTTACACACGTACATAGCAAAAAATTTGGTGACAAAAATTTAAACAGAGCCGGAGAAATTATTTTCCGTAAATCGAGTTTTTCGCCGGCCGAAATTCCGAGCTCCGCTGGCATCGGTAAAAGTAAAAAATTAAATTTTCGTTTTAAAGCGATTTTGAAAGCTATTCTTATAGGAAATTTAACGCTGAATCCGAATATGACGTAAAAACGGCGGAAATTTTGCGACCAACATTAGTTTTTCCCAGTTTTAGCACGTTTTCCAAGATTTGTAACTTGCACAGTGGATAACTCAAACAAAAAGTCGTCAATTCAGATGTTTGAATATACCAAAAGATAGGTAATTTAATCGCCCACATTTTCCTAATGTAATGTACCTATCCATTTTTCAACCGTTTTTGCGTTATTCAACAATATTAGTAGACTATACACGAAAACATAACATTTTTCAACTTTAAACGTTCTTTTCATCTATTTAGTGTGAAAGAAACAAAGAATGAACCATATATTATTGATATACACATCATCAACTATCATTATGCTGAATTTGAGCCAAATCGATTTCAAAATATTTTTCGCAAAAAATCCAAGGGGTACCCCTGCGATTTTTTTCAACCGAACAGTTAACGAATTTTTACTCGTCTCTCAATACAGATAAAAATCTGAAATTTTCAGGAAAGTTGTGTCTTACCAAGATGTATTTTTGTGATTTTTTTCATTTCTCGGAAAAATCTGCAAGTGGTCCAAAAAAATCGGTTTTTAAAAGCTCAAAAATTGGACTTTAACGGTGATTTTCGGGGTCAAAATTAATGCGAATCAATTGTTTTATTATGCAGGAGTCTTCATTTGAACACCTTACACACGTACATAGCAAAAAATTTGGTGACAAAAATTTAAACAGAGCCGGAGAAATTATTTTCCGTAAATCGAGTTTTTCGCCGGCCGAAATTCCGAGCTCAGTAATAGTGAAAAATTAAATTTTCGTTTTAAAGCGATTTTGAACGCTATTCTTATAGGAAATTTAATGCTGAATCCGAATATGACGTCAAAACGGCGGAAATTTCACAACTATCAGTTTTTCCAGGTTTAATACTACGCCACTCCTACGTTTTTCAACTTCGAAAATCCGTTGCAAATACTTACAGTACGGATCAAATTTGATTAATTAATGGTTCTTACAGAAAATTAGACGTAGAATTCGAATTTAAAGTGAAAATAATCGAAATCGAACGATTCATAATATTTTTTGAATTTTTTTCGATTTTCATACTTTTGAAGTTTCAACTTTGGAATTTTTTTTCGTCACGTTCGCGAAATGGGAATGATTAGGTGCTTTGGAAGAAAATGAAGGAAATTTAATTTAGAATCCATTAAAAATAAGAAAATGGCTAGCGTATATAATAGCTCACGAGATATATTACATTTTATGTCAAAAAACGTGTTTTTACTTTTCTTTGATCGCGAATAGCTCCGCGGGGACATAGGTAACATAAAAATATAATTAAATACACCAAATTGTAGCAGGATTTTGATAGCTCGTTCTCGCCTCTGAGTAATATACCTATGTAAAAGTGGTCGGTTCAAAAGTTATTTGCGAAAAACAGGCGAAAATACGTGAAAACAGGGTCGTGAAATTTCAAAGTGCAATAAAATTTGAACAGAGGCCTGATTAAAAAAAATAAGACTTTTCCAGCCGATGAAGTTCTCAGTAATTTTCTATAAAAATGCGTGCCATGTAGCGTTAAAATACAATGATTTTTGCAGTCTGTAAAAGTCAGAATACAATAAATATGCAGTAGGGTTTGTGATCAGAAACATAAAAGTAAAAAGCTATTAAATTTAACGTGCATTGGTGCATCACTCCGGGAACCAGTTTTTGTGCTTGCAACTATAATTTATTTTTAGTAAACATACTTTCACTTTTATAAATAGTTTTATAAATTTTTATAAATAGTTTTTAATTTAATTAAATTTTTTTTTTAGTTTCTTAGTTTTTTTAATTTTTTTTTAGTTTTAATTAAATAGTTTTATAAATAGTTCAATACTCACCGAACACTCCCGGAATCGAGATACGTCTTATACTTGTTCTGAAGCGAGTACCTATATAGCAAGGTAAAAAATATATTGTTGGAAAAATATTGATCTGATTATGTTGGCTTGAGTGGTAAGATAGGTTAAAAGTTAATTCAAGTGTTAAACTATCATGATAGACTTCAGACTATTGATGACTTATTGCTGCGCCATTTTTAACTGAAATGAAATTATTTAAAATTTGTAGAAGGTCAAAACAATGGACAGTATCGCCCACAATTTTAAAGCCTTTTCTTAGCAGAATTTCAGTCTTGAAGATTGACGATTATCAACCATTCACTCTTAATATTTCAAGTTATAAGAGAAAACTTTTTTGTCACAACTTTCCTAACTTATATGTGTGCGTGCGATCTTGATGAGACTGGGAAAACCCCAAATATCTTACCTCGTCTATATGATGTGAGCGACGCATCAGAATGTTTGAACTTATAAATGAAAATGCAACTTAGGTAACACATAAATAATGTTTCTATTACTGTTGCCGTATATTTACAATGCAAGTTTACAAAGGAACGACAGATTTCCATGAGAACATCAAATTTGAGAGGTATGCTATGGAATCGTACAAGTTCTAATCGTGCGCCGCTATCTTTGAGTCAATCACTACAGGACACAAACATTTCTGTTAAAACATTTAAAGTAGATAAGAAACAACCAATAACATACTGATACTAACACACTATGACACTAACTGAGACTAATTATGAGGACTCCTCGTTGAGGAGAAAGGTAGCAAAAGTCCATACGAGTAAGGTTTCATACTAGAAATTAGACGGGCGAGTTCCAACTAGAGGAAACGGAGCCTAATATACAACTGGGTTAAGGTCGTACATCGAACTGGGGGAACGTGAAAGCAGCAAATACGATGCAACCGGGGTAACAAGGAAACTTAATGTATTTACTCAAAATATCACAAGCAACAAGTAACATTTATAGACCAGTAAAATTAGCTCGAAAAAGGAGCCAACCCAGAGGTGATTCTCGGAAAGCTGAAAATCGTCTTAATATCTTTTAGTGGCGCTAAGTACAATTACCAAGCAGAAGATGAACTAAATTTTAGCAAGCCAAAAAAACCTTGAAATTTCCGGCCTTTTCAGTTCTATGTTTATAAATTTAAAGAACAGCCCATCTCAGCGTAACAAAGAAAATTGAAGAGCGCTAATTCTACGTCGATTGATTTCATACAATTCAATTTTTGATGGACAAGCATTGATCGACATTTTTACCGGTGAGAGAAGTATATTGAGTTTTGATAAATATTTTCCAATTTAAATCATTCCTGAGGAAGTATGTCAAAATACACTCGACTTGTCGTTAATACCTTCATCTTAATTACAAAGCACCCCTCTTGATCCCCCTTCCCCCAAGAGCACTCTTAATTGAGCTGCCCTTGTTCGATCACCCGATCTTTCCCTCAGTTCCACTGCGCTCTGGATGGTCACTACACCATTCGCCCAGTTCGTATGCGCCCAATTAGACCCGTCGTTTGGCCATATACTTATCAATTAATCAAGCACGGACAATACAATACCAATCAGCCTTTGAAAAACCCATCCTCAAACTAATACGTTGAGCAACATTAACAATTTTCAATTGGGTTTTCGTTTGTCACTAGGTACCAATTATTTTAAGTAATAATAATTCTAACATTTTTAGAGCAGTTGTCTCTGCGGGATGAAGGGTTTTCTCCTTGAAAGATTGAACTTCAGAGAATTCCTCACCCATTGCGTGATGGTAACATGTTCTGAACTAAGCTTTGTACAAAGATTCGTACGATCAAGTTTTTTTAAATATCTGAATACATTCTGCCTCATTCAGTTATGCAATAAATGACTGTTTTAGATAAGTCAAAATAGGTACCTATCATCACTTTAAAAAAGAAACTCATAAACAGTGAAAATATTTATGAAAACTACCCTGAGTCACCATTTAAGTGAGCAGGAACAAAATGATGGTCTATTTTAGTGGGAAAAAAAAAAAAAAAAAAAAAAAAAAAAAAAAAAAAAAAACAGATACAAAAGAATGTAACACAGAACTGCACAAATAAACACAATGCAATTCATAAAAGGCCTTCACATGATTACTGTTCAACATTACACAAATAAAAGAACGTCAAAATTAATAATGCAGGTCGTATTACAAAAAACCGTAATACTCTAAGAAAATGAGGAAATTTAAGGTTCAAAGATGAAGGTGATTAAGTATATTTTAAGCACGTTAAGAAACATCAGTATACACAGCTCCTAATACAAAGCTTAAGCTTAGAGTAATTGCCGTCGGAGCGAGTTGAAGAAAATTTCCAGCAATTCCTATGAGCAAGCGTATTTTTCATACGTTTTCCAACCATGTTGGCAAAACACGTTAGATGATTCAATTATTGACATCACACACAGCAATTAACTTGAAAGGTTTTTTTTCAAATTGGGTTAACGGTCTTTCATGAGCCAGGCCGAGCCAATGCCATATCAATAGATGAATCTAAAATGGGTAAAAAACTCAAGGATGCCTTAGCTAACACTGATCGTTTTGCCACTTTTGCATATATGTTTTGCCTTTTACAGTTTAAATAAGAAAGAAGTGCCTTAAATAGTTCAGAATATGAATCACTGACAGCTGAATTTTTCTCTGGATTGCCTACTCCTTGTCGGGGTGAACTTCATCAAACCGTTTCACAGGAAGAAGTAGCAGGTATAAAAACTAAGAATAGTTATGAATGTGTCCTAAAAGAGCTACAAAAAAATGTGGTACTGAATTCATTACAACCGTGAAAACACGTCAAAACTATTTATGCTAGGCAATGCATAGAAAAAATAAGGGTTCGGTAATAATTATCAAAAATTAAAATGTGCAAAATAGATAGGTACTTGTCAATCAGCCTAAAGCCTACAGTGTGATGAAGAAGTCATTGATTTTTTTTTTAATCCCTCATTTATTTAGTAATTTGGCAGACAATAGCAGATTTCTTGCTGGAAAAATAATATTTTCGATTATGACTGAATAAGATGAATTGAGTATTTTTATCGTTACGATGTTTTTTTCTAATAGGTAATTTACATTTTTACCTAAGCATGAACAATGACAATGAGGCACTTGAATTATTTAACATTTTCTCCGTCTATTTAGCATTTAATGGGCGTTTTCTAACTCTGCACAGGTGAACTTCAAAGGGCAGCCCAACTGGGTTCTATATAATTAGTTTCAATCATCTAAGGTTTCTATTAACAAAACGGTTGACTGGCTATTTAGAAAATAACTAAAATACACATTTCTCTTCAACTTAGATCAGATAAGGTGTCTCTTATTCTTCAAATGATGTTCGCTCGAATAAAAATTCAAACGGTTCAAGGTCTCAGATTTGTTCCATTGCACGGGCATGAAAAAATCTGTGATAGTGTTATCTTCTGAGATTTATCATCGTCTCTCTGACCCAATAAGGTTAGAAGTCCCATGTTTAGAGTTGACTTAAAATTTCTCGTTATAACTCATAATTTTTTATACACAGCAATTTTAAAGGTAGTGCCAATTTGTGTGGCACCTGGTCGGGTTTTTTGTACCCAGTTCGGTTGCAAATACCCTCGTTTTTACCCCCATTTTATTAATTATAGCTTTCTTTTGTAGATGTATTCATACTAAAGTAATTGTTTGCTGAGAGGATCTTGAGCTATAGTTGAGGCATTTTTTCACAAATTTTTAAATGAATATTTCATCTTATGAGGTTCAAAAACTACGTGTACTGTCTGATCCTAGCTGAAAAATCAAGTTCTCAGATGTTATTCAAACCAAATAGTCTGATAGTTAACAGATTTACCTACGACTACAATGAACTCCCCCCCCCCCCGTTCCAGCCCTAGCCGCAGAGCGCGTCAAAATTTTCAAGTGTATCTGTAAAAATTGAGAAATAGAAAATCAGACGAAATACCAGTCTTCTGTGCAAGTTAGAATAAACAAATAAATCCATCTTGAGCCTGTTTTACTCATGTTGTTGTGGACTGCGACCAATGAATTTACATCCTGCCGACAGCTATATAAACTTCATCGAATGAATTATATTCAGAGGTTCAGATGAGTCCATATAGTTCACTGGGGAACGGTACTTACAGTTACCAAAGTCCTGATTCAGAACTATAATTTTCGAGCGTTTCAAGAATGTTTGACTGTGTACTTATGGTGGATTTCACCAAAAAAATTGAGTTGGAGTTAGCTGCACAGGCAACGCTAAAAAGCAATGTTACTAGCGAAAACAAAGGTTGTTGCTAGTTACACTGCTTGTTGACCTTGCCTGTACAGCTAACTGTTACGCTAACTCCAACTCAATTTTTTTGGTGAAATCCACAATCACGGAGAGGAATCTAACACAGATGTCCTGAAAGTCCAAACTAAATGTAAACCTTCCAGTTTACGCTAGGAAAAACCGTACGTTCGCTGACGTCCAAACACTCCCAAACTTAAAGTTGGAACAACGCACAAATATTTACATTTGGCGCCTAGAACTTCTTGAAATTGTAATTGAGAAACACAGATGAAGAAAACTACTGGGATGTCGGGGTTTAAGATGGAGAAAAAAATTACAAGAGCCTGATCGCCAACCCAATGGCACCCTCACGATCGAATTTCAGCATTGAACCGCCTGTTTTCTAAAGGGAGATGGTTGTAATTGTTTTAATGGTCAACAACAACAAGTGATACCTTCAATCGTGAT
Source organism: Tupiocoris notatus (assembly GCA_037159825.1). Taxonomy (NCBI): domain Eukaryota; kingdom Metazoa; phylum Arthropoda; class Insecta; order Hemiptera; family Miridae; genus Tupiocoris; species Tupiocoris notatus. The sequence goes on along the minus strand of JASJUZ010000199.1, from coordinate 835,565 downwards.
GGGCTTGAACTGATTTTCATTGCTGAGCGACCAGAATCCCATTAGGATGTTCAGACTTTTTCAGACAAAATCAATACATCAATTAGTAAAGTCTTATTCTAGCTGTCTTCCAAGGCAGCATCCATCAAGTCTTTCGGCTGTTGTAGGGTGACAGTAGAAAAATCTGCTTTCTATTAAACACAGATCGTGAAGAAAAATCCTCCGAAATGGTGAAATGTCACGATGAACTAACGTAATTGAATTTGTAAACAAGGAAAAAATGAAGTATATTATCGTCATCATAGTCAGACGAGGAAATTTCTGAATAACTCAAAATTATTATCAGGTATGGCCTCCAACGGACATTATCAAACAACGTATCAGGTGGTTTCCGAAAATGAGGTAGAACAAAAAATTCATTTCTTTATCTTTAAACGATTAAAGGCATTGGTATTCATTTTCAATAATCTATACCTATTTAAAACAAAAATATCACTGTCGTCTATGTCCTCATTTATTGTCAAAAGTATTTCCATTTGTTTATAGTTCCATTGCTCATTCTATCTCTGGAACCCAAGGAAATCGGTGAGACGGTCCTGTAGCCACTGGGCGATTGGCTCTGGTTTTGAGGGCGCTGCTCCTGGACGATCACATTCTGATAAGTACTCTTCATTTCGGATACAGAAATAAGATTTGATCGGACTCCTGAAATCAAGGAAATGGAAAATTTCAAACACTGCAGCTGTGACAAGGGAAGAAGTAAATATAGTGTGAATGTTGAAAAATGGATAGTGACAACAAAAATATACAAACTAGACATGTTCAACAGGACGAAAAAATCTTGTTGAGCCCAATACACTTTTGGTACCAACTATCACTTAAGAATAATTTTCTCATCAGAACAACCTAGGCCTTAAATTGATTAATCGACAATAAAACTCATTATACGAAATACGTCACAACATATTTTAGTTTCTTAGGAAAGGGGGGATACATTTTTGTGCAACCCAATAACGGTGATCGCAGGTATCTGTGTAGGATTTTTTTAATACAACACTGTTTTGTGGAAACTATCATAATTATATCTAAAATCAATTTACCTGCACATGGGACAAGTGTCCAATTTGTTGAAACAAGAGGCGCAAATGCATGTGTGCCGGCACGGTAACAGTGCTCTTGATAATGGATAATATTGACACACGACGCACAGCTGATCCACTCCTTCAATGAATTCCAGACCAGCGTCGTAACTTACAGGGTTTCCAGTAGCCAGGTACAGTTGCTGAAAGTGTCAAGAGTTCAACAAGAATTTTAATTTCATCAATTAATTTCAAGTCTAAATTAGAAGCAGATAGTTAGATTTCAAAAAATGATTAACACTTTAACCGTATCACCGGTCTCTGAGACCGGACGGGAACTTTGGCTCTTCGAAATTGGCATAACTGATGGTTTGTTCGCTTTCTCCCGCTCAGTAGCTGTTCAGTAGTTTCCCGCCAATTGTTATTTGTTATCTCTAAAATAGATGTGGATATTTATTACCTTAAGACAAGACAGTTGTCCATTGGCCTGCTTTAGATACTGCGCAAGAATACTAGTTGGCAGAGTACAAACTGAGTCTTTGATGTGAATAACGTTGATGAGAGCCACCTGAAACAAACGAAAAAAAAGATGATGTTTGAATATTGTTCAATTATGTAAACTACTAAGGATCTATTTGAGTAACGTATATCAAAGTGAATACACGGGAGAAAACCTAGGTTAACCCCAGGGTGCTTGGAAAACCACAAATTAAAGTATTCTTCAAGAATAAATTTTTCAAACTAGACTAAATTGTTACTATTTGAGACCAAAACCAGCTTAGGGGCCATTTTTTACTTTAAAAAATTAATTAAGAATATAATATAAAGATTTTTCCCATATACACCTATGTATCGAAAATAATTCTTCCAAAGAAAATTACGGGGGAAAATCTTAGTGCTTGTTGCCAAACTTAGCGTTTTACTGAAGACCTAATAAAGAGCAATAAAATGTGGAGGAAGGCACGCAAAATGAGTACTTTTCCATATTTTTCTATAACTATGAAACAAAGCCTCCGATTAAATTTTTTTTCCAAAGATGGTAAATTTCCATCAGGATTTTTCAAGGAGATGGAAATATCAGTATCTACAATGAGTTTAAGCATATTTTTTAGGGCTAAGAAGAGACATGCGTCTTTTTCAATGCTTTTGAGACTCAAGTGTTTTTGGTATCAATTTCTACGGCTTTTTGGAGGCTGAATCACATGAGAAACCAGGGGGTTGATAGCTGTAATGGTTCATGAGTTATGGCAGCTAGTGTGCGATATAAATTTGAGAAATTCGTCGTGATGATATAACTCGAAAATTTTTAGACCTATAAAAATCATTCTTTACTAGTATTAATTTCATCAAACACTATTTATTCTAAACTGGACTGATTATACGACGAAGTTGGCCTATAACTTTTTTTTTACAAACCCCCCCTGATTCTCCTTCTTTCATTTGTTCGACCTCGGTAAATCCACTACAACATATTTAATAACGGAAGTTGATTCCAATTCATATCATAATGTCGGATAGATCGTCAAATCACCGGATTTGAGCATGATTGAGTTCAATTCGAAAACATTTTTTGACAACGCCGTTGGAACCAACTCTTGAACACACAGCATGAAAGAAATGCAAAACTGATAGGGACCACTGACAGTTGAAAAAAGAAAAAGAAAAAAGTTGAAGTTGGGTAATAAGTGGGTTAAAAATAAAAAAACTTGGGTTAAAAAAGTCGGCTAAAAAGTGTTGGACGACAAAATTGGTCAGAAATTATTGATAGAATTTATACAAATAGTGAATGGCACACCTGTTCCCCGTACTTATACCGTGATTTTAACCTAATGGAGACATTTTTATGGGCTAATGCCTACACATTATACTCACCGTTTCGTCGGGGTGGAGCGTCCCATGCGGCTCTCTGACAAGAAATACGACTAAAGGATAGCAAAGTCGTGGAGGAGTGCCAAGTTCAAGAGGCTGATGCGGACCGTTGGGCAGGCTCATCGTGATAACTTTGTCTTTGTGATTCGTGTCTCTGTTCAATATCAATAAAAACAAAAAATTAATTAACCTGTTAACAACTGTTAATAACTAACAGAAATTGTAAGATTAATAAATAAGATTTGACCAAAACAGTCGGAATGTTTTCAAGTTCAATAATTTATTTTCTCCTATAAGACGATAAGCTGAATTTACTCGTGTTGCGCCAATTTATCTGGCCAGAAATCAGTCTAGAACCATTCAACATTAGAATGCCGAATAAGAGAGAGAAAGAGATTTTGAAGGGCGACATTGAAGATAGGGAGCAACAGAGATACCTTGACTGAACTATTTTCTTATAGGTAATATGACGATGGAGACACTGATAGATGCGTTCACAGAGTCTTCTGACGTTTCTTCTTCAATTTGTGTATGATACAAGTGTAAGATAGATGGTGAATACAGTTCAAAATCATTCACCCTGTACCCGCTGGTACTGCTATTGCGCTATCTTGTTGGGATAATGTAATTCAATTTTTAACCGAATTCAAAAGGAGGAGATTGGTTTGGAGTTTTGGTTTATTATTCAATAATAAACCATAGTAATCGCCTAAGAAATTTTTTTCTAATCCCCTCGATGATCTAATACGATTCAGCGTCCAAAAATCTGAACCGATTGATACCAAATACAACGTTTTCTGAAAAACTTTGGAAAATATTAATTTTCTCACCCTCAAATTCCCCCGAAAATACCCTTAAAATTGAGCTAGCAAGTTGGTTCAAGAATTGGGCCGTCGTAGGACCGAGATTGATTTTTGTGAAAATGTCAAGAATTTAGCTATTATAGTTTGGTCGGAAAACTGCTATCGGCGTACGACGGACAGACAGAAGAAGAAATTTCTAACCCCCCTCAAAATTTGATTGTCTGTCCGCGGTAAGCCTTCAACTCTTTTCCGGCCAAACTATAATAGCTACAATCTTGAAATTTTCATCAAAAATCAAGCTCGGTCCTACAACGGCCCAATTCTTGAACCACATTGCTAGCTCAATTTTAAGGGTATTTTTGGGGGGCTTCGAGGGGGAGAAAATTCCTATTTTCCAAGGTTTTTCAGAAAAAGTTGTTTTTGGAATCAATTTCTAGAGATTTTTGGACCCTGAATTAAATGAGACCATCGAGGGGTCGATAGCTATATTGGTTCTCGAGTTATCGCAGCTTTTGTGTCGAATTTGGAAGATTTTCAGAAATTTGACGTGAGGGTATAACTCGAGAGTTCTTGGAGCTATTAAAATCGTTAGGCAATAAGTTTAGCTTTTAATTAGGAAATTAAGAAAAATAAAAATGATTAAAATTACAATAGTTGCTACGGAGTTTTCCTCTACAGTTACCACCTTTTTTTCGGTGGGAACGTTCACAAATGTTCGGAATAATTACTATCAGAAATGGCTAAAAGATGGATATTAAATCATTTTCGAAGCGAAGGAATAATAAACAACTGAACATTCGTTTGCAGCGTTTTTTTCGCAGGATGTGATACGAAATTAAAACTCAACTTCTTAAACTTAACGGAAGACAAAAGGAGAAGTGTACTATTATTTGCGTTAAGAAAGCTGGCCAAACATCATAGGAAGGCATAATAGACACTTTATTCAGCGTCAACCGGCCATGCAAACCTACTGTTGTTACCTGCTATGGGCAGCTGTAAAAGGGGTAAGGTCAAGACCTAATCTCAAATCCTAGGTAACAGGAGATGGTACGAATAGCTTTATGTTACTGGAGTGGCTTCTTTGACAAGGAAGAGACGACATTGGTTGAGACCCAAATGTCACGCTACCCACCTCAGTGAATAGCCCGAAGACAATGTTGGAATTCAGGCGGAACTGTAATTGAAACGAGAGCGATAGCATTGACAATAATTACACAGAAACTTATACTATAGTTTTTAAGCATTGACGATCGGCATTCTCAATAGATTGAACTTAGACGATCGTTACAATACGTCGGTAACGATGAATGCTTACTAATCAATACGTACCGACTAACATTCTCAACTGTGAGATGAACTGGTGACACTAAGCCAGTATCGCTTTCAGGCGTTGAGCAACATTGCATCCGTTTCGTAATACTGTACTAAAACGCTTGACGTCCGCTCAAAATAAAAAAGAACCAACCACGACTGCATAATATTTATGATAAATCAATTCTCTCATTCGACCGCGGTTCGTTCGCTTTTAGGGTTGGGGGTTTCAGGTTTCAAGGGGGAAAGTCGGGCGTCTGTCACGTTCGCACTCGCTCAGAAGCATACGGAGCACGTTGGTAAAAAGCACCTGAATTTTCCCAATGAACTTTTATTCGAGTTTTTCATGCAAAAAAAAAAAAAAAACGAACCGTAAAAATATTCTCATTTTACACCAATTTAGTTCCATTTTTTTTAGAGCACATGGAATCGAGATGTGTAGTCAGTACTGAACTACGTCCGTCCAATGCTATGTTTTTACTATATAACCCGACTCGTGAACAGGAGAGTAAAAATTGGTCCATTCTAGTTTTATCGATGATCCATAGTTTTATAAAAATTACGAGCAAGTCGAAGATATTGGTATAAAAAACATCAGTGAACGAAGGTTTCATTGAAGCGTTTGCTCGCATGAGGACAGGATGTGAAACCTTAGGATATAGGTGGTCGCTCGGCTGCTTCGATGTAACCCAATCCTTCGTCATTGTGCGAGGGCCCCCGACCAAGTCCTCCAGGTTTAAATATCACCCAATACCCAGGGTGCCACCACAGTTACCACGGTACGTCCATCGACGGCGGTCACCTCAGCAGCTCCAGCCTTACAAGGGAGACATAATTCATTTTATGTAAATCCGCATGAAAAGCAGAACATACTCGTCGACGACGAATGGCGAATCGAGTCAGTGTTAAGTTGATTTTGCAGTTCAACGGTAAACTCTTTGCTCGAAGTGATTCTCCCCAAGTTTCGCCATGAAAGCTCTCCGCACGGAAAAAAACCATGAAGACGAAGCCCGAATAGGAATGCATCGAGATGTTTTCTTCAGATCAAAATTCGATGGATAATGCTGACAACTGGTTTTCAATGGTGCAAAGGTGGTATTTGTATCCTAGCACCATGAGAAATCGGTTCTGAGCATTTCTTTTCAACTAGCACACCGAATCGACTCTCATCCATCAACGATGTCCACAACGAGGAACGACGGTTCGAGTGACTCCGTAAGTACAAACAATTAGAGAGTAGAGCATGATGTACAATCAACTGCAGCATTGCGACTAGTCACCTTTCAAACTCAATCCTGTTATGATACATTTAAACCACCCCCAAATACCTTTTCTGCAAATGAATAGTAAAAATATACTAATTAATAGGTACAACACCTAAAAATACACCATTTCATAGGTTTAATTGTAAAAATTTCAATCATCCTGAGCTAACTATATACTACAGTCAGTTATAACGAATAATAGAAGTGTCAAAGAGTCAATTGAAATGCTTGCCTATGACTAGAGCAAGATTATAGAAGTAGGGATAGTATAATCGATAATTAATTATACGAGCTGATTAATGATGTAGAGCGAGTTTCATCAGTGCAGACAATTTCGATTACTTGCGATTGTGGACTCAAGGGATTGTTCCAGCAATATAGAGAAAACCACGAATTCTTCACTTTCGTAATAAGAATGAATAATTATGAAAAATTATTTGCGATTACAAACTCTGCCGACATTAAATCTCATCACTCAACTACAGCTATGAAGTTAATCTGCACGTTTTCCTCAGAAGATTGTGGTTTTATGTGGATTCGTTGAAATTACCGAGTAGAATCGCATAAAGCTATTGAATCGATAAGAAATAAAAAGTGCATATAAATAATGAGCATCTCATCGAAAATATCCATGCAGCCTTTGACGATGTTCTCGAACAATGCAACCGTATTCAATAAAATGGACAGAAACGAATCGGCAACCCAAGCCGACTTGGGCGGATTTAGGGACGGAATATCGAAACGAAAACATCGGTGACAAAATCGGTTGAATGACATCGATGTCGTAAAACATCGTCGGTAAAAAAAAAAAAAAAAAAATCGTGCGTTTTCATAGGGTTGCTATGATTCCAAGTGAATATCAATCATAAAATAAATTAGCCATTGAGATATTCTTCCACATCCAATTTAACGAGGAACGGTCTCTTCAATATTAGCGAAAGAATAGATTTCAACTCTCATGTTTATATAATTTGCGCCAAATACTGTGTGCGATACGAAATTCGACAACACCTCATTGTAGGTACTTGCATGACACAACTGCACTGAAAGATATGTGAACGTTTATTGGTTTTAGACTAGGCCTTGAAGTGATTAGACCGTTTTGAGCACGGAAAAGTCATCAGAGAGTATTTCGAAGAATCGAAGAAAGGAAATTCACTCAAATACTACTGACTGACAAGCAACATTACTGTTTACACAATCAATGAATGTGTTATATCACAGGATAAAAACGCTGCAAATGATTGCATTGTGATTTGATATTTCAGTTGGCCTTTAGCATCTATTACCATCAGCTAATTTCACCAATTAACTTGTTATGGTAACTGAGCCTGTGAACGTTTCGCCCAAACAGCAGATAGGAAACCCAAAACAAACTCGTTGGAAAATCCCGGTTTTCAATTATTCTGATTGATACAAGAGGACTTCTATTTACCTGAAATTACTTACATCAATTACCATTTCAAGTTTGATTGGTCACCCATTGGTATAGGAGAAGGTTGATGATGTTTGGCAGGTATTATACCGTGAATAGAACGATTTCAATTAAATCAATAATCCTAGAGTTATATTATTATTTATTACTGGAAGGAAACTCAAAAATTGAGCACGGAAACCGGGATCAATTGTACTGTAGGAGCAGGCGCGCGAAACGTTCATGTAAAGCAGACAGAGGATTTAATTTTCATATCACCTTTACTCAGGCAGTTTCATCTTATTTAACTTTAAAATATTTTGAGTCTAAAATTTTTTCCCCTTTGAATTCGACGAATAAAAACCAACCGACGAGACTATAGCCTAGTTCTGTGTACGATGGAATGATTAACAATAAATCAACTTTCATTCCCAGCAATCCGTTTTTGACATGCAGTCCATTGTTTATTATTTCGGCTCAGTTCAATTCGACATGGGAACTCATCAAAATGATAATATATTTGATTTAGCATTTACATAAAATCATTGTCGTAATTTTTTCAATATTTCTTGGTAATAGTGTCAGTGAGAATAAATGGTATCATGAAAACAAGCGTGATTCCCCGCCGTTAACAAACAATCCAAGGCCTGTAATAATCAAAATACAAAATACGCGCTAGCGAAATCGTGTAAAAAGCTAATCAACGGCTCGGAGGTACGAAGTGTGACCCAATAGACAAAAAATCGAGCGTCTTCTGCTCGCCATAATGAACATTTCATGATCTCAAACGTAGAAAAATATTCGCTCTGACTAATCCAAAACAGAAAAACTTTGAACGGTTGTTCTAACAGTGTTAATTTCAATCCGGAAACGGATAATTTTGCACAATTGCTAGGAGAACATTCTCTGAAAATTTTACTGAATTTCATTCATTTTTCACGGAGATACGACGATTTATGTGACTTTTTAACTACAGACACACGGACACTTCTTGTTCAGAACGTGTTCTTGAATATAGTTCTGTGAAAATTTCTTCCAAATTTACCTCCGTTCGATATTCGTCTTTTCAGACGATCACAATACTTCAATTTACTACGTAAACATGGGAGTAAAAAATTCAGATTGCTCCAAAGATATAATGCGGTCGGGTAGACGACACCTTTTGAAACGTTAAAATAATTCTCTCACAGAATAATGAACCAAAATCGGAACCCAAAAGATATAAAAAACGGAATATGAGTATGAATAAACTAATAAAATAAAATTCTCTCCAGTCTAAGCATTGAATGTTTTCCATTAATCGTGAGCCATTGCCCACAGGACTTCATGATTAGAATGCGACGGAGAGGTTGCTCACTTCTGAAGGCCAAGAACCACGACGGAGCGACATCTGAGATGCGGTATGTTTTTTATCGTTATTTTTAATTTTATTTTTATTGAAGTTCTCGACCAACGCCGACCTGCGGGTGTCAAGTCGTAACCGCCATTCTCTTTGTTTTTTGCCTCACTGTCTTAATTTACAGACAGTTCTCGCTACCATATCTGGGATCAAGCTGTAGCAGTAGTAGTAGTAGTGTGTAGTATAGCAACCGAAGTATTAGCAGCAGCAGAAGTAGTAGTAGTGGATACTTGACATGATAAAGAGCAAAACTCATAATGAGACCACTTTTCCTTAAGAAGACAACGATGTGGGCGAGTCAGATACAACAAAAAAAAATTGAGTAAGAAGTGGGAAAGCTCAAGGACGTAACAAAGCTCGTTTGATCCAGCGGTATCGATTTCTTGCTCTTGGTAATAAAAATTAACAAGTTTATTCTTGATACATTCCTTTTAGATATACCGTAGTTCTACATTATACACAAACACCCTTCGATACATCATTCAGCAGACAATTATTCATTCGGTGTTATTTGGACAAAAGGAGACAGTATTTACCAAAACCATTTTATTCCTTCGAAATCAAAAACGCCAAAAAAATAATAAAATATCTCCTGGCATATAAAAACACTCATATAATCCCGAATCAGATCAAATTACTGCTTGTTCTAGCCTGGAAATAACATAAAATGCGCTATTTTTAACCGATTTCAAGAGGAGGAGGTTACTCGGGTTGATTTGCGGTTTTTTCGGTATGTGATGTCCATCGGGATCGAGCTGGCATGCCATGAGAGATCAGTCAGTAGTTCTGAAAATGACGTAAAATATGTACCGCGTCTGGACTTACTTTATTTCACGTCCGCGCTGTTGGTAATGTCCGACGAGAGGTACGCCGAAATTGATGGCACTAGAAATGACGGACCATGGCCGCCAAAGGAACATGTGAAGTTCTCGAATTGATACGCCCCAGAAGGCGAGCAGTCTGTAATTTTCCTGGCTTGAAACCATGCATGTGATTTCTGAAAACAGAAGAGAAAACAATTCTAAATTAGGTACCTACGCAGTTTTTTTTTAATTTTTTTTTTTTTTTAATTGATCGGTGCAAATGTTGTGTAATCAGAAAAGACAATAAATTGGTTAATGAAAGTTGAGCGATGAAGAGAGGTGAATGAAAGTTGTTTGCGGAGGCCGAATTTCAAAGCGCTTCTAAGCAGATTTGATACTTTAATAGATTATTTCAATTTATTTATTTATTTCCAATTAAAAAAAAAGTTTATGAGTGTAACCTAAGTTTATGATAGTTTTGATGCAAAGTTGACATCATTTAGCGTTCCATTTCCATTGGTCCAATTTAGCTACAATCAATACAAATTGTTTTCCCCCTTTTTTAAAATCAGTAACAGTAGACCTATTCATTCAAAAATATTAAAATGAGTAAAGGGATGAAAAGTAGAATCAATGAAACATTATGGGAGATATATGATGCGAGAAGTAGAGAAGATTTGTAAGCTATAGTCTATTTTACAGACTCCAACAGTGGAGAATAGTTACCAAGAAGAAATCGGATTCATTAGTGCAAAGGTAACGGAGCTACAATGACTGGCAACCTTTTAAATAATTCACCCCGGCCCCGGGCTCTAGCAAAATCGAACTAGCGGGAAAATAAGACCTCAAATGGGTTTCATTAGCAGTTGCATTGAGGCGCTAAGCCTGAGTGGCCTACTCCGCACCTGTGGTTAATGGGCTCTCGAGTAATAACCGTCGACCGATTAGGCACACACGATGCAAATGCAGCAAAATGAACATCTATCCCACAAGCGATACCAATGACGATCCACTGATAATTTTTTTTTTAATTTATAAATTGTTTATTGCACCAATTTATCAACTCATTACCACAACTTTCGTCACCATTCGTTACGATTGGTTTAGACCGTAAATAATAAAAAGCTAGTCGTGCGAATCAAGTTACATTGCTTGTTATTTGTCTCTTTCAGGAACCAACTGAAAACCGCGGAGTTGTCGCAATTTTCCCTGCGTACATCCAGAGTAAAAACATTACATTTTGAGGGTGTAGAAATAACTCTTGGGAGATTACAACGGTTCATTTTTTAATAACAAACTAAAATCGAATACAATTGTTTTGAGTTAGAGAGTTATATACATGATGATGAAAAAAAGCTCTCGTAGCTTGTATTTGAAGAAGGATCTGTTGACCTAAATGTTGACGATAGTGCTGACCTATTTGTGTATAAGATAACAGTTATAATATTACAGTTATATCTATAAAATCATTTTATCATTATAATAAGTTCTTTCCGAAAGAAAATTGAAAAAATCACAAAAATACATCTTGATATGATACAACTTTCCTGAAAATTTCAGAGTTTTATCTGTATTGAAAGAGGAATGAATTTTTCGTGAAAAATTTTTTGATTTCGATTTCGCTGAAATTCAGCATAATGATAGTTGATGATGTGGATATCAATAATGTATGCACCTTTCTCTGTTTCTTTTGCACTAAATTGATGAAACGAAGGTTTAAAGTTGAAAAATCTGATATTTTCGGTTCTATTTCAGCAATATATCAAAATAATAATAACGATATTGATATGTGATGTTGTATGTTTGAGAATTGATGAAATTCAGCATGATGATATAACCCATTTATGAAGCCATGTTCTACAAACATTGGATTGCTCGACACAAACTCTTCAGCTGAATAGTAATGGGATTTATTTCAGTCTAAATTAAATGAGAACCTAATCAGGTAAAATAGAAATTCTTAAAATCAATATTTCGACATGGAGTTTGCCCTTTAACTAACAAATATATTCTCAGGCGTGAAACCCTCGCAGAGTTTTGGGTTAGTCACTATGAAAAGCGGTATTTTTAAGTCATGATTGAATCAAATGAAACCAATAAACTTCGGTACAATCATTAGTAGGGTTTTATTCCTTCTCGTAACTGGGCGAAGGTCACAAATCGCCAAACATCGGTCTATAAGATAATATGAACCCTACAGCGGCTGTGCTAAGAACGGAACAAGCACGTAATCACCGGTGTTTTGATTGGGCAAGCACGTAATTGCAAGAAGCGGAGCAGGAAGCGGCAGGTATCCAGGCACGTACTGTCAGCCTTTCTGACTGTCAGTCCTACTGAGAAATCTGAGATACATCGGCGGATGTATTCACAGCCAACTCAAACACACACAAAAAACAAGAACGTGATGATTGTTGATCAGCAACAACGTACACCATAATACTTGATCGCAGTTGGGAAACGGCAATAATAAACGTGAGCACGAGGTAGATTCGTCGGTTGCTGATAGAACATGGACAAATTAAAAAAGCATAACCCCACAATCATCGAAAAGGCTCTCAGCTGTTTTACATCACCAGTCATTAAAAAAGAAAATTAACGATTTCAAAGATACATTTTAGGTTAAGATGAAAACAATTAAAATTTGATTATTTTGCTAAGGAGTCCATTCTCAGCTATCGATATGAAACTGATAGAAACACCCACAATCGTTAAGTTTAATTGATACAAACAAGTTGATGATAATTTAAGTCGTGATTGGAATAAAAGCTATTGTGGATAAAAGACTACTCAACAACCATTTGCAGCTTTTTAATAAAATGTATTCTAACCAGTAATAAAGCCTCGAAACTTTGAGAAAACTCGAAGTTCGTGAACCTATCTATTTTACTGGCTCATAAATCCAGAAAAAGTGCTCCAAATATTTTCGGTTCTACGATTTTCCTTCCGGCTAATTAACATGGCTCGTAGAGAATAAACCACCGAAAAACAGATTGTAACTATAGGGGAAAACTCCGTAGCAACTATTGTAATTTTATTCAATTTTATTTTTCTTAATTTCCTACAGCTGGAGAGAGCGTTTCACGACCATTCCAATGAGTATAGAACGATTTTTATAGCTCCAAGAACTCTCGAGTTATACCCTCATGTCAAATTTCTGAAAATTTCCCAAATTCGGCACAAAAGCTGCGATAACTCGAGAACCAATAAAGCAACCGACCCGGCGATGGTCTCATTCGATTCAGCGTCCAAAAATCTATAGAATTTGATACCACGTACACATTTTTCTGAAAAACCTTGGAAAATATGAATTTTTTCCCCCTCAAAACCCCCCAAAAACACCCTTAAAATTGAGCTAGCAAGTTGGTTCGAAAATTGGGCCGTCGTAGGACCGAGATTGATTTTTGGTGAAAATTTCAAGAATTTAGCTATTATGGTTTGGCCGGAAAAGTGTTGACGGCGTACGGCGTACGACGTACGGCGTACGGCGGACAGACAGAATTTTTTTTATTGGATATTCAGATTCTACATGCCTTGAAACGTAAAACATCAAATTTTGAGGGGGGGTTATAAATTTTTTTTTCTTGGGCGATTACAATGGTTTATTATTGAATAATAAACCAATATTCCTGAAAACGAGAGGCCGATTTGGAATTTTTAGAATGTTTTCTTTTTCAAATGCGTCTTCAGTAACGCGCCCAGAATAACCCAAAAAACGGGCGAGAATGTGAGCAACAAAAGCTAAGGGACTTTAAGGATAGCGGTAGGACCAATTGGTTTCAACGATTCCGGGGCAGCAAATTATCCGCAAAATTTCTATAAATTACGTCAGTAAGTAGGGTACCACGTCAGATTTCGCACATCTCACGTCCAAGGTGGGACAGCGTAGAGCCAACTTGATTCCAAGGACTTTTGATCACTTCCTGTCTCGTGATAGCATTTCAAAAACGTCGGTAAACACGCGAGTCTGGCGTGCGACTGCGTTTTTCCGCGTTCAAATATATTCAAATGATTCTATATTATCATCGGTAATTATTTTTCCTTATCTTTCAAGATTCGTTATTATTTAAAGCTACCTGATACAACGAGGAATACGATGGTTTCCTCAAAACCATGACATCTCTACATCATACAGTATGCAACGTGAGTGGCGGCTGACCCCTCTAGTTCAACAACCAATTCCCAACCAAAGGTGTACTTCAACATTTTGTTTCTATTCTTCAGAATATCACATACTTCCATTTACAGCGTGTACGTGGAAGTAAAAACAGCAAGTCGAAAACTGAACCTGGAAAAATTTTAAAAAGAGTAATCAAGCAGCGGTGATCAATCACCAGAGAGGATTCAACGGTACGGTTTGAAATGATTGAAGAGCATTTTCCCGACAGTAAAAACCGGAGAATCGGGCGGTTTTTTTTTCTCGTTCACGACCATACAATCGACTCCAGATTATGGCACTGTCGACCTCGTTTCATCTAGCTCCACTCGCACGTCTACGATCGAATATGTTTTCTCCAGTTGGTTATCTAAATTTATTTTACCAACATAGAATTGTCGCAATTTCGAAGTTTTCCCTCGGCAGAATAATAAATAAAATTAAAAAATCCAACTTTAGGAGTGAGTAGTGAAGAAGGGGGGAAAACGTGAAGATCTGCCTTCTTACGTCCTCAGCCTCTAGACCTGTGTAGCCGGGACCTGAGCTATGAACAAAGGCCAGGTCTGGAATTGAGTAACGTTATGCCAACAACGAACGCCAATGCACTGCCACACTTCGCCGGGCGTCCTCGACCTTGAGGGGCGGCCGACCAGAGCGAAAGGAGACGATGGGCTGAGCGCGCGTTGGCGACCTCGCAATCCACGAGTCAAAGGCAAACAGACAGCTATAGTGACAATCCGCCAACCGAAAGACACCATTGGCAGTAAAAAAAAAACACATTAAAAAAAGCTTCACCTTATTTTCAAAATGTACTTACGTACAAATAATCACCAGAAAGCCTAGATGAAGTACGCAAGAAATGACATTTTGCTCACATTCTAATAAATTCAGTATCCAATTGTTCAACTTGTAACCAAGTCCATCGAATTTCTTGAATTGGCCATGAATGCGAATTAGGAAGGCCAGGAATGCGGAAGGTAATAGATTGTTCCAAAGGGAAAAGTAGTCGACCAACTGATCTTCCCATCCCAATTTTGAGGGAATGGGCTTTAAAGCATCAAATTAAGCACAATGCCTTCAATGATCTGCTCAGAATAATGAGGCTATATAAGTGTTTCAGTAATCTTCCTATTGATGGCAGAACTTTTTTTTCAGACACGAAGATTATGTCCCACTCAGGAACTTAAGCCAGAGTATTATTGTCACTTTGGTCTTGAGAAAAATTTAGACCATAGAACTTCTCATCAAAGTGGATGGCCTATCCCTCAGCTGATCAAGCGCAAATTCACTGCGGTCAATTCTCGGTAACATATTTGGTCAGAAGCCTGGTTTTGTGATAGGTGCCTATTTTGTAGTACGTAAGCCAGAGGATGCTTGCATTTTTCTCAAGCCTTTCGTCGACGAATGTAAAAATTTGATTGATAAATAGTTTGTAAGTGGATGGCACTTGTCTTAGTCAAAGCGTAATTTGATATGCTCCGACCACGTCGTTCTTGTTGGGAGTCAAGGGACATAGGAGCTATCTCAGCTGCACAAAATGCATGATCGAAGGAGATTTCATAGAAACTCGGGTGCGCTTTCCAGGCCCCCCAGGTAATCCGCGGAATGACGAAAACTTTCGAAGCTGTCATGATGAACTTCTTCATCTCCTTGTGTCGCATTTTCTGATGTACAGGAGATGTGAGGGGGAGAAAAACCAGGCGATCCATTCTCTGATTCTTTATTGGCTGGCCGAGCACTTTCTCTCATTCGGGCATCCTCAGGGCGACGTGGACCCTATGGGTCCAGATTCGTTCGCGACGGTCCATTTTCGCAAACTACTATTGCCCATGATGAAATTCGTTGTCACCACGACCAAAAGGGCGAAAGTACTCGGCCAGGAAAATGAGTCGCCTGGTTTTCCTTCCTCTCACCAGTCTGACGATGTAAGAAAAACGACAACAAAACCAAGAAGTTCACTATCTTGTAAATGAATCCTATTTTAGGTAGGATATCGGCAGTTCATAATAAGTGCAAGTGGATCAAAGCTATCAAGCATGAGATAAATGCAGTGATTATTTTAATGCTAACTTGCTTGGTTCAATTGTGCAAGTAATAATTTCGTTTGAACACATGTAGGTAAAAAATCTATTTAACCCGTACAGTAAGCAGCCTAGATCGACGTGCAGAATCAATTGGAGTATTATTCATACAAAAAAATCCCAAAACGAAGAGATGAATTAGTGCAACGTAGTTCTTCAGTGAAGGAAGTATTCATGGTGTAAGCGTTGCCACTCGTATGAGGAGGCAGGGACATATTGCGACAGAGCATCGGGTGCATTGCACAGCACTCACGCTTGACTAGACCTCCACCCTCCTACAGCAGTTGATATCCTGGGGAAACCTTCTTGTTTAGTTCGTGAAGCACTCGAACTTATTCTTCGCCGTCTAAATAGTCAACGCGCGATTTCGTATCCCGTCAAAGATGGAGTTACTCAAGACAACGACCATCCTGTAGGTACAACAGAAGACCGAGCACGACCTTCCTAGCGCCCGAGACGACTTAAAATGTCAACTTTTCCTATTTATACGACTTACTGCCTATTACAACGGAGATTGTTACAACATATGAGTTCAATGCCTATTTTCGTTTTTTTTCTCAAGTTTAATTTTTTAATTAAAAGCTACCGGATAAGACGAGTGGTCCAAGGCGAGACCCATTTCGTTTCAACCTTCCGTCAAGGCCAGTTCGAATCCGCCTCACGATCATTGCATTTTTGTAATGGAAGTTTAGACACGCCCTTAAAAATTATCCCTTTCAATTTCTCAGGATGGTAGGTAAGTTAAGACTTTGCGAAGAAGAAAAATATTTTCAACGAGTTAATAATGAGATCATGTTTTTGAATAGAGAGATTATTGAAGTAATGAGGTTGCAATAAATTCTGGCCAGAAACGAACGTATGAGCTTCACTTTTTGAACGAACGCACTGCCCACTTATTCAATATTATTTCCAACAGGCTGCAAAAATCCGCTCGACTTCTTGAAATGTTCGTTATTGCGGCTAAGCGAAGCTAGATTTTTATTATTTATTAGCACTATTTTATTTTCTCAATGCAACGATAGTTTTCTAAAAAATCATCAACTCGCCTCGGCTTCTGACTGACGAGACCGAGGACAAGCGCTATTACGTGCTACGAGGGCCGCCACCTCGCCGTATTGCATCACAGTCGCAGCACAGGCCGCCAGTGTGAAAGTTCAATATACCCGGCCGGTCTGATGGCTAATCCAGGGCCCCTTAGCTAGCAGCATCACTTGTGTAAATTATCCTCACTTAATTTTAATCATATAAAAATAATACGGGTCATTAAAATGATTACTGATTCGTCATTATCTGCCGCGTAACTATATGATCCCCAACAAGATGTTAACGAAATTTACGAAGTTTTGCGAAATAAATTTAATTTTTTTAATACATTACGCAAGCGTTCCGATGCACAGCAAGTTGCTTCACGCTTCTACTGATGATATAAAATTGTTTAGAGATTTCAATTATCCTTTGACATCTAGTCTTTATCTACACAATTATACTCCTGTTTTTATACTAGCTTAGTCCTTTTTTGTGATAAATTCTTCGTTTTTTTTTTTTTTTTTAATTTTTTTTTTAAATATGTATATAGTTTTGTTTAATTATTTTAATTCGTAGTTTTTTCAACTATATTATTTTGTTCATGTGAGGTTAAGAAGCTCTTTTCAGTCAAACGAATTATCGGGTGAAAAGTACAATAGAGCAATCTCAGAAGCTAGCGGAAATTCGAAGGCGATTTTGTGAACAAAATTTCAAGCCAATCACCAGCATTTCATGTTGGTATTATGAAAGGAGTCGGCATAATGAAAATACAAGAGAAGTCTAGTTGTGCTAATTTGATGTGAGAACACTTTCCGTATAGAGCATTGAATTAGGTTGGTTTACCAAGACATAATTATTTACATTCGTTGCAAGTGTTGCCCAATAAGGGACAATAACCTATTTTAAAGAATTCACTCCCGTTCTAAATTCAACGTCGGGACTATCACAATATTTTTGGCACATCATTAATTACATTTTATACGTTTACATAAGGAAGCGAAAACCCCAAACGAAGAGACTGGACTGTTCGACGGCTTAAGATATCAACCCGACCAGAAGTGAGGCCAACAGGGATAACTCAGATTCAGATACATGCTCAGCGAATGGGGCCTGTATCTCAAGGCCGTCTTTCTCAACAAACCGCTCATTCTCAACGTTTTTTTCTCTTTCAAGTTGTTGAGAGAGACTAACTTTTGAAAAAACAGACTTGAAACGCTTGGGAATTAAACTAGAATCTCAAGCAGTTAATATCAGCCGTTTCATCGTAAGGAAAGAAAATGATCGAGCTCAAAACTACGGGTAAATTCATACTACGGAAGATAATAATTGATCACGAACCGTTTTGAGTTAAGAATCACCTCAAACATTACACCTTTAGGGAACATAAAGGATCAAAAATAAAAAGGTAGTCGACATTTCCAGAAACTTCATCGACAATTAAAACAGGCAGACAATTTTTAAGGCGACCCGGAAACAAAATATTATTAATGAAATTTTCCTCATTCTTAGCAATCACATGGGTTCTGTTCTTTTAGCAGCCAGATTATGGGTTCATACCTTCCCTAATTCCTAGACACTCAGGACACCGAACGTTGGTCTCAGGTTTTCCAAAGGTAGGGAATTAGATAAGATTGTAAATGAGCAAGATACATCAGAATTCCTCAAAGTATCTGAGATTACTTGGTATCAGTTGCCATTGTAACCTCATCAACTGGGCTTCCCAAAATTTTTGCAGGTCTGATTTCGATCTCATTAGCGTTAATTAATAAATCATCTCCACAATAGTAGAGGTCTGGAAAGTGATAGGGATCGGGTGTTAGGATAAAGCAATGGTTCAAGTCATTATTTGGGTGAAAAGCTACCCAAACCACCTTGCGCCGCGTGGTAAAGAACGGGAAGAGTTGCGAACAAGGAACCGTCTACCTCGGTATAAGGAATCTGGTATAAGGAAAAAAAATTGGCACTCGTTCGCCATCAATTCTCATTTCGAGATTATTTCCGCCAACTCACGATAATTTTTCATCGTGAAATTCTAATTAACATATAACATTTACTTGTTGGGATAAAAACCAAACTGACGGGAAAATGCCGTTTTTCTGACCCATACAAACACCCCGTTCTCAGTTTACACAAAGCTAGGAGTAGGTTTCTAAGTGACCATTATTCACCCAAAACCCGCCTTCAGTGCTGCTACTCAGTTCTTTAGTTCAGAGACATTTCCGTATTTCAAGGGTCAGTTTATATTCTCCAGACGCCGAATCATTCCCCAATAGTTAAATTCGTTAGGGGCCTGATTCTGGAAAAGGATACCTAATTACTAAAAATCTTGTGCCCCATCTGATCTTTTTCCTTCAACCTGGAGCATGGATGATCCAAAGATAATGGAAGGCATTTGAAAAAAAAAACCAGTGAAGCTACTTCAATTTTGTCTAAGATTGGACATGGCCACTACTGTCACGCAACCCTCAATATACAGACGGACAAAAAAGATAAATAATAGAACAAACTAATCGCGAAAGAGTGACGGGGGGAAACGGGTAAATGAGGGAAAATAACAATGGAAAACTTCTGAGTTACCACAACACCATAAGAAACTAATACAATGTTGCCAACCTTGATAAGAAGACCGTGAAGGGTCTTGAAGTTTGAATGTGAACGGGATGTGGACTTTCATCATTTTCATTTGAGGTATCTGCGCTTGAACGTTGTGCACTGCGCTCCCGAACATGAAATCTTCGCCGTGAAGCCAGAATATCGTCATGTTCCTGAAACAATCACACGGAGAAGAAACCATGATTGCAAATGTAACTAACTGTCCACCGCTGTGGATACGTTTTACAAAAATAATAAGTTTGGTTTTGCAATAGCCTTTCATGAGAACGGTAAAAGTACAGTACTATGTAAAAATATACATAAATAAATCAGTAGAATCTCAATAATCGAAGTCCCGAAGTCAAATTCAACACCCGTCGCAAAATAGGAGTGAGAAAACGAGCATGGAACGACTTGGATAGCTATTGATCGCTATTACATAGCTATACTGAATACAAGTTTTATCAACGTACCGCATTGGAGGAAAACGCATCGAAAATTACATACAAAACCAATCGACTTCGCTGAGCTTCAACCCGAAAAATGAATTAAATGCTCTCCCACTTAATGTGTAAAATTAGCTTTTATTGAATCTTGGATAACAAACTGTGCATTCGAGATAACCATTCAAAGATTTTTCTATTTAGATTTTTACAAGCAATAAGAGTAATGATTTTTAACGTTTGAGGTCTTGAAATGTTTCTTATAACGAGCAGATGACGCTTAATTTTTTATCTATTGGGTCACACACAGTACTCCCACGTTATACGCTTTTTTTCACTAGCGTGTATTTTGTATTTCGATTTATACAGACCGCAAAAATCTATATATTTGAACGTTCAAGGTCTTGAAATGATTTGGAGGGCGACTGAATAATGACCGATAGTTTGAACATATCAGGTAGCGAAATATTGCTAGTATTTAGAATATTTACAGGCTGCGAAAATCAATATAATTATTTGAACGCTCAAGATCCAATGATATTCTCAAATTCCTGAGGAAAACAATATCTGAAAATTTCATTGACTGTTCAGTTTTCCCCAGAGATAGGAAGAGCTCAGTCACTTTTTGCCCTCCAAGAATTGAACAGAGCGTGTTTCAAAGTACCTTCGTACTGGGGAATTTTTCCAATTCCAAATTTTTCCGTTTCAAATTCGAATAATCGGACGATCCCGTTCACTACTTAAACATAGAAATAAAAATGCTTAAATTAAGAATTATATTTAAAAAGGGCTGACGTTGCACGCTTTTCCGTCAGCGTCAAGTTAGCACACGTCTTTCGAAGCGGTCAAGATGAATACATTACTGGCACGTAAAATCCACATACGTAACTGCCCGGACATATTCGATATGACAAATATATTACCACCTCAATTCTCCTAACTCAATAAGTGTCTCGATTATTGATTTTGGCTAATACCTCCTGATAGTTTTATTAATATATTCCTCGTTTTGAATTGTTTTAATGGTTGTTGTCCGTTCGGGAATGAAAGTAAAGACGTCACATTCCCTTCTAGTTGTAAATAAACAGACGGATTCGAAAGTTTCCATCGCATTGTGTTGCCGTCGTTTAGTAAATCATCATCATCCAATAGGTTTCTAGATCCAATCAAGAGCAAGCCGCCTGCCACTAGAAAACTAGCCAACTTGTTTACGTGCGTCTCTGCTATGTATTCTTTGTAGGTTACAAGCGAGCCTGGGAAGTGGAATGCTCAGACTCATCAGGCCAATTTCCGACGTAACATCGTTGTCAGGCCTTGACTAGCCTGACTGAATTCAACAGCTGTCCACAGACAACACTGAGCGAGTGTCAACACTAATGGCTACATTCAGAGAAATAAACCAGTAACCTTTTCGACACCTTCGTTCGACTGACACAGTGCCGCCATCGTAAGTAAATCATGAATCAGTAGACCGGGTGGAGGAGGGGGGATTCGACTTACGTACGTTTGGACCATAGCGGAATGATTGGGTGAAATTTGGAAAGTTTTCGATAGGCGTCAAAGTCAATGTAAGCCACAGACGGCGCGGCGGAAGGGCAAAATTTGGAATGAAGAACCAAAGGAACGCAAATTGAAGAACTGAGAAGGTGCAGTAGAATTTGTCAGACGGTTGCAACAATGTATTACACAGAGAATGATAAACCGGACGGATCAGTTGGAAAAATGGTAATTAAAAACCATGGTGTGCATGAATCACACAGTACTTTCATGTTTGAGTCGGTAATAGGTAGAACCAATAATGAAACCAAGAAACTCGTACAAAGGCTGCAACGTTAGTACACAACAACTATTATTGAAAAACTAGCCAGGAGACCCAAAAATAGGAAAACCGCACGGTTTAGGTTATTGATGAGGAAGTGCAGCATGTGAGCCTAACGATACAAGCCAAGCTCTGTAAAATGATATGATTTTCATAACTGCGACACCCAAAAATGTGTAACCAGCTATTAAGCTCACTCATTGTTACAAACATTAAAAAAGCCTCCAGCATTCAAATACGTTGGTATTTGCAGCCAGCAGACGATACCCACAAAAAGCTCATAACATGGAAGTATGGCGTGGGAGACGAAAATAAAGATTGTTATCAGATTGCAATAGACAATTTTGAAGCTTCGACCAATCTAAAATATTGACTTTCATGGCTCGTAAAAATGACAATAAACGACAGAAAGAATGTTTTAATATCCTGGAAGTACTGTGTGATAGGTATCCTATTTTCAATCACGTCGTTCTCATTCAATCAATTTTCTGAAAATATGGGATCGAAATCGAATGATTTTTCTGGGAGATATGACGATGATTGACACCTATTCGACCATAAACGTAAAGATGGACGGACGGACACGGGACAGAGCGACACAAACCGATAGCCAAAAGAACTGACACACAGACACTAGTTCAGAAAGTGAGCAGGGTGCTCTAAGAGTAAAAGCGCGAAACGTTCAAGTAAACTTGACAGAGGACTTCATTCGAATATCACATTTACTCAGGCAGTTTCTTCTTATTAAACTATATATTCTGGGTCTTGACATTTTTTCTGTTTGTGCACCTTGATGAATTGATGGATTAATGAATTAACAGCGAAAAAATGGCATAAGGCAGAACTACAGTGTGTGATCCAAACTATACAAAACAAGTTTTGTAACGTGGTCAAAGAGACCAGAAAAATACAATAACGCTTGGATGAAATAATTGAAAATGCGTTTTATGCGGAGGTGCTGAGGGTGAAACCAATAATAAAACGCGACAAATGATTTTACAGTGGTTTATTATTCCTTCGATTCGATAATGATTTAAGAGACTATCCATTTGTGAAAGAAATTATTCCGAACATTTGTGAACGTTCCCACCGAAAAACAGATTGGTAACTATAGGGGAAAACTCCGTAACAACTATTGTAATTCTAATCATATTAATTCTTCTTAATTTCCCAGTCAAAAGCTAAATTTGTCGCCTTACGGTATAGTTGGAGAGTGTTCGACAAGCATTCCAACGAGTTTAGAACGATTTTTATAGCTTGAAGAACTCCCAAAATTTGCCAAATTCAACACAAACGAAGCGATAACAGGAGAACCAATATAGCTATCGACCCCGCGATGGTCTCTTAAATTATGGTCACTTAGAATGCGTTTTACAAAGAATACTGCGTGTGACCCCAAAAATAAAAATCAAACGATATTCAGCTGTCGTATAGAAAATTTTTAAGTTTCCCAGCTTTCAAATATATTCATTTTTGCGGTCTATAAAAATCCAAATATAGTCAATATGCAAATACGCGGAGGTAATGTATGTGACCCACTCAATGAAAATCATGCATCATTCAATCGCCGACCCAAACATTTTAAGACCTTGAACGATCAAATACATTGAGTTTTGCGGGCTGTAAAAATCAAAATACAAATTACGCACCAGGGAAATTGTGAAAAAAGCTCATGATGTCGAGGTACGGTGTGTGACCCAATATAATGAAAATCAATAATCATCTGCTCGCCATGTTAAAAATTTTATGACACCAAACGTAGAAAAATATTGACTCTTATAGCCTGTAAAAATCGAAACAGAAAAAAACTTTGAAGGCTTATATCACGGAAGTACTGTGTGTTGTTCAAAATCTGGAAACGGTTAATCTTGCAAAATTACTGGGAAAACATTCCTTTGAAATTTCATAGAGTTGCATTCATTTTTCACGGAGCTATGACGATTTATGTAATTTTTTGACCACAGACAGTTGTTCAGAGTGTTTCTGGGTATAAAAATTTCTTCCGAATTCACCTCCGTTCCGAATTCGACTTATCAGAATACTTCCATTTACAACGTAAACATGGAAGTAATTAATTTACCTCACCTAATTCAGTCAATGAATTAAACACACGTAAAAGGCCATACCCCCAACTTGAGTAAAACTCCAGCCAAAATCATTAAACCAAAGACTTTCTTTGGCAGTGGGATAAAAGAAAGTAAAAACTGTCGAGAAAGCAGCTCGGACTTAGCGGACAGACGTGAATTTTATGTGACGCCACGACATGGAACTAGTTTGCAAAACCTGAAACGATTCTAATCGGAAATGGTTACTTTTGGCCGCATTGCGCAACCGTTGCGCAATGGGTTGTTTAAAGTTTTTCAACGTTGGGTTTCCGTGAAATGATTATCAACACTGTTAAATTAATCGCTCATTATGTCGGAAAAAACAAGCATTTCTCAAAAATTATGCAACATTAATAAACTGGGGAAATCGCGCTAAAATCGATATCTTCCTCTTCTAACCGGCATTGCTGATATCTTATGGCAATGATGTGCTATTCCCAACGGATTTCAGAAGATGACAAGACGAAGGAGAAGTAAGAAAGCCAATAGTTTTTGAATGGACGCGAATAACCTTCGTAGCTCATTCACTTGCTACCAAGTAGGTCGCACTCGTTGGTAGGTGAAATATGGTGCAATTTTCCTCACAATCACTGTCACAATCACAATTAGCGATTGAAATAAATTGAACCGGAATTTACCAACTGTATCAAGTATTTATTCGAATGTTATTGGCGATATTTGATCAAGTAGCAACTGTTTTAAGTGATTCAATCCGTTTTTTAGAAGAGCTAGTATATTTATTTTCTTAATTCCAACCTCTTGCGTTATACTTTCTTTGCTTTCAACCTTCAACGTCAAAAAATACATTTTTCAAACTTTATAAACTTGGAAAATTAGGAACATTTGTAGATGAATAATTTTACGATTTAATTGGTGTATTGGCCAACTTTTCGTAGAAAATACTCGATCATCAATCCAATATATTCTCGAAGTCTCTTCCAAATCGGTGAGGAAACTGAGCAAGCGAAGAAAGACATTTCGCAGCACTAATCCCTTCTGAACCAAGGATAGGTGGCATAGGTATAGAAAAAATTACACAGCACATTTTTCAGTAATTTTATACCTCTTACGATTATAATAGTATACATCTCAGTTGAAATGCAGCTCGTACTACTGAAATGTTCCATCGCTGAACCTCAAATTGTGTCTTATCAAGAGGACCTCATATTTGGGTTTTACTTGATATTAATCGGCATAAATTAAAATTAGCACGCTCAGCAAACGATAATGAAGGGAATTAAAAATCAGCCCAAACAACTGACCGATGATCTGGCGACAAATTTTGGCGCGATAATTTTTCCAGATGGTTTTTTGAGGAAATTAAATTATACTAAATATTATTGTTGCGCAGGGTTCTCATGGTGATAAATATATTTAAGGCATACGCCAACGTATTAGGCTTGATGACTTGCCTATGTACCAATTTCATTGCCTAGAATATGCCTGATCTATTAGGTTGCTCCAAAATCGCATTTTTACTTTTAGAATTTCCCGGATGACAAACATTTTCGACCGAGAACAGACAACAGATGGTGAAATTCGTCGATCATCAGCATAGAAATAAATAAATAATGTCCGCAGAACTGGAAGAAATGGTGGTAAAATAGTCGAATGAATATCAATTATATTTACCTCATTATGAAGAGGACCATAGCGACAAAACAGACGAGGATGGCGACAACAGAAATGACGTTGGAGAGCTCGGCAACGGAGACGAGCATCGCGGTCATCGCTACCAGCATCGTGGTCCTTCTCGGCCCGACAGCACATAAAAACACTCGCGTTTCGGCTACGAACGGAGAAAAACGGATCCGATTTCTGGCACTCGGTTCAATTAAGTCGTTTGTTTTCGATTTCAGTCTTCCGGGCGAACTGAGTGATTCGCAAACAGTACGGATCGCTACCGGCCATCGCGGCTGACGCCGAATACGATTCGACTCTAATACATCGGAACTTCCCGGAAAACGATGTAGCATTCGACGAAAACGAAACGGATAGGATTGACGATAGAAAAGGCGAACGCCAACTTCTAACGTGAACCTGAGAAAGTGCGAGGACCGAGGACCGACTGCTCTAATCGTAATCGAGCAGACCGCAGTGGCCGAGTCAGCTGTGAGGCTGATAACTCCCACAAAGCCGCCAGGTCCCGCCCTCTTGGCTCCCACTTACGCGAAGGTGAATGCTGTAGGTTCGAATGCTGTGACAGCTCTGCCATATGAAGTTATTGCAACGCGGCAGGAAAAATATTTTGGTATTTCGATGATCAATTCACTATAAGGCCTGCCATTCGCTGTAGATCATGAATGAATTTGAAAATCCATGGGTATACGATTGATTGAGAAACTGGGAATAGGTGATCAAATTTTGCTCATACCTAGTGCCGTTCAATTGAGAGAACTTCATCGGCTGGAAAAGTCTTCTTTTTTTTAATTTTTGGCCACTGTTCAAATTTTATTGCACTTTGAAACTTTACGACCCTGATTTTTCGAGTTATGTCGCATGTTTTTCGCGAATAACTTTTGAACCGATTACTTTTACATAGGTATATTACTCAGAGGCGAGAAAGAGCTATCGAAATCCTACACTTTAGTCTATTTAATTATATTTTTATGTTATGTCCCCGCGGAGCTATTCGCGATCAAAGAAAAGTCAAAACACGTTATTTGACATAAAATGGAATATATCTCGAGAGCTATTATATACGCTAGCCATTTTCTTATTTTTAATGGATTCTAAATTGAATTTCCTTCATTTTCTTCCAAAGCACCTAATCATTCCCATTTCGCGAACGTGACGAAAAAAAATTCCAAAGTTGAAACTTCAAATGTATGAAAATCGAAAAAAATTCAAAAAATATTATGAATCGTTTGATTTCGATTATTTTCACTTTAAATTCGAATTCTGCGTCTAATTTTCTGTAAGAACCATTAATTAATCAAATTTGATCCGTACTGTAAGTATTTGCAACGGATTTTCTAAGTTGAAAAACGTAGGAGTGGCGTAGTATTAAACCTGAAAAACTGATAGTTGTCGTGAAATTTCCGCCGTTTTGACGTCATATTCGGATTCAGCATTAAATTTTCTATAAGAATAGCGTTCAAAATCGCTTTAAAACGAAAATTTAATTTTTCACTATTACTGCCAGCGGAGCTCGGAATTTCGGCCGGCGAAAAAGTCGATTTACGGAAAATAATTTCTCCGGCTCTGTTTAAATTTTTTTCACCAAATTTTTTGCTATGTACGTGTGTAAGGCGTTCAAATGAAGACTCCTGCATAGTAAAACAATTGATTCACATTAATTTTGACCACGAAAATCACCGTTAAAGTCCAATTTTTGAGCTTTTAAAAACCGATTTTTTGGGACCACTTGCAGATTTTTTCGAGAAATAAAAAAAATCACAAAAATACATCTTGGTAAGACACAACTTTCCTGAAAATTTCAGATTTTTATCTGTATTGAGAGAGGAGTAAAAAATCGTTAACTGTTCGCTTGAAAAAAATCGCAGGGGTACCCCTTGGATTTTTCGCGAAAACTTTTCTGGAATAGATTTAGCTCAAATTCAGCATAATGATACTTGATGATGTGTATATCAATAATAAATGGTTCATTCTTTGTTTCTTTCGCACTAAATAGATGAAAATAACGTTTGAAGTTGAAAAATGTCATGTTTTCGTGTATAGTCTACTAATATTGTTGAATAACGCAAAAACGGTTGAAAAATGGATAGGTACATTACATTGGGAAAATGTGGACGATTAAATTACCTATCTTTTGGTATATTCAAACATTTGAATTGACGACTTTTTGTTTGAGTTATCCACTGTGCAAGTTACAAATCTTGGAAAACTTAAAGTTGTTATGTCTCTGAGGGGGTTGGGCGGCGAAGCCGCCAGGGTTGCTCAGCCCCTAGTTTCGAGAATATAGCTATTAGGTATATTGAAAAATAAGATCGACCCACAGCAATCAATAGCTGTCATATATCGGGAAAATTGCCTGTCGAGTCCAAGCACATTGTTTGTAATTTTCGTTGGCCTTGAGGAAGGAAATGCATTTTTCCGAAAGCTCGGCGAAGGAGATATCTGGCTTTGTATGAACTCTATCCCGATAAATGACCACTATTTATAGCTATTATAGTTTGGTCGGAAAAGTGTTGACGGCGTACGTCGGAGGGACAGAATTTTGGTTTATAATTCAATAATAAACCATTGTAAAAGCCCAAGAAGAAAAATTGTCTAACCCCCTCAAAATTTGATGTTTTTTTTTTTCAAAGCATGTAGAATCCGTATATTTATCCAATAAAAAAATCTGTCCATCCGCCGTCAACAGTTTTCCGATCAAACTAGAATAGCTACATTCTTGAAATTTTCACTAAAAATCTATCTCGGTTCACAACGGCCCGATTCTTGAACCACATTGCTAGCTCAATATTAAGGGTATTTTTGGGGGGTTTTGAGAGGGAGAAAATTCGTATTTTCCAACGTTTTTCAGAAAAAGGTGTATTTGGTAATAGTTTCTATATATTTTCGGACGCTGAATCGAATGAGACCATCGCGGGGTCGATAGCTTCATTGGTTCTCAAGTCATCGCAGCTTTCGTGTAGAATTTTCGTGATTTTCAAAAATTTGGCACAACTCGAGAATTTTTGGAGCTATAAAAATACCGTCAGGCGAATAATAGAGCTTCATTAACGGCTTCCTCAACTTCAGTATGTGGTTTTTTTCCAGAAAAAAAAAATCAAGTTGACACCCCATTAAGCATGATACATACGTTTGATGACTGGGCAATGCAGGAACAATTCGATGTGCAAATACTCAAAAAAATTAGGTAGGTATCAAATATTATTTCTGAAATTTAACCTATGTTGACAAATATTCTTGCAGGAATACCTGGAATGTATTGTATGATGGATGGGATTTAATAACCACGACTTAGGCAAGTAATTACTTTTTAATAGGTAAAAAAAATAAATCACGGTGTATAAAAATAAGAAAATTTTCGTCTATTTTAGTATGATTCTAGTACAGTAAATTAAATTGGAGGTTCAACGATAGGTTAGTACGTCTCATCACAATCGACAATAGGTAGTCATTAAGTAAAATACAGTCTGTAATACACAACACTCGTACAATATCAGTAAGTAGTTGAAGGAGAAATATAGAGTAATTCAAGAAAATACGATATATTTTCGTTAGAATGAAGAAGCTAATAAATAATTCATAATATGCCATTATATTTCACTCTGCTACCAATAAAAATTAATACAAAAGAAAAAAAATATGATGAATTGCAAGCAATAGACACTTCAAACAGTTAGATGATGTTGGAGGTGCTTATAAATTTTTCATTAGTATATTTAACTATCACGCAAAATCATATGCTCGAAACTAGTGAAAACAATTAAGTAACATAGGTTATACTGTATCTTCTAACTGTTTCAAGTAATCTATGCATGCATATTCAACAGGTAGCACTAATACCTACCAAATTCAGGATAGTCCGGTACTAGGACCAATAGGCAATGAACAGTACCAAAGACGCCCTTCGGGTTGATAAAATGAGCACAAAATCGCTATATGAATAAGACTGAGGCCGGAAATACACTATTGTGTTGTGGTGTCAGTGAAGAGTGCTTGAAGAAAAGAAAATTTAGAATGTGCATGCGCCGCAAACATTCCATCAAACAGCTCAGAAAGAACAACAGAGTGCGCTCTGACACAACAAAGCAGTGTGTAAAATTACTGCCACAACAAGCTGCAACGTGTGACGCCACAACTCAACAGCGTGCTTTTGCCCTCGATTAAGAAACCTCCCTAAAACTGAAACCAAAAAGAATAACAGTCACATAAATTATAATAACAAAGGCCATTTCATTAGGCCTAACTGTAATGGTTAAGATTCCATTCTGCCAAGTATTGAGGAATAAAGAATATGATGAAGAAATCACACATGAGTTTTTCCCGACAATGTTTTGAAGTATTTTAACGCTCAGCTTAGCACCTTTCTATCAACGGAAAGTAAATCAATTGAAATAGTTACATATCCAACTCAAAATTCTTCTTCCAAATGGGACACACAAGTTATTCAGGTTCAAAACGACCAATTCACCAATAAATTGGAAACAATAGAGAGTTATTGCAGGCTGCCAATGCAGCAATGTATTCTAGGCCTGCAACTATTACTCTACACAACCACTCAAGATTTTGACTAATTTTAGAGGATGCTGCACGATGGACCCTACGTAGGCCCACAAGTGTTGCAACCTATCTTCTGTCAGTAGACATGAGAGCTAATTGCAGGGCCCACGTGCTGGGCCGTTCATGCGCCACCCCATTTGAAAGTTGCAGTGGCTGCCTCTTTCGGGCGTTTTGGGAGCTGCAATTAGCCTGCGATAACTCTCTATTAGTGAAATAGCACAGTTCCAATTGCTGGGAGAAAGGTTGTATAAGTGAATACCTAGTCTGAAAAGTAAATTACACAATCAAATAAAAATATTGAATTTTCAAAAAGAAAGTGAGACAAATAGGGGTGAATTTTACTTCATTGCTATAAGCATTTCCTGAAAAAAGAAAAATGATAATACTAATCGCTGAGGATTGAATCAATTAAACATAAATAGATAATTGGGACACAACATGGACATACAGATGTTGGCTCCATTTAAAGTTATAATAATTTCAATGAAGCAGGTTCAGACCTGAGTAAATACAAATACTTTTCAATCAGGTAAGCTGCCCAACAATAAAATAAATAAAATACTGATACAGTAAGCAATACCTATTAAGCCAAACTTACAAACTATGAATAAAAAAAAAATTCCTTGTAAGCGCTCAAGTGATGAGGAGGGAGAGCTACGGGGAAACTAATTTCAGAACTTCAATTGATAGGCCGTGTACTTTGCATAAGAGGGTTCATTCCATCTATGGTAAAAAACTTCAAAGGAGATAATACCCAAATGGATGAATGGAAGAGTCAAAGAACGAGAAACTTGGTTATTCTCACACTAAACCACTTCACAGCAGAAAACGTTTTCAGATAAAGTGCATTGGAATATGGAAAGATATGTAACAATTATTCACGAGTATTATGAATTTAATATTAGCTACTGGCTCTGATGAGAGTTGACACAGGATTGTTACTGAGCTAACCTATTTCATCCCACTCTCCTCAACTCCTTTTGCTAAAGAATCATATTAACATAGAAAGTGTTGATACCTTACATAATTAAGACTAGAATGTCATCACTGAACATAATGTTACAAATTGTTATTACAAAAAAAAAAACTAAGTGTCACGAGGCATCAACCGAGTGTACCACAGTTTATAGGCACTCATTCAACGCTAGAAAGGTACAAGACTTTAATATATCTAATCCAGGAAACTTCTGATTGCTTTGGAGGAGAATCTTGGATTTTCAATAGATCAGAGAACATTGAATTTAATTTATGCTCATGCAAAACTAGTTAGTTAACTTACCTCAATCTTTGAAAAATGTTACAAAAACAAAAATCTGTACAGTTATTTCATGCAGCATAACCATCCACGGAGCAAATTTTGGAGGATGGTATCATGTGAACTAAGGTTGAATAAATAAATAGTTTTAAGAACACCTAATAGGATCAGGGATAAAATTAAAAAGAATCAGCACTCGGTCAGCAAAATTATGATAGTCATTTAGGTTGTTCGCATAATTGGAATCAAACAATCTTGGACATGATAAAATAGTTATCCCAGATTATTTACTGAAATAAGACCACCATATAGGTATTCCAAACTTAGTTATTGAGGCAACTGAGATGGCGGATGGTCAGAAAAATGACATTAGTAAAATGAACTAGTTCAAATATGTGTTGCGTTTTTCAAGCACGAGTAAAGAAGATTCTTTACAAGGAAATCGACTTGAGTTTTACAAAAATTTGAATGCATCCATGAAATTTTAAAAATTGCACCCAAGAAATTATTAGTTAGAACTCACATTGAAGCAAGCAAAAATGAATCTTCTATATATTTAACAGGAAGTTAAAATCCTGCTTATGACAGTGCTGAAATAAAATGTTAACACAAAAAATCGCCTACACAGAACAAAAGGGTATTGAACAAATAATAAGGTTTCAGAATATCAAGGAGTATAAGAAGAGAATAAATATAAATTACTGACGTTCTTGATAGCCTTGAAGCCGAGTTCAACAGTTAGAAGATGGGATGACTGATAATTCACAAAGTTGGAGGGCTAAGATCAAATCTCCTCATTGAATCATACGGCGCAAAATCACGGTCGTTCGTTTGAATCAGTATTTTTTTTTTGTGATGAATTTACTTTACAAGATACTGCTCCCTCTCCACAATTATTACTTCTTATATGGATATTCATACAATTGCGACTGAATAATGATTAGGCTGTGCTGATATGTCTATGGTTCTGCTTTTATTTCTCCATGTATTGACGCACAGTTGAATTATACGGTTAAATTTAAATGGTCATTGAAATGAACTTGTAGAACATGTTTCTCCAACCATAATGCATAAATATGAAGATATACGAATGATGTAACATCAAGAGTAGACGATTTAAAAACAACGGAAATTAAACGAAGTAGCTAAGAACAAATAACTATGTTCAACCGCTTCCAGGATCCCATTATTTCTCAGATTCCAACAACAAATGGGAATTACCACAGCTACACAACTGGCATGGTTCGTCATTTTCATCCATATTATAATGATCTAATTTCAGTTGTGAAGGCTGATTGCCTGATGAAAAACTAGGAGGATTTTGGACCTTAGATGAGTTCTCAAAATCCATAAGAAATAGCGGTTCAGTATGCGTAAAATATGTAGCCTAACACAAGATGTAACTAAGGTTCAACGCTTGGGACAGATACAAAGGTGAAACAAAATAGTGCGTAGGTCCATTTGTAATAGCTCAGCATGTTGAAAGAGAAAAACCATATGAATTGGACCAGGAAATGAAAGATAGAGTAGTCGTTCAATCAACTTTATTTTTCTTATTTTCCCACGTTCTGAGAGCAGAACTCCATCATTTATATACAAGCCTTAATGGACAACAAAAACCATGGTGGAATAAGAAAAATCAGCTCAACATGCAATGCCAGGTATTCGAATCAATCTAAGCAACCATTGCGAATGGGATCATGCAGGCTGCTCTAACTCGGAGTTAATTTCATTGGTCATAATGTACTTGACTCTTAATACTGTAAAACATTTTTTTTTTTTAACAGGTCCTTGTAAGAAAACAAGCATTAAATTATCCAAGTACCTAAAAATTGAGGCTATTTGATAGCAGGGGTAACAAGTGAACTGGCAAAAAAGATACTCAACACTTCCAAGTTGGTATGGCACAAGAGGGAACTTCCACAACAACATTGAAAATGTTATTCAGTAAATTCTCAAATTTGGCTCCAATTGGGACTATTAGTTCTAAACCCAATGATCTGATTAACAAGCCCACCAATAGCTTTCAGTTGGTACTACACAACAAACTGAATTAAGTTTTGAAAAGATAAATTATATTGAGATTTTGAGACACAGTGCTCAAGAAGTGCTTCACGCAGTTTCAGCTACCATTTGAATTTAATGCTTTAGAAAAATTATATGCGCATGTTTCCCCATTAAAAAAATGAACTAATAACAATGAGCTAATTCCAGTGGTCTTCCACTTTAATTAATACACAAACTTGTCTCTCAATTGCTATAAAAATTTTTCTTCTTTTTTTCCAAATATTATAGTATTGTGGTGTATCATATAAAAAGAGGAGGCGAAGAAATTTAAATATAACAAGTTATCTCAGAGAACCTCACCACAAGCTGGTTAATAGAATGAACAAAATGAACAGTTGGCCAACATTTCTCTCAGGAAATTAGGCCAGGTGATCGATAAAGATTACAGACAAGCAATGGTCCATAGCCCTGGCCATACCTCTGTAGGAGACTCCAATTGACCATCCCAGAGGTGAAGTATAATTATTTACAAAGGGAGCTTATTGGTCACGGCCATGACAACTCAAGGGATTAGAATTTGAAGGGGTTAGATTTGGAAAACGTCTTTACCAAAGCAGATCAAAACGTTAATATAGCTTTCTGATCACCCAAGACTCTGCATGACAAAAAGTAACACAACCAATTTCCGAATCGCCAACTTGTAAGCCCTGGTATTAGTTATGGTTCATAAAATGTTGTGAACCAGCATAAGCAATAATTTGAATAAGCAGTCCTAATGTAGCCAACTTCTCACGACAGTTCTGTGAACTTACAATAAATTAAAATTAATAAAATGTGGATTATGAAAATGTAGCCATTATTAAGGGTCAAATAATACCAGGTGCTTTCCATATTCGTTCACCCCATTGCATGTTCACCAATAAATGTACTGTCCAAGAATTATTCCGCTCAGTCAGATCAGGGGTCCTATCATAAATTTGATAGGAATTACAAGATCGGATATCGCAACGTACGCTATTATGAACTGTAACAGATTAAACACTGAATCACAAATGTCCAATGATTTCTCAGTGTTCAATAAGTTTGCAAATGCTGGTACATTGGTACAGTATCAATAAAAATGCATCAATAAATTTCTTCAGAATAGGAATTATCTTTTTCACTAATGAAAAAGTGTTGAGACGTTTTTGAAAAAATGATCTTTTCTTCACGAGTTTTGTCTGAAAAATTGTTTTGTTTCAATACTGAATAATTTTCCAATTACCAGGGTTATTTAGACATATCAAGTAAGTTTTTACGTCATAACCAGAGTGAGTATACTGTCGAAGCCTGTAATGAGTCTATTTCGACAGATGATAAAAGTTGGGAGTATAGTCGAATTTTTTTAGGCCATAGAACAAATTGAGCATGATTGGATAACGATTGTCCGCCCAGATAGGGAAAGACACCACTTGAACAAAAATAATACTTCAAAAGTTGTAAGTTCATAACCCTTTAGGAATTTAACGATTAACGAACAACACAGAAAACATACAACAAATAGACAAAGGTTCACAAGCCAAATGTTGATAGGTTTGATGAGACGTGATATGGATGGTGGATAGCTCTAATAGTAAATGAAAAGCTCAAACTGCCCATTGCCATGCAAAAATAACAATTGTCCGTGAGTTTTCATTCATTTTTCAATTTGAATAACTGGCAGCAACTGTTTACAAGTAACAAGATTATCTTAGATTTTGGACTGGAGCAATATATATTCCCAAAATCAAAATGGCTTTACAAGCCACTGAATGTGCGCCGTTGGTTTATCATTTAATTTAAAACAAAAATAAAATAATAATAATAGCTAAGTAAAGAAAGGAATTGCCTGCTGCAAATGAGTAATAATGGCATTGCCTTTTCAAGCACCATACACCAATTTTAATGCTTGAAGCCATCATGTGAGATAAATCATACAGCCTGGTTATACGATAAGTGAATGACTTGGTAATTAGAATATTTTCAAGTCAGTTCAAACAAGGCATACAAATCTCATTTCTTTGAAATGTATTCTTGGACATTTACACAGAGAAAAAGACAACTCCGACATGCAGGGGATAACGTAATTAGAGACAACATGAAATGAGGACCGCAAGGAGCATACCTATAGTTGGAAAATTAACCAAGAATTTGAACGTATATTCTTATCCGCTAAAGAAGCAGCAAACATTCAGAGCAATTTAATAATGAACATTGGCTTTCAATTGACCAACAAAATAAAATTGCCATTGAAGGTATTGAGTGGAAACGGAATGCTAGATGATCCATTTCCAGGTGGCTCCATTTTCCAAGTATACCACCTTACCATGGAATAATCTTCACCTTTCGCATAATATTCCAGTTAATTCGTCTTAGTTCATGCCCTTGAGAGAGATACAGAACTAATCATATAATTTTCATACTGGTGATTCTATTTTTATGTTTGATTCATTTGTATGAAAATGATTTATAGCCAAGTCTCACCCAAGGAGAGAATAATTTCCTGGGTGAAACATAACACTAAGAATCTAGTTTCCAAGTAAGTTACTGCAATTAGCAGTCCAATCTAGGCATACAAGCCACATTTAGCTGAAAATACATTGACGTAAATGTAACGAAAAAGATTACTTTAACATGCAAAGGGGGTAATGTTATTTGAAACCACATAAACTATATTATGTAAATTGGAGAACTATAGTTGAAAAATCCATCCAGAATTTGTAATTATGCTCTTATCTGTTGAAGGAGCTGCAAACGTTCAGAGCCGTTAAAATATTAATGTATATGAGCAGTTGACTAACAACATGCATTTGTCATAAAAGGTTTAGTTTGGGAACAGAAAGCTAGGTGATCCATTTTCAGGTGGCTCCAATTTCCAAGTATACCACCTTTCCACGGATTAATCTTCACCTTTTGCTTGTTATCCCGTTTATCTTAGTTCATGCCCTTGAGAAAATTACAGAACTAATTTCATCCTTTTCATAATTGTGACACTATGTGAGGTTGGTAAGCATTAAAATGATTAATCGCCAGGTCTCACCCAAGGAGAGAAGTATTTCCTGGGTAAAACTATGTCTTGAGAATTGCTAAATTGACGTAACAGTTCGGCCAAACAAATCAAGCCTCGTTTCTTAGAGACTTATACATTGACATTTAAATACAGAAAAATACTACTCCAACATGCAGGGATTGATGTAATTACGAAACCACATGAACTTCATGGCGTAAATGACATAGGTACATATAAATTTGAAAAATGAATATGAATAATGAAATTGTATTCTTGTTTTTACGAGCAGTCGACCAACATTATTATGTTGTATTTTAATGATTCGTTTGGAAACAGAATGCTAGATGATCCATTTTCAGGTAGCTCCATCATCCAAGTATACCACCTTATCATGGATTGATCTTCATCTTTTGCACTTTATTTCTGTTTATTTATCTTAGTTCATGCCCTGAAGAGAGTTACAGAACTAACTTTATCATTTTTTTGCACTTGTGATGCTCGTTATTTTTATGTTTGATTTTTAAAAATCAATAAGATTTATAGCCAAGTCTCACCCAAGGATAAGAGTATTTCCTGGGTAAAACATAACATTTAAAAAAAAAACTAGTATGTTTTTTTGAAGAAAGCTACTGTGATTAGGAACACTGAGGTAACACAACTTTTAATGAACACATATATACCTTAGCACTCCTTAAAATGAAATTTAAATTGATGCCTTCAGGGAAGATTTGATAAGCGAAAATCAACAGAAAGCCCAAGAAGTATTCAGGAACAAATGGCCAGACGAAATCATCTTCAAAGTACTGACGTACATCATAAATTAATCTGATGCCTCATGATCACCACAAAATTGAGTCAGGGGGAATAAATAGTTTGATCTATTGGCAGAGTTTCAAGTATTAAAATTGTGCATGTAAAATGTGCAGATTATGAGACATTCTATAAACTCAAATTGTAAAGGAACAAATTTAGCCAAACAAATCAGGCGCTGGGAAATTGTTTTATGAATCATTTTGTACTTGATTGATTCTTTGCAATCCCCACTAAATTCAAGGAAGAATCAAAAACGTTACCTAACAGTTACTAAAAGAAAATACTAAAGACGGTAAAATAAAAAGGCAATGAAACAAACGATCATAAAAAGATAGTTTGGCTTTTCCTCCAAAAAATTATATCTGCAGTGCTGTCATAACAGTGCGTCCCCGACTTTTCTCCGACCAATTTAAATCTCTGATGGTATTTCAAAAACTTCAATGAGCAACTAGAGCCATTTTTTTGTAATCAAACGAGATACTAATTTTTCCAGAACCTACCTGGTCTGTGAGACCATGGACGGCAAATCTGAAAGCTTGTGCTACCTATGAGACTACAAGAAACATGGCAGGGCAGCACACATGACATCTCCATTGAGAGCTAGACGTCAATCTGCTTGGTGTGTTTTGGGAAAATACCTATGTCTAGCTTGTGCAGTTGCTATGGTTGAATAGCTTATTAAAATTATTTGTTCGTACATCTAGTTCTGAAGGTTCTAGAACATCTGATTCCACTTATGGCAACTCTATGGTAATCAAGTCAACAGAACTCAGTTTCTAAGTTCTGAAATGATTAAGAATCAATTGTAACCGTTTGGGATTGGTTTCGATAGTAACAAATATTGAACTACGTTCAGAATTTACTGATAATTATGTTGAATTGAATAAATCAAGTGAACTACTCTCTGAATCAAGTGAATTGGAATCATGGTTTCCCAAATTTTTAATAGGTTCCCTATACAGCTTGCCAAATTCTTCAGATTATATACCTATTTCTGTTTAGTTACTAAAGAAATTTTTTTACAAGCGTCTTTTTTCAATCAAACTTCACTAACCCAACATTTCAATTTAGTTTTATATGTTTGCATTTTTGTGGTCTGTCAGATCATGGTATGACTTGGGCTACAAAATAGGATGGTGTGGCAGAACAGGTTAGAATTGTAAGTTAATTGGACAAGAGATAAGTAATGACCAACAAACAATTACCAAGCACTGGTCAGACAGGTATCAAATTTTACAAAACGTTTTCAGTCTATGTTCATGCCACAAAACTGCACAACAACTTGGCATATTGATGTTCCTCTGAGAGCACACCAAACCTCACCCTTTCTGCTAAATTGGGCTGTTCATAAACTAGTTTTCCCCCTTGACTCTTCTTTGTATTGGATACAAATGCTATGAAAACAAGGTTGATGGTAGAAACCTGTGAGCCAATAAGGCCACAGTTACCGTAATGAAGATTACCTGACAGTGAAATTTTCATAAGAGTACTTATCAACTACTTCCTCTTCATTGAAGATTGCTTTTTCGATGCGACTATCTGGACTTCCAATTTCACTCAGCCATCTCTTCCTGGAAAGTACAGCACAAGATGCTTTAACACATTCACTGGTGATGGCTAATTGGAAAAATTCCAGCTGACCTGCATTAAATACCTGTTAACTTAAAACCCAATTATCCCCTAATATTTATATTGTGAACATTAAAACTTGGGATCTTAGCACTTCATAGATCGTTGTACGAGCATATTTGGAGAAAAAGAGCTGCAAATGATTGCACAATGGTTTATTTTTCCTTATCCTTAGATTATTATTCCTCCATCATGATTTGGAAAGACCGTCCACTCATTATAGTACCTACCTAATCAAAACGCTTATGAACGTTACCACCAACAAACACATCGATAATTCAGAGTGAAGCCCTTGGCAACTATCGTAATTAAAATATTTATAATTTTCCCAATTACTTAATTTGAAGTAGAATTAATTGCCCAACGATACAGCTAAAGAGAGTGTTTGATGAGCTTCCCAACGAGTGTAGAACGATATTTAAAGCCCCACAAATGATCGAGTTATACGATCTTGCCAAATGCAGGGAAAAAGACAATTACCAATTCGATTACTTCAATACTCCCAGAGTTATGAAAGATTAAATAAATTCGAACTTAAAATATGGAGAACACAGGTATCTGTATTTTCAGGAAGTGGGGGCTGTTTTTCACACCCCTTCTTCCAATTGATGGAATGTGAGTAGGCAGCGTAAGCCTCATTGAATCCAGAGTAAAGTGCAGTACTTCCAGGACACACAAACTAACATTTGATTTTTTAGGCTGCAAGAATTAATATATTTGAGCGCTCAGGATCTCGGAATGTTAGTTATGGCTAGTGGACAACGTCCGATTACCATGGTTTGAGTCACACATCCTGCTTCAAATTATACACAATTTTTTAAAAATTATTGTTGAGCGCTTTTCATATTTTTGTTCCAACACCCAAAAAACTTGTCCAATCTATGAACCACCAGATTTGAGTAATAAGGGGAAACAATTTAGATTTTAGCAGCACTTAAACTGAGCAAACAATTGAGTCTATCTGTAAAAAATTATGATCAACATTCTCCAAACTGGGTACTACAAATTACAAATTAAATTGACATGAATTTAAATCCCCAAAATCAAACAGACTGTAGTCATGAGGTTTACAATAGGGAATTAACATTGAACTATTTTATTTCTTATTTCAAAAATCCATGCCGCAGGGATGGTTGAATGTTGGCTCAAAGGCCACCATTTGATTAAAAAGTATCTGTAAAATATTGTAGGGATTTGTAAAAATTACAGACTCCAGCAAAGTTGTCAAGTTTGAAAAATGGCTCGAACTAAAGCCATAGCTTGAACGTTGTCTATGTCAGACGTTTTCTAGCCCTGGGGATAAGGCATAAAGCCGTTTGGTGGGTGATAGGTGGGATGGAAGATAGGAAAATTTAATATTTGAT
Organism: Tupiocoris notatus; assembly: GCA_037159825.1. Classification (NCBI taxonomy): domain Eukaryota; kingdom Metazoa; phylum Arthropoda; class Insecta; order Hemiptera; family Miridae; genus Tupiocoris; species Tupiocoris notatus. The sequence continues at coordinate 795,133 of JASJUZ010000199.1, read as the reverse complement.
GTAGGATTTCGATTTCACTAGGAAATAGTATTTTTAAGGAATTGTAATAATTAATGATGAACATATTCCTAATAATAAATTGATGCAAAATTCCCATTATGACACCACACAACACACCATTCATACTATGAGCCTTAATTATAAATTGGTTATGATCAAACAACTCACATTAGTTGAATTGATTCTGAAGAACCTTGGATTACACCAACGACTGATCCTGCAGGTGAATGGGAAACATATCCTCGAACATCAAGCTTGATAGTGTGGCACTTCATGTACTGAAATAAAATAAAAATACTTATTATAGGATTTGGTTTACAGTTGGGAAACCTCTCAAACCATTCAGGAAAAAATCCGAACTTTTTGCTATTACTCACACACTTTATGGTTCTTACAGTAATATGATGCCAACTTGCGGAGCAACAACCTGTTTGAACAAGATACACGACTAGGAAAAATAGCTCATCAAGTTGAAACTTGATTTTGATCAAAGAAAACTTCCACGGCACCACAGGATTTTATTGATTTCAAATACTGAAACTGTCCAACCATAATTAGTTAAGATCAGCAAGCTTGGAAAGAAGCACTTCTGGTTTTGACCATTGGTAAACTACTACAGGGTAGTAACACGAGTTTCACCTTTTTTCATAGCTGTAAATACCATTAACCACATTCTATTATGTGCATCAATTAGAATACAGACATCAGAAAAGAAAAAATCATACATTTCTCAGGACAAAAAAATCAGATCTTGTCTAGCGGATTCTCCAGGTTCCAACAGGAAATTCCTATGCCCAGTAGCTATTTCCTAGACTAGTCACTTAGATCAAAGTGACAGCTCAGCTAATTTGGCTTGAGTGACAAGCTTTTGGACACAAAATCACTTCGTTTTCATGCCTAATAGCTCCGGTGGCCAACATCTGCTCAAACTTTCAAGTAGGTCCATCAAAAATGTTTGCGTGCTCCCAGCGAGGTTTTATCTCTTCCCAATATTATGAGACACCCAAGTTCCACTCAATTCCAGTTTAGAGAACAGTACACAGAGCGTAGTTTATCTTTGCCAAGTATAGAGAAAACCAGAAGCATTAACAACCATCGTCAAATAAATCAATTTATATAGGATCAAGCATTTCTGAATGATCCTTTAGTTTCTATAGCTTGACTAGGTGTGAATTGTTGCTGCTTTGATGACTCATTCATTTGTGGGACTCATTCTGCCATGAATTAGTCAAAATTAAACTCTACCCACTTCTCTGCACACCTGTTTTGGTATTCCAAACTAATAGACTGATACATACCATCAAGGCATCATTATGACCTCTACCATACCAAGAGAGTTGACGTCCTTGAGCTCACTTACTCTTCTAAAATGAACACCTGCAGAAGAATAATAAAACATTGAATGAGTAAAAAAGAAAAAAAAACTTCTACAAGATCAAACTAGCTCTCAGATAAAGGACTAAACCCATCACATTCCCCTAGAAAAAACATCATCAGTGAATAACATAAACTAATACGGTTGCAGTCACCGGATCTGGCCCTCTGTGACTTTTTTGTTCCCCAGACCCAAAAGGGACATGAAAGGGAAGTGTTTTCACCACTGTGGAGTAGGTGAAAAGAAAATCGTAGGAAGGCCAAAACGCGATTCCGATAAGTGAAATTAAAAATTGTTTCCCACAATGGAAAAAAAGGTTGGACAGTTGTGTTGTGGTCAATCGTTATTACTTTGAAGGTGACCAAAATTTGGCATAAAAATATCGAGTAATAAACGTTTTACAAGGACATTCCGGTTTCTTTTGGGTCCCCCTTGGTATATAAAACTATACCACTGGTTTGCGTTTGAAAACAGATCAACGGAATCAGTGCGAGAGAGACCTGATAATCAGAGTTTGTCCTTTGTCTGAGAAATAAACATATTTCAATCAAATGAGAAAATAAATAGCGATGAAACGTCACCTTGAACTCGACCTGATACCTCAAACTGCAAACTAGAAACTGTTTGAGGCATTCGATCGAACGGTTTCGTGACGCTGACAGTACTCTACATCACACGCCAATTATACGAAATGGGAGACGAATACAGAAAAATGACGAGGAACACTGTTAACAATAAAACTAAATTTATACGTATTCATATCATTCCACTACCGCGAATGGTAACAGCATTACAAATGCATTAATTTCAGCATCCGTGAAGCTGGACAAAGCCAAATGAATCAATGAAAGTTATAGGCATAATAGCAGCTGTATTTGGGGCTTTGAGTCATAATATGCTGAACCTGCATAAAAAGTTTATACAGTGTTCGGCAGAGAGGTATGGATGGTTTGAAATAACAGTTAAACACTCAGTTTTAATCAAAGCTCAAAATTAATTTTTTTTTCGATGTGTATGTTAGATGTTGCAATTATAAAAATTAAGGAGGAAAAAATTAAGATATTGATTACATGAAGATGAAGAGTGGCCTACTCGGTCGCCTGAACTGTCACATTGTGACTTTTTTTGGGGGGCTACCCAAAAGTACGTGTGTACATAAACAAACCATGCACACTTGTAGCCCTGAGTGAAACAGTAACACAAGAAATTCGAGAGGTACCACGTGCTGCATCAGAGGAGTATGGGCAATTTCTACAGGACTGTATGCACAAAAAATGGACTGCAATAAACAGATGTTATTTTTCAATTTTTTTCCCTATAAAGTACACATAAAAAAAATTTTGAGTTTTGTGAAAAATTAGTTTGTAACTGTTATTTCAAATCATCCATATCTCCCTACCCAACCCTGTACAACAGGGTCGCTGCCTGAGAGCAGCAGTCATTCCTTGCTAGAACTGAGTACGAGTCTATCTTCATGCGTGTAAGTACTTACGAATTTTTTCCGGAAAAATTAAATTTCCCTTTTATGAAAAGTGACTGAAAATCGCATTTTAAAAATGGAAAGTTGTATTTCTCAGGAAAAATTCGTACCTTGATACAAAAAAAAAGACTCGTACTAAGTTCTAGCAACGAATGACTACAGCTCGCGGGCAACGCCCTAGTTATATCATCTTTTTATGCTGGTTCAGCATAACGGTGACTGAAAGCCCCAAATACAGCTGCTATTATGCCCATAACTTGAATTTATACAGTGACAGCTGTCAGCAGGTGAAAATAATCATGTTTTTCGACATAATTGTCACTCGTGGATCGAAGAATTTAATGCATTCATTACAGGGTAGTTCAAAAATAATAGATTTATAAATAAAGATAGATAGTAGATAAGTTTTCCAAAAAAGACCATTAAATTGAAAAAAAAAAAAAAAAAACTAATGCTTTCAAAAACCATGCGCGGTAGTGGACGGTTATTGCCAATGAAAATAGTAAGTAAAAAAATTGAAACCCACGGAAATGGGATAGAACGCTAGAGAAATAGATACTCGGTCGAATCACGTACGCCTAATAAAAGTTTTTTTTTTCTCCTCGAAAATTAGAAAGATGAAAGACGAGCACTGAAATATACGTAATAAACTCCCTCTGACTATAATATCAATTCTAAACACTATTGTACATATATGAACATGACTAAGATAATTATCGATTTCAATTCAAACAATGGTAGATATTCTGATGATAGATAATCTGTGGAAATGACAACTGATTTTAGAGACCACTTCTACAGTCTACACTATACAACAGCTGAGCTCGTCTAATCGATGGCAGCTTACCTGCCCCGGCCGGGTGGCTCAGCGTGCCAGTGTTTCCCATAAAATCGATACTATGAGAGATGGAATTCGAATTTGCAGAAGAGTCGATAGTAATAATTAGTCCAAGCAGAACGATACAAGAGGAAAAAATTCCTTCTCACTCACAACAACCACAAATTTAGAAAAAATGAAAGAAACTTTATTTAAAAAATAAATTAATTAAATAAATAACAAAATAAAAAACTAAATTAAAAATAAAGAACGCTGCAAATGGTTGTACTGTGGTTTATTATTCTATTACTTCGATAATGATTTAAAAAGATTATCCATTTGTGATAGTATTATTCCGTAGATTTGTGAATGTTTCCACCGAAAACCAGATGGTAACTATAAATAGGGGAAAACTCCAAAGCAACTCTCGATCGCCGAAAGAGCCATCGACCCCGCAATGGTCTCATCCGATTCAGCGTCCGAAAATTTAAAAATTGATACCAATAACACTTTTTGTGAAAAACATTGGAAAACTAGAATTTTCTCTCCATTAAAAATACCCTTAAAATTGAGGTAGCGATTAAATATAGGAATTGGACCGTTGTCATGCCAAGATTGATTTTTGATAAAAAAATGCCAAAAATTTAGCTTTTATAGTTTTGTCAGTAAAGTGTTGACGGCTTACGGCGTGCACCACGCACCGGACGGAGAGAAATTTTGGTTCATTATTCAATTATTAGACAAAACTATAGAAGCTAAAGTCTTGAAATTTTCGCAAAAATCAATCAATTCTCTCACCCAATTGCTACCTCATTTCAATAGTATTTTTTGGGGTTTTTTAGGGTTAGAAAATTGATATTATCCTACTTTTTTCAGGGGTTGAAAACATTTTTTTTTGCGATAAGGTATATGAATTGTATAATGAGATTGTTGTCATGCCGAGATCGATTTTCGGTTGAAAAATTCAAGAATTTAGCAATGTTAAATATTGAATAAAAACAAAATCTAGTTTGTTCGTCTGCCGAAAACAATATTGAGCTATCGATAGAATCTATATCGATGTTCAACTTTCAATGTTGCGATTTTTCGACTTGTGGCCGAAGTTTAATAATTTGTTCGCCTTGAGAAAAAGGGGATATTTTTAAATTTGATTATAAAATACGATCTCGAACAATTACGAGTGACGGATCGTGAATGTCACAACTCAGTTACGATTATTTGTTAAGTTGGTACCGGTGATATTGGACGGTGGCCTGGCTGTGGCTGGTTGGCAGTACGTCAATCGTCATCTCATTGCATCCATTTTGATTTCTATTCGGTAGCCCAGAGTGGAGAATCAGCGAAGTGTCCAGTTTAGATTTTCATTCCCGGCCCAAGAATTTTCTTCTCGTTCGGAGTTAATTTCGCGATATTCGAAAAATGAACCCGGAATAGTGAGTATAATATTGCGATTATTATTCTTACTGTAATAGGTTTTCGTTCGTGACTACGAAATCCTCACGTTCGTTATCATCCCCTTTGTGTTCGATTCCAGCCCCAGCTACGTAGTTTAATTGTCTATCTTACAATATTTTGCTCCTTACAACTCCGTTCTCACTTAACTTCATGCTTCAATGTGACTTTTTCACGCGAAATTCAATTTAATCGGCGCTCATTCGCGCACATTGTGCCTTTCTATCTGTTTACTCGTTTCCTCGGTCGTCATCTGTCAAAGCTGACTTGCATAGCTATTATTCGCCGAGTGCGAACTTTGTCGACGGCTTTTTGTAAAACGATCCCACTTGGAATCGTCCATTTCCTCGATTATTTCTACTATTGGCTATAGAATATTGTGTTTTTTAATCATAATTGTCCTTTCGCGTCGGCTCGCATATCGCCGTAATTTTGTACGCTCTGCTTTCAGCGATTACCTATTCAAGTTGCTGCTCATCGGGGATTCCGGCGTTGGAAAGTCATGTCTTCTACTCAGATTCGCGGTTCGTTGTTATTTTTTTACTGTTATCATGTCACAACCTCGTGACGCAGTCTGTTCTGTCAAGTTAGCCTTATTAACCTCTAAACCGAGTGTCATTTTATCGTATTATCTAGCCAACCTTCTTAACTAGCTGCCTGATTTTTCTCCGCCACCTTCTCATTGTTTTCATTTCGTTTCCAGGATGACACTTATTCCGAGAGCTACATCAGTACCATCGGTGTCGATTTCGTAAGTACCTTGCACAATTATCTAAATTACGCAACAACGCATTTATTTGTACTTGGAGAAAATCACCGTTACCGTTTCATCCGTCGAGGTCGTGATCATCTGTGCGAGTGTAACGCGCATAGTTGTTTTTATGTTTATCACGCTGAAAAAAACAATCGTCTGGGTCGTGTGCCAATTCGTGTCAATATCGCTTGTAACGATGAATGAGACGCAATAAATGAGGAGTGTGAGTTTATATGGTGACTCACTGCGCGAATCTCCGACTGATAAGAAGAGCTAAAATTGAGAGGGAAGCGTGCCGACAGATAAATACTAAATATAATTCTATTGCCGGCTGCCAATGATAGAACGGGATTAGGTATAGTGTTAAATATGGTATTGAGTTTTCGCGTCGACTGCTTTCGTATTGATGGAAATTCTAGGTGTTTCCCTCTAGGACAACTAACTTATCAATTCGCGAAACGAGCTGGAAACATTGAAATATTGAAGAAACATAGCAGATAGATAATGCTAGATTATCACATAGAATCATTTTTTTTTTTTGGTTTATTATTCAATAATAAACCATTGTAATCGCCCAAGAAAAAACAATTTGCTAACCCCCTCAAAATTTGATGTTTTACGTTTCAAGGCATGTAGAATCCGAATATCCAATTGCAAAAATTCTGTCTGTACGTCGTCGACACTTTTCCAGCCAAACTATAATAGTTACGTTCTTGAAATTTTCATCAAAAATCAATCTCGTTCCTACGATGGCCCAATTCTCGAGCCACATTGCTACCTCAATTTTAAGGGTATTTTTGGGGGCTTTTGAGAGGGAGAAGTTCGTATTTCCAAGGTTTTTCAGAAAAATATGTATTTGGTATCAATTTCTATAGATTTTTGGACGCTGAATCGAATGAGACCATCGCGGGGTCGGTAGCTTTATTGGTTCTCGAGTTATCGCAGCTTTTGTGTCGAATTTGGGAGATTTTCAGAAATTTGACATGAGGGTATAACTCGAGAGTTCTTGGAGCTATAAAAATCGTTCTATACTCGATGGAATGGTCGGCTTTTAATTAGGAAATTAAGAAAAATAAAAATGATTAAAATTACAATAGTTGCCACGGAATTTTCCTCTATAGTTACCAATCTGTTTTTTGGTGGGAACGTTCACAAATGTTCGGGATAATTACTATCACAAATGGATAGTCTTCCCAAATCAATATTGAAGCGAAGGAATAATAAATCATGTACAAACATTTGCAGCTTTTTTTTTTAACGGGGCTGCATGTCATTTTCTGTACGTATGGGAAAAGGCAAAAAAGATTCTACTTGCCTAAATACTATCATTACTGCGCAGTTTCATTAGTAATTCTCTTTATTATTCTGTTAAGGAATTTCTGGTAAGTTTCCGATTTTAAAATACGTTGCAAAAGATTGTACAGTGGTTTATTATCTTTCATTTCAATATTGATGTAAGAAGACCATCTATTTGTCCGAATATTTTTGAACGTTTCAACCTATCGACAGATTGGTATAGGAAAACTGTAGCAATTGATTGTAATTCTAATTATTTTTATTTTTCTTAATTTTCGAATTGAATGCGTAATAATTCACCTAACAGTACAGCTGAACAGAGTACTTGAAAATGAGGAATGAATCACTTGATATTTTCGTGCTCTAAAAATACCATCACATTACAAACGTAAAATATCATTGACAAGAAACATTTCAAATGGCACTAATAAGTCTTGTTTAATTTTGCAGAAAATTCGGACTATTGACCTTGATGGGAAAACGATAAAACTCCAGATTGTGAGTATCTTTCATAGAACTTGAATTTTCTAGTAGTAAAGCTTTGTTCATTCAGTGTGAGGAGTTGGAGGCTGCTAATGTAAACAAGGCACCCTGATTAAGCGAATCCCTAGGTATTATATACCAATATTTATTACTTGAATAGATTTTACGGGTTTAATTAAGATTGACAAAGAAATAAAACAGAGGTTGTTGGTTTTGATGTTGAATGCCCAGCAAATTTTGGTCTTGCGAGACTTATCTTTCTAATTCCTACTCAATAATAGGAATTGGGGGATTGGTATAGTTTGTTATTTATAGTTGAACACCTTTTGGAGGACTCTTTGAAACCAATCAAGCTAACACTACTAAATCTATAAATTAATCTACTAAAATCAATATCTGTAGCAATTCTGGTGTGGTCAAATTGGTCAGGGACTATTTGTGAAAATGGACACCCATTTGAGTCAGATATATTTTTTGAATTTGTGATTATGATACCCTACTGGGTTTTATTAATTGAACGATTGGATGAAATGTGTTTGCTCTTTCGAAAATTTCCTGAGAAAGCTACAGAACCATAAACTCAACAGAGTTTTGAAATCAACAGTTGCTCGATGTGAACACACATGTTTTAAACAGATTCATTCTGATTTTTAGTCAAAAATGAATTTTTATTTAGCCTTGGAAAAAATTTAATCTGAATCTTAAATTGGTGTCACAAAAACGCAGGGTGGTGCTGAGTGTAGACGGTTCACCCTTAGAGAGGGATGTTACTATTAATAAATTTAATACATGACTTTGTTGAAAAATTAATCTTATATACAACTACTATAGTTGGTAATAAATTTCTGATGTCAGTAAATTAGTTAGGAGAATGTGTACAAACTGAATATTTATCTTCTTGATGTTTTTGGTCTTCGTATTAAGTTGAGGTGGAAGTGCAGTGAAAAACCAAGTGGCTCAATTTTCCTATTTCTAATTGCTGGCCGAGCACTCACACGCCCATTGGGATATTCACGGGGAAAGTGGAACCACGAGGTTTCTGGCTGTGAATACCCAAATGGGCAATAGTGCTCGACCAGTCAATAAGAATGCAGAGAATTAGTCACCTGGATTTTCTCTTCCCTACCACCTCAATAGAATAGTTACTATAAACAATAAAAGATTTTGGTTTTGTTTAATGGGAATCTTTAGTCATCCTTGGTTTCCTGTTTCTGTTTGAGTACCAAATCTGGGAACAGTTACTTGAGTTTCTCTCAATAACGGCGCCTTTTCTTTTGTTGAATCAATGCATTCGACTATTGAGTGATTATTTATGAATTTGGTTATTCCAGTGGGATACTGCTGGCCAAGAAAGGTTCCGAACAATTACATCGAGTTACTACAGAGGTGCACATGGTATCATTGTCGTCTACGATTGCACTGACCAAGAATCTTTCTCCAATTTGAAACAATGGTTGGAAGAAATTGACCGCTATGCTTGTGATAGTGTCAACAAACTTCTTGTTGGAAACAAAAGTGATCTCACCACCAAGAAAGTGGTTGACTATGCCACAGCTAAGGTTAGTCAAATTCATTATTTTCTTAAGCCTGTTCTTGTTCTACTGGGGATGATGTAAAAGAGTAGTTTCCAATTTTCTCAACATCCCTAGCTAAACTAACTAGCTAGGTTGCTTAAGAAACAAAATATAGGAGACACACGTTGTTTTGTTGATCCCCTATAAACCTGAGATCACTAGAAGCGCAAAGGGCAATCGTTTCAAGTTTATCAGTGGATGTTGTGTCCGCTGACGCAACCTGCGTACTGCATTGTTTGTGTTTGTGACTCAACACAAAAAGACGGATAAGAGGACATCAAATGTAAAAAGAAATAAGTGTGACTGGGCTGACTACAAAATTTTTGACCATCAAGGCCTAACATGGCAAAGGCGCTTTTTGTTTTGAATTGAAAGGGAAAACTTTAAGGAATGTGACATGGTCTTCAGGAGACTAAAACACTGGTCTATGCAGAGGGTAGCGCCTTACACCAGAAACATCAATTGTATTTACTGAAAGAAAAATGCAATACCATAAGCAGAAAAAACTTGCTCCAGTTAGGGTAGAATGATGGTAAATCCTGAATTTTGAAAATCATTGGGGAAACTCCTTTGCAACTGTTGTATTTTTAATAATTTTAATTTGTCTTAGTTTTCAAATTAAAAGCTAAATTTTTTGCCTAATGGTACATTTGAAGAGAGAGCTGGACGACCATTCCAGTGAGTATAGAACGATTTTTATAGCTCCCAGAATACTCAAGTTGGAACATGCCAAATTTTTGAAAATTTCCCAAAGTCAACACAAAAGCTGCGATAACTCAAGAACCAATAGAGCTATCGACCCTTCAATGGTCTCATTTAATTCAGCCCCCTAAAATCTATAGAAATTTATACCAAATACACCTTTTTCTAAAAACGAAAGTTGGAAAATACTGTCTCTCCCTCATACTCCCCAAAAGTACCCTTAACCTTTTTTGGTATAAGAATTAAACCGTCGTCAGGCGAAAATTGATTTTCAGTGAACGTTTCAAGAACTTAGCTTTTTGTAGTTTTGTCACAGTGTTGACGACAGATGGACAGAATTTTTTTAATTTGATATTCGTCTTGTAACGTTGAAAATCATATTTTGCGGGGTTAGACAATTTTTTCGTGGGCGATTACAATGGTTTATTATTGAATAATTAACCAAAATGGAAGTCTGACTCTTTCTCATCCAATTTTCAAAGTTGACGACCAAAGCAAAAGCAGTAGATGCCAGTGGCAAGTGGGGAAACTATAGTCCACTTCAGCATAATGTTGACATGAACATAGAAAACATTTAAATCTCTCTCCTGAAATTTTTTTTCGAGATACAAGGCTATCATGTGATACCATCGATATATATATATATTTTTTTTTGAGATACGAGGTCAGCATGTGATACTATCGATATATCTTTATTCTCTTTTTGATCTTAAAAATACATTTTAAATTGTTAACTTCAATTGTTATCACTTGTTATGCAACTGAAATGAACAAATCTTGCAAGTAATTTGATCCTCACGTTGTTTCCGTTTACTGTATTTTCAGGAGTACGCTGATCATCTGAAGATTCCATTCATCGAAACGTCTGCCAAAAACGCATTAAATGTAGAACAGGCATTTATGACAATGGCTGCTGAGATCAAGAACAGAGTTGGGCCGCCTTCATCCGCTGGCGACAATTCCAACAATCTAAAAATCAATGAAAGCCGACCGGTCGAACCTCCAAAATCTGGCTGTTGTTGAATGGTGGCCGGCTGTACCACTTATTTTGGTCTTTGAATGAAGAAAAAAAATTTAAATGAACCGATACAGAGACTAAACGGAGAGTCCGCGTTTTTGGATTTTGATATTTTCTCTTTCCCTTTCCTTAAAATTATTTCAAATTACTCTTTCGCAGCCTACCACTCAACAACTATAAATGTTTTCCTCAAAATTAATTCGTACTAAATTCAGAAAGCGTGCCCCTATTTGGCTTTTGTCTGTTATGAGTTTTCTTCGATGTTGAATAGGCACTTCACTTTTGAAGTCCTTGAATGCCTTACTTTTGAATAAACGATTGACAAAAACCCTTTCTCTCTTTGAAAGTTGAACATGATTGTGGTTTGGATCGTTTCCGAAACAATCCCATCTTGAGTAAACCATCGTTTATGCGACGACACTTTTGTGTTGTAACATTCTTTTCTTTCGTTATCCTTGTGTAATTTCTGTTAAAATAATTTGTCCATTAGTCAATATTAACGCCTAACCTACAACTAAAATCATTTTATTGGAGCGACCATGTTTGGATTTGGACAGACTTCAATCCTGGTCTAATCGTTCTGAGGAATGTCGTTCCTCTGTTGCACTTTTTACAGTACGTTTGGCAAATACTTGATTGATAATGGGACACGAAGTCAACTTATCTATCTTGTCAAATCTATGTATTATTTTCGGTTTTGGTCATTTTTGAAAGTTAACGTTTTGGAAATGGAACCCAAGTTTGAAATTGAATACATTTTCTCGGGAGTGGGTGATTGAAAGCATAAATAACTATAACTGTGTACTGTCGTTCTTCCTAGTTTATAGTAGGAATATTGTCACCGATTGTTGTTACATTAGACAAACTGTACGTTTTCTTAATTTCATTACCAGTTAAGGATGGGTTTCTGGTGGCCCCTAAGAGTGAATCTAGACTCTTGAATATGTGAAGAACAGTCAGGAACGGTGAGCGAAAGAGAGGATCGACTGTGAAACTGGAGCGTGTTTGAATCATTGGACGTTCTGAGTTATGTGTTGGTAATAAAGCTAATAATATGCTGAAGCTGTAGGTATGAGTGATTTGAATGGGAAAATCATCCTTGCGAGAGAAATTGGGGAGGCTAGTTGTAACAGATGCCCAAGTATTCATGATTTGCTTTCATGGTGTCGTTAATAAATTCCGCATTTCAGTTTTCTTTAATGATTTGATCTCATATAGAGAAACTGAATTTGCTTTTTCGACGACCCTAACTGTTGATCGATATCAGTCGTATTTGCAAGCTCAAATTCAATGTTTTAACAGTCTTTGACTCTCTCTGATTCTGGTTTCTTCCATTGCGCCAATAATTTTTTTTCTCCTATAGTTCAATATTCCTGTAATATTATTATTTTTCAGAATTGGCTCTGTTTGAACGGTACCTATCAAATAGGTACTAGGGAGAATGGGCAATATTGAATATTATCGTATTTGGGTGAAATGGAAAATGGGAATCACTGTGGTGTTGAAGTATCGTTTAGCTCAATATAATTTACATTTATCTGTGAACACTTTGGTAGAGAGGTGGGTAAATTTTTGTGCTAACCTGAAATTTCTCTCTTTTGCGGCCAGCGATTTCAATGGCGGTCGATACTTCTTGTATTGCTTCAATAACTCTTCATACGTCCGCATTCCAACAAATAGGATGTGAAGAGTTTGACAAAATGTTAATTTTGATGGTGATCCACTTGTTGTTGGCAACATCTCTCAACATTCGTCGGCGATGTTGATTCATATGTATGCTTTTCTGCTTTGTCTCAATAATTTGTGTAACAATTACATATGAATTCATGTTATAGTTTAGTTAAGTTCGGAAACCTATAAGTTGTATGATTTCCCTACACCGAATCAATTTTTAGTTCACATGTTTATATGTGTAATTATGTAGGCAATATTATTTTATGCTTGTATTTTATACGTAGGCTTGTATAATAATAAAATTTATAACTTGCTTTGTCACCTCAGCAATTTATGAGCAGCGCCAAAACTTTATTTATCAATTGATGTGTGATTCAGCAGAGGAACTCCATTTACCAGCGTACTTCGAGGAAAATAAGAAAAATAAACATGTTTTTAGCAAAAGGAAATTTGGTTGGGACCCTGAAACCGAGAAAATATTTCAGCTTTAATTTGATCATTCCAGAACGTTTGTCAACATGGGAATTAGCGTAGGTTAAAAGAAACCTTCGAAAGTACATGTCTCCAAATAACCTAATGATGGCTTGGAGGCAAAAAAAGCATTAAAATCAGGGATTCTAGGGAAGTTCTTGAGTTAGAAAGATGGGCAAGGTGGCTCGAGCCGAAGGGAGGTACCGTGTTGCCTACATCAGCGTTTTTCTTGGGATAGGGCAGCGATGCGGTTTGTTAGGTGGTACGTAGAATTTATCCAACCAAAAGGCATGGAGCTCTTCAGGCCAGTGAAGCGATGTTAGCACCATGATCGGTGCTGAGTAAATGGCCGGACGAAGAAATATTTTGGAAGTGGCCGATACTGTGCATAACTACCAACAGTTCTCTTCTCGTTGTGCAACTATTATGTTTCTGTGTCTGACGCTGGGAGGGAACATGCCAAAAATGAGCAATGTCATCTACGTTGAGCATGAATGGATAATTGAAATCTAAAAACGCAAGGATGAAGTTTGAGATCGTGGTTTCTTTTGAAGATCAGGTCTTCTTTCTCCATTTTTTTATTGACTGGGATAATAACAAAACCCTCCCAAGTATCATATATTATAATTATTACTATGTCAAGAGGTATATTGGTTTTTTATTTATATGGTTACTATTGTCTCAAATGAAAAGTTCAAAAAATTATTTATTATCCACCTCTCTATTATTTATTTATATAAATAGGAAGAAAACAGAGGAAAGTATTCTCTTGTTGAGCATCCTGATTGGGAAGTATTGAACTTTTTTTTATTTTTAAAGTGCATGTAATGCAGATAGCCGAATGATGGCTAAAAGGTCTAATAAGCATTCAAATCAGGGGTCTTCGTGAAGATGTTGGTTCAGAACAGCGGCCTGAACCAAAGGGAGCTGTTGCTACTCTGTCTGCAGTTTAGCTAGTTGGCTAGGGTTAGGGCTATGCCATCAGTTTTCTAGCCCTCTGGCTGTGGTGCGTGGTCGGTGGGATTGAAGGTAGACGCTCTGCGTGGTCAGACCAGGCTTGTGACGTCAGTAGTTTCCTTCTGTTTTGAGCTTATTTTCAAGTGAGCTTCTCTTCTCGCAACAATTGCTCCATCTATAGTTTTTACTTCCATGATTACCTAGTAAATGGAAGTAATATGATCGTCTGAAAAGTTTAATTCGGAATGGAGTTGAAATTGGAAAACAATTTCACAGTACTTTCCTCAGAAACACTTTCTAAACAAGTGTCAGTGGTCAAAAAATTACTTCAATCTTCATATCTCAGTGAAAAATGATTGAAACTCAATGAATATTTTAAGAGAATGTGTTCCTAGTAAATGTGCAAAATTAGCCGTTTCCGGATTGTGGATAACACACAGTACTTCCTATACATAACCGTTCATTTTTTTTTGTTTAAATTTGTACAGGCTATAACAGTCAATATTTATAAAGTTAGTGGTATTAAAATGTCCATGATGGTGAGCAGATGATGCTTGGTTTTGTGTGTACACACCGTACACACACACCGTACACACACACACCGTACCTTTTCAGTATGAGCTTTTTTGACGATTTCGCTAGTGCGTATTTTAATTGTTACTGACCGAAAAAGCAATAATTTTGAACGCTCATGGTCTTGAAATGTTTGGGAAGGCGATTGAATGACGTCTGATTTTTGTCGCATGGGTCAGATACAGTACTTCCGCGTTATACGCATATTAACAGTATTTTGATTTTTTCAGACTGCAAAAATGATTTAATTCGAAGGCTAGGGTCTCGAAATGTTTCTTTATTCCTGCTGAATGCCGTTTGGTTTTTATCATTGGTGTCACACCGAACTTCCTCGTAATTCGTATTTTCAGTTGATTTATTAGTGCACTTTTGTATATTTGGGTTTCTTTGCTATAAAAATGAGTTCATTTTCAGTCTGTCCGAATATCTGTGGTGTAAAAATAATACAAACCATCTATCTCAATGAAAAATGAATTAAATTCAATGCATATTTCAGGAAAGGTTCTCCCTGTGAATGCGCAAAATTAGCCGTTTTTGGAATTTGAGTAACACACAGTATTTCCGAGATATAACCTTTCAGAGTTTTTTCCATTTGGATTTTTACAGTCTATTAAAAGTAAATATTGTTCCTCGTTTGAGGTCTCAAAATGTTCGTTATGGCGAGCAAATGACGCTTGATTAGTTGTCTATTGGGTCATGCACCGTACCTCTACGTCATGAGCTTTTTTCGCTATTTACTAGTGCTTATTTTGTACTTTGATATTTGAGACAAACAATGCACGAAAAACAGACCGATGAACGGGAATTTCGTTCTTTGACGTGATTAGTTCTTTTTACACCCGTTAAACTCTAATGACAATTTTATAGATTCGAATTCTGCTCTAGCGCCCGCTGTGTTTATCACATCGAGCATTGAAGGTAGCATTAATGAGTCAAAAAATTATCGAAACGCAAAGCAACTGTCCTTCCATAATTATTGTCCGCTGTTGAGATCGAGGGGGAGAAAAACATGGCGACTTGTTTTCTAGTTTTTTATTAGCCTGCCAAGCACTTTCGCCCCTTCGGGCATCATCAGGGTTTCGTAGCACCATTACAAGGTATCCACTTTCAGGTCCGGCTTACTCACTAAAAATAAATATTGTCGCTGCTGCGTTATTGCAGATGCTCGTTCCCTATGAACACCGGTTGAAAGGGAACGAGGTCATAATGCTGGTACTGTCTTGAACAGGTTCACTATGAGCGTCATTAGTAAGATCCGGCTCATTATCTCCCGCAATCAAACTGCGCTCCAATTTTTACCGTCCATACCAAACGTTGGAGATTCGTTGTCGAGACCGAATCGGTGTATCCGTTCGAGCTGAACATTTATAAAAATAAAATAGGATAAAGAGTCTCATCCTATTTTACAATACCTACTCTCACGTTTGGTTAGCGATTCCAAGCATGAAATAATACAGCAATGAAATAAAACATTCTTTTTGAGTTCAATGATGATACACATAATCTTGGAATTATAATTTTGACTGTATGTTATATTAATTGTACACGAATATTTCTCGAAAATTTTATCATAAATTTTATAATCAATAATTTATTCTTCTGAGCGGAGTTATAATATATGTAAGAGTTCTGTTTTGAAGCTATAATTTATTCAAAACTGAATTCGTCGCCATAAATCGAAAATGTTTCACCAGAAGTATAACGTTGATGTTGCGAAAGTTGAGAAATGGATGGCCCACTTACCCGTCCGTTTCGAAAACAACAGAAAACATCGCTACATCACGTGGTAAAATAAGGGTAAAATAAAATAACTTTCTATGGCAAAATATTGGAACAAAAGATTATCAGCGGAATTGTAAAACTTTTTGATTCTTATTCGGCGTACTTTTCCGACGATATTAAATATTTTATAGTTCTGCGAGTATAGCGAGTATAGCGTCAAGCGTTACCGAATCAGAACTCTCTGTTGTCTTGATACAAGCATAGAATAACATAAATATATGAAAGACTGAAAAAGAAATTGTCCTACGAGTAGTGAGAGGGAGAAAACCAGGAGACTCATTGTCCGATTCTTTATCTGCTGGCCGAGCACTTTCGTCCGCTCGGGCATCTTCAGGGCGAAGTCGAGCCATATGGTCCACATAGCTGTGGACTCGACCAGCAAATAAAGAATCGGATAAAAAAAATGCGACGTCAAGGAAAAGAAGAAAAAGAAATCATTCAAATAATTGCAAAGCCTGGCATTGATCTAAGTACTTTATGTTTATAATATAGTTTTCAATTTTCTTGAATTCTTCACTCTCGGTCTGTCTATTGTCATATAAAATGGACAATCTTCCGTTGCAGAGAACCCTTGGCGGAACCACGGATTCGGCGAAGTATGGCCTGTCGATGTTGGGAAAGTAGGTTTCTGCAGTGGGATGTGTGAAACGAGGTTTGGAGCAATAACCCCGGCACGGACGACTTTAGCACATCCTGGCAGATTAGTTCAGCTCACAGTGTCACAAATTAGATGCTCCAATAATTTTGAATAGGAAATTAGATTCTTCAGGGACGCCTCATTCGACAATATTGAGGAAAAATCAAATATTGCGAACAATGTTGCGCTTTTCAAATACCACCAGCTTTAAATAATAGCGTAGTCGCTTTGTAGTAAAGGTTCCTACATCAATGCCTCTTTTGAACCTTACTGACAGACGTTTGAGAAATCGACTTTTTTTCATCAGTTTGTCACTCTGAACATAATCAAGTCTGTTCATTATATTTTCCTTGATGTGTCTTACTATGAAAAAATAAAAACGAAACGTTGAAAAGCCCTCGAGCAAAGAGAACGTTGCTGTCGATCTAAAGGTAAGTTGACTGTAGCATCGAAATTTATGGTAAATATCATACTATGTCCAAGCATAATTTGCATGGTAGTATTTTTGGTAAATCAATAATTGATTTGATGCTAATCGTATAACTCGAGAGTTCTTGGAGCTAAAATCGTTCTACACCCGTTGGAATGCTCGTCGAACACTCTATTCAACTATACCGTAAGGCGAAAATTTCAGATTTTAATTTGGAAATTAAGAAAAATAAAAATGATTAAAATTACAATAGTTGCTATAGTTCCTCTTCCTATAAGGGCCCAGCTCCAATTTTACTTCGGTTTTCTGATATGTTGTGTAGAGAGAAAAGAGTAAATTTTTTTTTTTCATCATCGGGGCTTCGTAGCACCATCACAAGGTATCCACGGCCCTGATGATACCCGAATGGGCGAAAGTGCTTGGCAAGCCGACAATAAAAAACAGGAGAACATGTCGCCTTGGTTTTCTCCCCCTCAACCCCAACAACGAGGAATTATTTTTTATGTTATTAAGGGAAGTGGTCCAATCGATCAAGAACATAGAACGAGTACATAGTAAAGTAGTCCTTAAAATGTGTAGTTGGTAATAGAGTTGCTCTGAAGCGGGTACATTTCTTTCCTTTTCAGAGTTATTTTGTAAAAGTTTTATTTTTATTTTTATTGGATTGAACAGTCCACGTTTCAAGCCACAAGGAAGTCAATTAATGAGCGAGTTAGTTTCTCGCCCCTGCCGACGGAAAATGTGTCGGTTCAACTTTTGATTTAACCGGCGAATTGCACATGGCCAAACAGCGGAAAGGTCATGATCGTACATACTGATCGATGGAGTAACCAAAGGTTCTGGCTCTAAGCTTAAAGCTCTGGACTTCAGGAGTGGGAGTTTTGTTGGGAGAACAAGGTGTAGTTCTCTATCCGGTCGCTACGGCTGAGAGCCCCGTAATTTTATTTGCAGACCTTGACAACGACCATGGTTGCATATTCATGAAGTAGGTTCTAGCCATTTGACTCATTAGGTTCAGGGTTCTCACGGAGAATGTAACAAAATTATTGTTCAGTATGCCGGATTCGTTTTCAACATAGGTTCCTTCCTGATGTAATGCCATTTCAGTCGCATGTTAATTAGAACAATGACTATATAGTCTGTTTGAGGTAGAGAGGACAACCTGAATTCCCACTGTAATATCTGCAAGCGGAAATGCATGATGTATTAAAACTATCGAAGACTTTTTATAATTTATTAGTAATAATTCCATCATTTTAGTAGTTTGGTTGATTATTCAATATTAAACCATTGTAATCGCTCAAGAAAAAAACAGAAGAATTTCGAACCCCCTCAAACTTTGAAGAATCTGAATATCCAATAAAAAAATTCTGCCCGTCCGCCGTCAACACTTTACTAACGAAACTATAAAAGCTTCTCTACTGAAATTTTCACCAAACATCAATCTTGGCCTGACAATGGCTCAATTCTTTAGCCAAATCGCTACCTCAATTTTAAAGGTATTCATAGTGGGTTCCAAGGGGGAGGGGGGGGGGAATTTGTACCCTCCAACGTTTTTCAGAATAAAATGTATTTGGTATACATTTGTATAGATTTTTGGACACTGAATCTAATGATAGCTTTATTGGTTCTCGAGTTATTGCAGCTTTTGTGTTGAATTCGGGAGAGTTTCAGAGATTTGGCATGATGGTATAATTTGAGAACTTTTGGAGCTATAAAAATCGTTCTATACCTTTACGGTTAGCCGACAAAATTAGCTTTTAATTTGAAAATTAAGAAAAATAAAAATTATTAAAATTACAATACTTTCTTGCAATGAAGTTTTCCCTTAAAGTTACCAATTTTTTGTTAAGTAGGACCATTCACAGATATTTGTAATAATTACTATGACAAATGGATGGCCTTCTTACATAATTATCAAAGCAAAGGAATAATAAATCACTGCACAATCATTTGTAGCATTTTTTCATTGACGCATAATATCTCTTTGTGCTCTCGATAAAAATACTCAATAAATAAATGTATGAATGAAAAAATATAAATTCAAAAATGATTTTTGAGCCAAAAATTTACGGAAAAAATTTACGAATTCTTAAATAATTTCAAAATATCAACTTCGAAGGTTTCAGAGGTGGTTTTAGAGCCTGTTTTTACTGAGAAAACAATCGAATATCGTTTGACATCGTCGTTCCGTTAAATCGTTATTGGAAAGTGTAAGAGAGCTGGTTGTTGAGAAATATTGCTGGTATTTGCCATAATATCTGTATATTTCCTGTATAGGATGTTTTTTGACGGTTGCCGTGTTCGTTAAAAATAAATTAATTTCGGATTTGTTTTTTGTTATGTGAATTAATTAGGTTAGATTTTGAACTCATGTATTTTCATCATTGGCTGAAAAATATTTCTGAAGTTGTTGAATCGGATCTTATACCTCTTCCACACCTTCAAACTTGGGATAAGTAACCACTGATTTCACAAAACAATCGAACCAAATAACCATCCTCAAAATTAAACAAGTTTGTTCTTTATAACGCTAAATAGCCTAAGAAAAACGCCTAAGAAAAAGAGACGTTTTTCTCTGCATTTATTCAAAAGTCTAATGAAATTTTATTTTTCAAAATAGAATGGATCAGCAGGTTAGTAATAAAAAAGTAGTATAATACAAAGTTTGTTTAATAACCCAAATTTATATTTCGTTGGTTCAGCATTCGTTGATTGGAGAAGCATGCTAGATAAGAGAGAATAAATCTTGACGAATCGTAATGGGACCACACATTGCGATCATGTTCCATTCGCTGTTTGATAATGTGGCCTCAAAACGATGTCTAACAGTGAAACCTGACCACAAAGTCTGTTAAAAAACAAATACGAATTCAGAAATTCATCTTGCCGTCCTTTCAAAGGGGCGAATAAAATATGGATTTTAAAATTTGTTGAACAAATTGCAATAACTATGATGTAAAAACCGTAAACCTATCATCTTAAAAATAACTCCATGTTTTAGATACGAAAAACACGGATACAAAACCAATTACAATAGAAACAAACCCTTTAAAAATGATACATCTTTTTATACAGCACAAATATTCGATAAGGAAGCTCCTTGTACAAAATGTTAGCAGTGCTTTGGAAATCAATTGATTCATTTGCGAGCAGAGTTCATAGTGCAGTGCTACATTTCAGTGTGTTCTCAGTTAACATTATGAGGCACCTGCAGCTTCATTCATTTTACTATTTATATCATTCAGAAAAAGCAATAAAAACAAAAAGTTTCAATTCGTAAAATAACCTTATTCTCAAAGTGAGGTGGAAATCAACGAGGAATAAATTGCTATCACTGCACACATTATAGTTTCGTTGCCAGGAAAGATGTGAGAACTACCACCAGAAAATAGGCGGTCTGTTGACAGCTGCTATTTTCATGATGGAAGCCATGAGCGTACAGTCGACTGTCAAACGATGCGTCGATTTTCAGACAGTACTGGTCATCAGGAACAACTTTATAAGAACCTCCCCAAACCTAGAAAATATCAGAATGATATTATTATTATGAATTATTATTATTATTATTATTAGAAACAGGGAGTTAATCTCAAATGGGTCAAGCGAAGACACAGACCCCAAAATAGTGAGGTATTTTTACCTCTTCACTACCTTTTTTTATTATTTGCAACAATAAATACCAACTTCGCTACAAACCTTTTTGCAGAACGAATCAGCATTCAGAAATCTTTTTTTGAAGGTTTGACAATCTTCCATTTCCGTGCAATGAAATGTTGAGTGCTCGTGAGCGGCTTTCCAATCATAAGTGCAGGTGAAATCATTCATGCAGGCGGAGAACCAATTGTCACAATCCGATTGGCATAAAGGCACGTCGCGCATCCAAACTTGGTTGATTTTATCTTCCTATATTTACAAGAAAAAGATGCGTGGTTGATAACCGATGCTCTATAGAAATTTTCGGTTTATTGGTATATTAATAAGAATTATTGGTTCGGTAGCATGGATTAGAGTAACATTATCAGATCAGAACAGGGCTTTCGGCCAATGCACAGAAAAAAAGCTCAAAAACGAAGCTGAACAAAAAAAAAACCTACCTAATTATCTTGCTAAACCAATAGCTATGTGGAAAAAGCATAGTAAACATGAACATAGTTTTTGAATATACGCAATTTGCTCAACAATTAGTAATTTTCGAAATTAGCTTGGAACAACTTACCACGAGCCAATGGCTGAGGTGAGGAGAGCACTCGAAAAAGCAGGCGCTTTTTAAGAAGAACTTTCTGCAGGTATTTGACATTGGCTTGTTGCAGGTAAGTTTGTCAAAATGATAAAGGCTTTTCCCATGAACTCGAACTGCCGTCTCATTCGTACAACAGGATAACGGAGAGTAAACGTCACACTAAAATGAATAATGTGCAAAAAATTAAAACATAAACTTGAATTTATGTAACCTTGTGAGCATTACTAATTGGTGTTTTCAAAGAATAGGAACTCGGAACGTGAACGTTTCCACCTAAAAACAGATTGGTAACTATAACGGAAAACTCCGTGGCGAAGTTGCTATCGTTAGGCAACGTTAGTTATAAAAATGATTAAAGAGACCATAATTCTATGGTAATTTAAATAATTGTTATAATCTTTCATTTTCAAATTAAAAGCTAAGTTTTTCGCCTAACGGTACAGCGGTCAATTTCCACGAGTATAACGCTTTTTATAGCTCCCAAAACGCTCGAGTTATGACAAATTTCTGAAAATCTCGCTAATTCTACACAAAAACTGCGATAACTCAAGAATCATTTTTTTATGCTATTGACCCCACGATGGTTTCATTCAATTAAGTGTCCAAAAATCTAAAAAAAAATCTTTAAAAAAAATAGATACTAAATACTCCTGTGTCTGGAATGCGTGGGATAATATGAATTTTCTCCACCTCAAAACTCCCTAAAAATACTTTTAAAATAAAGGTAGCTATTTGGTTAAATAATTTAGCCCTTGTCGGGCCAAGATTGTCGGGCTTGGTGAACATTTCAAGAAATTAGCTTCAACAGTTTCGTCAGAAATGTGATGACGGCGTAGGGACAGATTTTTTTTCATTGAGTGAATGATCGCCTGTTTTTATCGCTAGAGCCACTTTCGAAGTTCACTAAGTGTAATTATAAAGTCCTTCTGTAGAGTTCATTGATATTTTATGGACTATTTTCGCCGACTCTAAGATGAACTGTGTGACCTATGTGAGCCCCAATTGTTCAAAATTGCAGCATTCGTGCTATTTTCTTTTCTAGAGGAGTCTGATAGTGATGAAGGACGGTAAAAGTCCATGTTATGATTTTAGAATGATAGATCAGATTTATACTACCGTATTATAAAGGCCGAGCTCTCTGGTTGGCTTTTGTTTGTGCCGTGCCGTATCCATGCACCTGAATTGGTTGTTGTCATGTTGATCGCTCGCCATCCCAATTGAAAACGCAGTGATAAATACGACGAACAGTGTTGCGATTGACGATTGATCCATCTAGGAAAATATTTCATATTTATGCGTGGAGTTAGTTATACTGTTTCTATTCATGAAAATAATTCACTCACGACTCCTTTAATTACCTACCAAGTTTTCAGAAAATATTGTCCTAGTAAATGTGCAAAATTCATTTCCGGATTTTGGACACAGCACATCCGAAATATAACCGTTCAAAGTTATTTTTGTTTCGATTTTCGCAGGCTATAATGAGTCGATATTTTTAAACGTTTGCGGTCTTAAAATGGCCATTTTGGCGAGCAGATGATCTTGATTGGTTCTATATTGGGTCACAAACCACGTTATGAGTTTTTTTTTATATGTTGATTTTTACAAGCTGTAAAAGTCAATGTATTTGAACGATCAAGGTCTTGAAACGTCTGGGGCGGCGATAGATTGACGACTGATTTAATCGAGTGGGTTACATACCGTGCTTCCAAATTTTTCGCATATTTATTTTATTTTAATTTTTACGTGCAGCGGAAGTTAATATTTTTGACGCCTGCAATTTTTTGTTCTGGTATGTGATTGACGCTTGGTATTTATTATCGGTGTCACACACGGCACTTCGTCATAATTTGCATTTCAGGTTATTTTATTGTTTGATCCCTTTGTATTTTTGGGTCTCCTCGCAAGCCTCATTACTTTTCAGTCGAAAATAAAATACACTGGTATTTTATTTTCGAGGAAAAGTGATTGAAATTTCAACATTTAAATTTAATTATAGTAAAAATCAACAAATCAAAACCTCTTCACTTTTCAATCGAAAAAAAATACCAATGTATTTTATTTTCGACTGAATAGTGAAGAGGTTGTGATTTGTTGATTTTTTACAATGATTACATTTAGATGTTCTTCGAGAGATAATTACTGGTTTATTTGGGATGGGTGCAATAAGAAAATTGAGTGTATTTAGCTTTCAACATGATGCTCCCCTCAATTATTTCCAACTGTTCTGCGAAAGTAAGAGTTAAAAATGTAGAAAACTAAAAATTTTGACATTGACCATTAAATCACAATGTAGACCAGTTTCCAAGCCCTGAGGAAGGAAATGTATATCACCTGAAAGCTTGGCAAAAGAACACGTGTTATTCGTAGACCCTACCTCTGATAGAGGACTCAAAAAAAGGAAGGGGAGAAAAATTGTATTTCCAACTTTTTTTTTTAGAAAAATCAATAATGAAATTTTTTACAATAAATGACCTTGATGAATGTACTTTTCTAAATTCGAGAGGTGGAAATTTATCTTGATTTTAATATTTAGGAATGGAATAGACCACTGAGATTAGACCCAGTATCGAAAGTGCATCTCATATTCGGCATGGAATCACAGTTAAGCGTAACTATGGTCATATTTTCTGGTGAAGTTGCCATGGTCGAAACGGTAGAGTGCATTTAATAAAATCAAACTACTTATTTTCAAAGATATGGCTAGGTGGTAACCACGTGGTGCTCACCACGTGGGAAAGCATCTGTTCAAAGTGCATTAGTTTCATTTTTTGAACTATGAAAATACAAAAGCAGTAAAATAATGCTCGTATACTCCCCATTTAATCATGATACTAGAGCTAATAGCATTAAAACAACTTGCCCTGATCCTCCACGAGGTATCGTTATTTAAATTGTAATAGTATATCAAACTTGTATACGCTCTATATGAACCAGCTATCACAAAATTAGGTTAATCGCATTCATCATTGAACTCAAAATCACAAAATATCAAAAGAAATGGAAATTAGTATGGAACGATGGTAAATTAAATGTTCCATAAGAAGACTTATTGGACATGAGGTACCTTGCTTGTAGGTGGCGATAACTGTGAAGGAGTCTAACTTGAAGCAGGAACTGATCTAAAATGGACATGAACATGCGATATGGGCGAGTTCTCCGGGCCTGAATTGGTTTCCCCCTCTATATCCGACTTTGAAAGTCCTCCGTAGAATAAATCCCTACAATGTAGAAAACTCCCTTCAATGTAGAAAGTTGCTTCAATTGCCGGTGAAACAACACGCACTGCGAAAACAATTTTTAATAGAGAAAGTGAAAATAAATATGGGTAAAATTGCCAATTGCAGTAATACTTCGCACAGAAAGCCTGTGTAGAACTGCAGTCTTCCCACATGTAAGAGGTTTAGAAAGCATTTTTATCGGTAAAAAAAAAAAAAAAAATATTAGAAAAAAGAAAAATAGAATAAAATTTTTACAATTCCGATTTTTTAATACATTGAATCCGATTCTTCGGTGTAAAATGGGGGGTCAATTTTCTAAAATCATCACAAGTGATTGTTGTACAGTGGTAAAATACTCACTC
Source organism: Tupiocoris notatus (assembly GCA_037159825.1). NCBI lineage: Eukaryota > Metazoa > Arthropoda > Insecta > Hemiptera > Miridae > Tupiocoris > Tupiocoris notatus. Next base: position 769,832 of record JASJUZ010000199.1, on the reverse strand, counting down.
AACACCATAATCAGATTGGCAGGTACAACCTAAAAAATTATTTTTAGAAATATCCAATTAACAATAGAAACAGTATATTGGAAAGTTCTATACCATTTATAACCTCATGGTACGTGATTGTAGCAGTATTCCCCACCATTACACTCATCAATCCATCTCATATTTATTTCCTGTGGCTTTTACTTCATCGTTTCCGTAGCTAGTAAAAGTAAAGCTCGCTCAGCCATTCCTTATTGTAGCTATAATCGCCTTTTCGGCTTAGCCACACGAGCCTGAGATTCATCAATTGTTTTAAATTTACCAACGTAATGAATCTATTTTTCGTTTAGTTATAAGTCGTATATTTTATCTGTTTATAAATTTTTTTGTTTTTTTTTTGGCAATAATATTCATTTACATTTTTCGTGACTGACGAAGAGTGTAATTTTATTTTTAAGAACTTATATCTCTGTCAGAAGGGAGAGAGAAACATATATGGTCCTATTACTGTAGACAGATTTTTCAATAAACATATCGTCACAAAATCAATCTTACAATTCTGAAGTAGCGTGTTGGTATCTATTTAGAATTTAGTTAACATGGGTGGTTTGTGGTATGCAAGACGTCTTGAAATTGATTGAAAAATAGAAACAACTAAAAAAAATATACGTATTAAAGCCTTTTCCTTTTAGATGAGTACTACTGTTGTTCACGTATCTATACTGCTCCAAATATTTGCACTGTGCGTGCTGCGAATAGCCATATTGCAGTTTCCTCTTGTCGGCTGTATAAAAATACTTCGTTATAAAAAAGCGTCCCCTATTTCAAGTTGATTTTTTAATGTTCTGTCGAGCTTTCACCCACTTTTAGAAGATCACACGATAATATTTTGTATAGAAATCAATTAATCTTTCAGAGAGAAAAAACAAAATAGGTTCTGAAAATTAGAAATGTTGGAAAAAAGAGTTAATAGATGTATATTACCTACAAATGTTTTTCGCCGTTGCCGATATAAGGAGACACAAGACAATAAGAAAGGAACAATATTTGAAGGAATTCTCAGGTCATTAAAGTAATCCATTTGTACTAATCCGTAAATAAATTTATTTTGTGACGGCGATCGAAAAACGAGTAAAATCCCCTAAATATAGGGAAAATTTCCAAGTACAGTAACACTTCTCTTAAAAAGCCTCTGTAAAACTTGCACTCTTAAGATTGCAATCTTGCAATCCTCCCTCATGCAAATGATTCTAAGTGTACTTTTATCGGTAACTGTACATGAGAGAGGGTAAGGATTTGGCTTATTCTATAACAAATGGAACGATGACTTTTACCCGTTGATATTACACTTATGCATCAAGATTATGCACGAATATGTCATGCTTTCAGAACCAGCTGAAACAATGACTGACAGGCACGACGCTTGTCTGAGCACATCCGTTTATGGTTTCAAGTCCCGTTATAGCTTCTCCCGACTCGCACCTAAGAGAAATGCTCTGCCAAAGGAAATGGCGAATAGTTCATCATCATGAGCACTAATGAACAGAGTGCTGATGGTCCTGATAGAGTATGCTTCGCATAATCCCTGAAATGCTATCTCAAAGAGATTAAAATTCAGAAAGTCATTCATGTTATGGAGAATTTTAGTAGATTATACATGATAGCAAGCATGCTGAGCTTACCGTACATAGAATTAATCATAATACTATTCATTTTTGATCACGTGAGGATCCATATCAGAGCGAATTCGTACCATTAGCTGTAGCAATTACTCGTGCAAATAGGATTTTACGATGTCGGGAGACTACTGGGGCGCTAAGACTACTTGATTCAATTATGCTGAAAATGGCATGCTACAATTGGATAAATATCTCCCATTCTCTCATCATTTCGCAATCTTCCCATCTTAATTGCGCCAATTATATTTTTCATAAGTATGATACCGACAGACAAAAAAAGTCCGAATGATTCAACAGTGGTTTATTATTCCTTCGCTTCAAATAATGATTTAAGAAGACTACCGATTAGAAATAGTAATTATACCGAACATTTGTGAACGTTACCACCGAAAAACAGATTGGTAATTATAGGGGAAAACTCCGAAGCAACTATTGTAATTAATTAATTTTTATTTATTTTTTAATTTTCCAAATTATAAGCTAAATTTTTGCCAAACGGTACAGTTGAAGGAAGTGTTCGACGACCATTCCAGTGAGTGTAGAACGATTTTTATAGCTCCAGAAATTTTCAAGTTCTACCGTATTTCCGAAAATCTCGCAAAATCTACACGAAAGCTGTGATAACCATTGCTATCAAAGCTATCGACCCCGCGATGGCCTCATTCCATTCAGCGTCCAAAAATCTATAGAAATTGATACCAAATACATCTTTGTCTGAAAAAAGTTGGGTAATATGAATTTTCTCCCCCTCAAAACCCCCTAAAAACACTCTTAAAATTGAGGTAGCGACTTCGTAAGAGAATTGAGCCATTGTCAGATTTTTGCGGAATTTTCAAAAATTCCGCGTTAAATAGTTTCGTCAGATTATTGAATAATACTCCAAAAAGTCTGTCCGTCCGCACTACGCCGTCAACACTTTACTGACGTAACTATAAAAGCTAAATCTTGAAAATTTCACAAAAAATCAATTCAACCGGACAATGGCTCATTTCTTTAACCAATTCGCTACCTGAATTTTAAGGGTTTTTCTGAGGGGTTTTAAGGGGTAGAGAATTCGTATTTTCCAACGTTTCTCACAAAAAGGTGTATTTGGTATCAATTTCTATAGATTGTTGGACGATGAGTCGAATAAGACCATCGCGGGGTCAATAGCTTTATTGTTCTCGAGTTATCCTTGCTTTTGTCGTGAATTTGGGAGATTTTCAGAAATTTACCATGAGGGTATAACTCGAAAATTCTTGGAGCAACCGTATAAATATCGTTCTACACTCGTTGGAATGCTCGTGAAACACTCTCTTCAACTGTACCGTTAGGCGAAAAATTTAGCATTTAATTTGAAAATTAAGAATAATAAAAATTATTATAATTACAATATTTGCTACTCGGTTTTCTCTTATAGTTACCAATCTTTTGTTTGGTGGAAACGTTCACTAATGTTTGGACAGGTTATTATCGCAAATGGATGGTCTTCTGAAATCATTATTGAAGCGAAGAAATATTAAACCACTGTACAATCATTCCCAGCGTTTTTTTTTTAAATTGGTCATTTGGATTCTACATGCCTTGAAACGTAAAATATCACATTTTGAGGGGGAATTAGAATTTTTTCTTGGGCGATTGCAATGGTTTATTATTGAATAATAAACGAAAAGGAAAATGTTACTATAGTTACGAAACACCTAACATAGCTCCCTATCCTTCCCCTTGTCTGCTTAATCACCAAAAACTGAACCCAGGCTCAGTCTCAATTAGTCTGTCTTCCTCATACTTAACGGTATGAATCAACGAAATAACTCTGAATCACGTCAATGAGGGAGAGGGGCCGACACTTTCAGTGGGAGGCAATCAGTGGGGGCGAACGACTGCAAAGAGGGGGGTACATTGTGTCCAGGGCCTCGACCGACAGGGTTGATGTACCTGGCGTGACCCCGGACGACCGGAAGTAGATGCCCGCTGTGACAAGTGTGTGTGTAGGTGTGTCTGTGAGGTGATCATGCTGTCTGTCGTTAATGCGAAGGCTGAGGGGGATGGGGGATACAGGAAGGTACGTTGGGAGAGCGGTACTTCCGCCCTGGTGGACCAGCCGGACCAGGATCAGGACCAGGACGAACACAAGGACGGCTTGGAGAGTTGACCCGCCACTAGTTGAGTGGTGAGCAGAGTCTGGCTAACATGTGCTGCTGAGAAAACAACTGGCCCACAGCACAAAATGAGAAGTCACCTCTTCACCATGGTTCAAGCGATAACAGTACTCACCGTACTCAAAATGCTTACGAACGGTAAGTCCTCTTTTCATTGTGATTTTTGATAAAAAAAACTTCTTCGAGCACTTTATTCTCGAATGCACAAACTATGGCGTGCATTTAGGTTCACGTTGGAGCACGTGTATCAACTCAGGGGGCATTCAACTGCATCTTCCGTCCGCCCCATTCTCCTGATATATAATATTTCTTTAAGATGCTCAGTAGAAGATGCCAGCATCCCCGAAATAACTGATTTACCGGTTGTCCAACAATTAGCAAAAGTGCTCAATTTTCAGCTTATTCGTCATACGAGTTCGGGGATATAAATTAAGTTGATATTTTATCTCAGCGCCGGCTGTGGTCTTGTGGAGTATCCATGGAGGAAAAGGCGAGGAAGGTGCTTGTGTATAAGCAGATTCTTGGTCACACATCACCTCCTCGCCAGTTCGGTCTCGAAGAAAGGCTCGCCATTGGTCAACATCAGTACGACCTTTACGAAGTGGGAGGGGAACATGGAAGTAGGGGTGTGTCCCTGGATCTTAGCTTTTGCCTCAAGACTGTATCTGTAATGTCTTCTAGTGCTGTACGCATCTAGAGTCCTGGAAAGTCTTATCATGAGTGGAGGCAATGGTAGGTCGGTCGTTCTTACAAAATGGAACCATGTGAACTCCTCCCCTGCGTACTCATCGTCCATGTTTTCTAAATGCTTCAAATGATAGTATAGTGGTTTATTATTCTTTTGCTCCAATAACGATCTAAGAAGACCATCCATTTATAATAGTAACTATTCCGAATATTGGCGAACGTTCCTACCGAAAAAAATTGGTAACTAAACGGGAAAACTCCATAGCAACAATTGTAATTTTAATATTTCTATTTTTCGTAATTTTCAAATTAAAAGCTAAACTTTTCACCGAACGGTACAGTTGAAGACAGTGTTAGATTCCAACGAGTATAGAACGATTTTTATACTGTAGCTCCAAGAACTGTAGAGTTATACTCTCATGCCAAATTTCTGAAAATCTCCCAAATTCAACGAAAAAGCTACGATAACTCGATAACCAATGAAGCTATTGACCCCGCGATGGTCTTATTCGATTCAGCGTCCGAAAATCCATAGAAATTGATATATAATACACCTTCTTCTGAAAAACGTAGGAAAATACGGATTTTCTCCCCGTCAAAACCCCTTATAAATACCCTTAAAATTGAGCCAGCGAATTGGTTAAAGAATTGAGCCATTGTCCGGCGAAAATTGATTTTTGGTCAAAATTTCAAGAATTTAGCTTTTATAGTTTTGTCGGTAAAGCGTTGACAGTGTACAGCGATAGTGCGAACGGATAGAATTTTTTAAATTGAATAATCGGATTCTACATGCCTTGAAACGTAATACATCAAATTTTGAAAGGGTCAGAAAATTTATTTTCTTGAGCAGTTACAATGGTTTATTATTGAATAATAAACCAAAATGCCTGATCCAAGTTCGTTCTTCGATCCCATTTTTCCCTGAAAAAATGTGTCCCATTGAAAAATATATGACAATGGAAATGTAGCATTGTATAGAGATATTGTGGGAATGTAGCAAAATAATATTTTTCCTCCTTCTTCACGTAGGTATTTCTAATTTATCTCATTTATACATTTTTTGGTGGATACATATGAAACGCAGTATTCAAAATACCGTTGTGAGGGTTTAGTTTTGGATTGCGTCAGAAGATAACTTGTCTACTCTGGAAAACAATAAAAAATGGAAATTAATTCTTGTAATTTTGCTCAATGTGATCATCATCAGTTCTTGGATCTTGAGATTGATCGTGTCGTTTTCAATCGAATCGGCTTCCTACCAATCGGGCTCGTTAACCATTTGAATGAGACATTTTACTCATATTGCCATATTGTTATATGGTTCATAAAAATGAAGTCGCTTATCAATATCTCATGTATCCATCATGTTAATCAATCCTCAGTGCTAGGTCCCTAAAAATTGTCAGTAACTCTCATAAAATATTTATTTAAGGATACACTGCACGCACGCACTAGATAGTGGAACGAAGAAAAATGCTAAACGCATATTCGATTGTTTTCACTTTAAATTCGATTTCTACGTCTAATTTCCTGTAGGAACCATTAAATAATCAAATTTTAACAGTACTGTAAGTATTTGCAACGGATTTTCAAAGTTGAAAAACGTAGGAGTGGCGTAGTATTAAACTGGAAAAACTGATAGTTGACGGGAAATTTCCGCCGTTTTGACGTCATATTCGGATTCAGCGTTAAATTTCCTATAAGAATAGCTTTCAAAGTCGCTTTAAAACCAAGGTTTAATATTTCACCCTTACCGATGCCTTATTTCGGCCGGCGAAAAACTCGATTTACGGAAAATAATTTCTCTGGCTCTGTTTAAATTTTTTTCACCGAATTTTTTGCTATGTACGTGTGTAAGGCGTTCAAATGAAGACTCCTGCATAATAAAACAATTGATTCGCATTTGTTTTGACCCCGAAAATCACGGTTAAAGTCCAATTTTCGAGCTTTCAAAAACCGATTTTTTTGGACCACTTGCAGATTTTTCCGAGAAATAAAAAAAATCACAAAAATACATCATGGTAAGACACAACTTTCCTAAAAATTTCAGATTTTTATCTGTATTGAGAGACGAGTAAAAAATCGTTAACTGACCGGCTGAAAAAAATCGCAGGGGTATCCCTTGGATTTTTCGCGAAAAATTTTTTGAAATAGATTTCGCTCAAATTCAGCATAATGATAGTTGATGATGTGTATATCAATAATATATGGTTCATTCTTCGTTTCTTTCGCACTAAATAGATGAAAAGAACGTTTAAAGTTGAAAAATGTCATTTTTTCGTGTATAGTCTACTAATATTGTTGAATAACGCAATAACGGTTGGAAAATTGATAGGTACATTACATTGGGAAAATGTGGACAGTTAAATTACCTATCTTTTGGTATATTCAAACATCTGAACTGACGACTTTTTGTTTGAGTTATCCACTGTGCAAGTTACAAATCTTGGAAAACTTAAAGTTGTTATGTCTAATTTTGCTCCTAATCTAATGAGCCCTAAACGTAATGAGCCGAAATTAAAATCCGTTTCATACTTTCATTGGGAGTTCAATGACTAGTTGTTATAACGATATGGATTATGTTGAAGAGCAGTTAAGTATAATATTGGCATAATAAGCATAATTATAGTTGGGTAACGGAGTCCTTCTCGACATTACAGTAGATATTTGGACCGAGCTGCGAGATAGGTAACTTATTCACTCCAATTACATCAAACCATTTAATATCAATAACAATTATTTCGTTTTTGGAAATCCTTGGGATCAATAAAATTACTCCAAACGATCTCAATTTGAGATATCACACAATTTGAAATGATAAACAATGAAAAAGTTAATTTGTAATAATTCTGTATTTTTTTAATGAAATTGAGGTAAAAAATTCGACTCCATTCGCATCGTAGCATCAGTTGAAGTTGAAAAAGAAAGAAAATCTATTCCTTGACGATTTGTTAAAACATTCAGCGAACACACATTAAAACTATAATACTAACTATTACTCCCTAACTCCCTAACTACCCCCCCCCCCCCGTAACCTGGGCTGTGGTAACCTATGGTTCCACATCGCCCTGAGGATGCCCGAAGGGGCGAAAGTACTCGGCCAGTAAATAAAAAATCGGAGAACATGTCGCCTGGTTCTTCTCCCCCTCACCAACCCAGTACGATGAGAGATGCGACAACCCAACCAAGAAGAATTTTTTTTTAGGATTTTGATTTCACTCGGAAATAGTGTTTCAAGGGATTTATAATAATCACCGCTGATTGGTTACATTTGGAATAAATTTTTTTCTCGTAAATTTCCCATTCTGAGAAGTACGAAAAGCTCATTTCAACTGCTTTACCATCAACCTCGGAGTACCAGCTTGGTTAGAAAGCTACCTTAAACTGTTCTATCTCAAAGCATCTCTTTCTGAGAGGCCTGTTTCTTTCTTTCTGCCTTGGAGTAGTCTTTTGGAGCTGCAGTCATAATTAATTATCGTATTACAATTTTTCCTCCGTCACAATTCCCAAGAATAATCGTCCGCCGTGATCCATTCGCATGTCAATCTCTCGATTGGATCACGAAGTAATATGTTACGAATATCTTTTTTAGCTGGTCCAGAAATTGAAATTATTGAGTGCAATATTACATAATTGAAGTGCGATCTATGTTAGCACGTTATTAGCTTTAATTTATTCGATCATTGATCCGAACTAGACCTTGTTGACTCAAGCATTCAATTAAAATTCTTGGATACAATAAAATCCCCATCCTTGATGTAACTGAATTTATAATCAGGAATTTCGAGTCCTTTTCGGCCCTCATGGGAGCTGTCGTTAGAATAGACCTTCACGGCCGCTATGCATGACTGACTCGAGTATGCTGAAAAGGCCACGCGGAAGGACAATCGAGGCGACTGAAGTCTGTCCACGTCACTTTACACTATGGCAGATACCTCTGGCTCAACTATGGCAATAAAGTACCCGAGAAACACGGCATGAAATTAAAACGGCCAAGCGCCAAGAGATGATTGCAATATTTATGATGTCAGGAAATGCGGAAACGAACCATGCTCGGTATCGAAAGGTACACAACTTAAACTGAAGAAGAGTCTGATGGCCAGAAAGAATACTGTCGCTGGATGTGTATGATAAAAAGGTAATCCAAGCGCTTCAGGAACGATTTCTACGAACCTTTTCCGAAGCAATAAACGCGGCGGTAATAGCTAAACGAATTGCTTAGTCTGAGCATTCGAAGTTTGTCTCCGCGTTAGCGATTGTAGCATGATGGCTCAAAATCCACGGAAGAAACAAGATGGAAAAAAGATCGGTCTGAAGGAAACAAGTGGCGAAAATGACACAAAATTTCGATGAAAAACTTGTTACCATTGTTAAGAAATGCGCGACACGCAACATGATTGAAATACAGAAGATGCTGTAAATCCGCAGCACGTTCTGGAGCAGAAATGTGAATATGTATTTTGAACAAAAAAAGAAGGAATTACCTTTCAACGATTTATTGTCACACTGTCCTTCATCGTTTGCTGTTATAGCCAAATCTACAACTCCCCCTCCCGGACAGGAATTTTGAATTAAAAAAAAAAGAATGATAAATCTGCTGTAACTTCTTCTATACTATATCTCCTCTGTTTTGCACTACTTTTCTCGGCAATTCCTCCATTTATGTTTTTTTCTCTTCTTTTCTTTAGAATTTTGATTCTACTTGGAAACAGCGCATTCAGGGATGTATAATAATTATCGTTGATCACATTCAGAATAAAAAATCAAATCCATGCGAATTCCTCATTGCTAAAGATTGTACGAGAAATGGTACGAGATGGTACCACTCCTAATAAATCGTACCTATTGGAATTCCGTGGTCTAGCATTAATCTGGATTTGAGGGGGTTTCAAGGCCAAGAACAATGTGGGCCAAGTTGGATTTCAACCTGTCTCCCAATTCAAACAAGTTACCTAACCACAATACAGCTAGTTTATAATATGAAAAGTTGGCAATGTTGGGACACTGTCCAGTACGGTATGTGTACTTATCGAGAATCGTGCTCTCGAGAGAGAGGATGCGGCTAGACAAAGAATTTCCGGGCCCTGCCGCTTTGGTGGGAACAACCTCGGGCATAGCCCCCAGCCCAGGTCCCCGGTTTCCCTGTCGCTAGGTAAAACAATTCACGTATCATTTTCTGGGGATCGGAGCACTGGAGCGTCGAGAGCTATTTCGGCAAAAACCCCACCCTCTCTGCAGCTCCATCTCGCCGCGCATGATATGTTTGTCTGAATGCCGAGTTCAGCTGCTCGTTCTGTGACCCCGATAAATTATCATTACTCCTTCCGTATTGCAGTGCGCGAAAGCTATACTCAATGGACTCGTACCATAAGGCCGCTGGAACTGGAAGTTCCTTGTGGTTGAACGTAGCAAATATTACACGAAGTATCTCGAATGCTCAGTGATGATGCTTGCGCAAGCCTTGCATTCATACAACATGACGTAAAGGTGACAGTGCACTTTTGATTAGAGTATACTGAGCTCACTGGCATCCGTCAAATGCGTTTGCATAGCTGTGCTCAGCATTTTGATTCACTACCCCCTCAAAATTTGATGTTTTACGTTGCAAGGCTCGTAGAATCCGAATATCCAATAAAAAAAATTCTGTCCGTTCGCCGTTGGCAGTTTTCCGGCCAAACTATAATAGCTAAATTCTTGAAATATTCACCAAAAATCAATCTCGGTCCTACAACGGCCTAATTCTTGAACCACATTGCTAGCTCAATTTTAATGGTATTTTGGGGGGTTTTGAGAAAATTCATATTTTCCAGGGTTTTTCAGATTTGGTATCAAATTGTATAGATTTTTGGACACTGAATCGAATGAGACCATCGCGGGGTCGATAGCTTTATTGGTTCTCTAGTTATCACAGCTTTTGTGTCGAATTCGGGAGATGCTTTTGTGTGAAATTTGACATGAGGGTATAATTCGAGAGTTCTTGGAGCTATAAAAATCTTATTTACTGCTCATTTACATTTTTTAATTTTAGATGAAGATGTCTTCTTATGGTGACTATTTCGAAAGTATCGAACATTTTTTTCAGTCGAATCCGAATGGATTAATTTTAAACTGCCCTCACTTCTCTTAGCGGACGTTGACCTCACGTCATAACTGTTTATGCTATGGTTGAACGAGTTTTGAATAAAAGCTAAGTTCCGTGACTCATGGTGACCCAGATCTGACCGTAAGATAACTACTGCATTAAAGCAGGAAAAACAGGTGCTTTCATATACAAGAGAATTCCTGTCTTACATCCAAGGACAAATTAATTAACCGACATTGAAAGCCAAATATTGCCAAATAATTTCATTATCATGCTCCAACTTTCGGCAAGTTTCTGAACTTTTATTCGAACCGGCTCATTCAATTGCGGATAAACTTGAAGGAATGAATAACTTGATCATTCATTACCTATGCAAATAAATGATGATTTGATTTGTGCATTTCGACGAGAAAAAAATCGGCAATTGAGTTCTGAAGTTATGGAAACTTCAGAGGTGTTAAATTGCAATCAATGCAAAATATGTGTTGATGTAAGATCCTCATACATTAATATATTTGAACGCTTGAGGTTTTTGAAGTATCAAAGAGCTAATGACATCATAATGGAGTACACAATATTTGGAGCATATAGAATACACTTCCATTAATTATTACGTGAACATAAAAATGAATATTCCACGTGGGTCAATTTGAGTAACCTTACCCTTTTTGAAGTCGCTCTAAAAACAGATGAGTCACTGGTTTCTTCTGGTAATTCACGCAAGGTGCATGGCATGAGAGCCCTAACATAAAAAGCATGTTAAGTTGAATTCGATAATTCCGTTCAGAGCTCATCAACATCAGTAGAAAGAATTGAAAACTGTGTTTTGATACAAATCCGTATCCAAATGTTGAGGAACAGCCGACTTAGAAACTGCAGATTCCAAATCAAAACCTTCGCAGTTTCTACGGGGAATTCAAGAGATATTGTTGTAATCAGTCTTGATTTATGGGCTACCTATGTCGGATGTATGATTAACTTCGATATTTGGCTCCTTTGCGATCAATTATGCACAAATTCCTTCAAAATTTCGGATTTCCTCTTCATTCACAGATTTTTTGTTCATGAAATATGTTTGAATGATCTAAATAATTCTTAGGCGACTCATTCTCCGATTCTTTATTGGCTGGCCGAGCACTTTCGCCTGTTCGGGCATCTTCAGGGCGTCTACAGCCTATGGCTCCCTGCCTGTGGACCCCATAGCTCCACGTCGCTAGTCGAATCGTAGAATGAGTTGCCTGGTTTTCCCCCCTCACAACCCCTGGACATGAAAATTCTTTTTGTTCATTCGTTGAGGTCGGTGACACTGCCCATACTTGAATATATTATACGTTTGTTATCATACTATAATAGGTCATGTGTTTGACCATAGATCGAATTGTTGATTTTGATTTGATAATTTATAGTAGGGGTTTGTATCAAGGTATTTAACCTTTCTAGTTTTTTTTTTTTTTTTTTTTTTTTTTTTTTCTTTGATCGAATTTCTTATATTCCTGTTCTGGTTCTGATCAAAGGAAACTCGGACTTCTTCAATAAAATGTACCAACTAAAAAACTTAACAGGCTCAGCGATTGTATAATATTTGAAAATTTGGATACCAAACGCCAAGGAAAAAGATCGGATCCCTCATCCATTGTCCACGTTTCACCCTCAACCCAAACCAAAAAACCTTGCAACCTCTCCGTCTTATCTCTAAGCAATTCCATAACTGTTCTAAAGTTTGCTGTGAGTCCGATGTAAACCGTAAGACATTTTCTAACACGAAAAAGTCAAGTACGATTGCTTACATGTTGAGGAGGCTTAATGTAGAACCCGAATAATGTAGAAATCGAACAGTATACGCTAACTTCCACTAATTTTGATGGACCACAGATTTACAAATTGAATGTATTTTTCAAGGGTTTTTATAAATCTTATATTTTTATTTTTATTTCAGCTCAAACAACATGTAACCAGGGTTTGGGACGAGTGATGTACGAACGGTTACCAGATCAACAATTACAAGGATTCGACGACGATTTAGTAAGATAATTAAAATCGAAGACTTTTGTTCAGAGCTTAAAATTTCGGAATGAATTTGCTAAAGATGTATATATTGAACGTATTTACGTTAATCTATACTGAAAAAGGAAGATCGACCCTCAGCATTTAAATTTGTCAATTATCTGGCTTTGTTAATCACTACGTTTAATTAATTACAACTCTTGTTAATTCTATACGTTTAATCAATAACATAATTTATTCATCCGGAAATAGATTGAAGTTGAATCTACACCTTTAGAAACGCTTGTATTGAATTAACTGCGACTTTTTTTATTAATAAAAATACATTACAAAATGTAGGTGCATTCATTTGATTGCTGTGCGAATAGGTTAAGGATCGGTTGAATATTTGAAGCGTTGGGGAACATTACAAACAATGCTCTGATAAACTATAATCAAACTAGTTCTTGTGCTGGAAAAAAACGGAAGAAATACGATCACCAAATATAATTTATCCTTTTTTTGCCCGTTTTGAGTAAGAGAATATAACCATTATACAAATGTATAATCTGAGACTATCTAGCATGGTATTTCTAGAGTTAAGATAATCAAATATAATATTTGCCAGGTTAGAGACAAAGCACCGCCTTTTCGAGTACTGGAACAATGTCAGGAGCTGTGTCTGCGGGATAGGACAGCGACTAACAATCTTGTGCGAGCCTGCACGTCGTTCGATTTCCAGCCAGGCTCAAGGATTGCTTCGTTCAGCGGCACAGTAGAATACGAAGAGTCGACTTGCTACCTAACAAGAGAGCAAGCGCATCCTGAAGGAATCGGCAACCTCGTCCTTGTTCCCAACAGCGTTCATTACACAGAAGTTTGCCTTACATGTAAGTATTACTACAGACGAAATTACCGAAATAATATTCATGCGTCAGAAGTCAGCCGAAGAATGAGCTCATATCTAGGAGAACCACCTTGTTTTTACAAGTGCAAGGGGTGGAGCTATAGCTAAATCATGTTGGGATCTACCAGCGTTGTCCGGTTTTCAATACGTGACTTCATTCATTGGCTTTTTACTTCTTTTCATGCTTTCTATCATGGTGATGTTACTCGAAGAATATTTATCTACCCAAGCAACTATGTGACTTTTATTCTTTTTCACGTTTTCTTTTTCATAATAAGCCAGCCTGACTTGGTATTTTATCCTACATTGCCAACAATTCTTTGCGTAAAGGAAGGCCAAATACTTCTAGTAATGAAAAGATGAAAGAAGGAAATGCCAAATTCCAGTGATGAAACGATTTTTTTATAAAAATTTTGACATTTATGAACGAATGTCGTTCTAAATTGCCATAGAAATGTCAAAAATTGATCACTCTGAAGGCGATTGAGATGTAAAATGGGGAGTGGTACTGTTATTTGGGAAATGGTGGAAAGAACTATTCAATATTATTAGAATTGGGTGGATATGCAGATTACATTTTAAAAAGACTTAACTGGTGCAGGTATGAATTCGTTTGCGAGCTAGCTGCCCTTGAACAATTGTTGAAGGATCAGATACAATTAAATGTACCAATACAAGTAATAAAATATATCAACACCGTCTCCCAGTCATATCATATTAAGAGTTCCTTAAAATATGTGATTGGGCGATTCAATCGCAGTAAATTTTTGACGCGTTGTTATTTTTTTCCTTTTTGTGAACTTTTCGTAACTATTTTTTTAGTCGCTATCATATTTTCTCATAAGTTGTTATTCTTACAATGTTTTGTACTTTGAAATTTTCGGAGAAGTAGTAAACCGTTGTGACGCCTTCGGGTTTTAGAAAAGCAAAGAATTAATTAATTTAATTGATTTATGAATTGTTCCACGCAGTCTTTCAGTTCTCCTCGCAACACTTTCCTAATTATTGATGTTGTACTGTTCACAGCAAGTAGAATAGAAAGGGAATGCCCTAGTCGGCATTACGTCTTCGAGCGACACACCAGAAAGAAACTCAAGCTTGCGGTGTCCGATATCAAAGAAATAATAACAGTGAATCGTACCGAATGTGAAGACAAGTGAGTTCAGTAACAGCTAGGCAACCAATAACAGCAACTTTGTGTACACTACTCTAAGGATATCAATTTTTTCCATCCAATCTTAGGAGCCAGGGGAAGGGTGAATCAATACTCTTCCGTGAAGCGTGCGCTACAATGTATTCCAGCATAATTAAACGCATTGAATAGGCAAAACTCATTCTCTTTCAATTTGTAAAGTACATTATGCTGTCGAAACAAAACGTATACGTTTTATATAGGTACCAAAGTACCTACTAGGGGCTGAGCGCCCCTGGCGGTTTCGCCGCCCGACCCCCTCAGAGGGGGGCTCTGCCCCCTAAGCTATCGCGCACAGTCGGCCCGTCGGAGGGGCTGCGCCCCTCCTCTCGGGCCTTACATGTCATTTTGTGAGGTTGTTGTCCTTGTGACTACTATATATATTATATAGGTATAGGTATGGGTTTAGTAGTTGATTATTTGTGTATGGAGAGTGGGAATCTATAGTTGTTATTATAGTAGGTATTAGTAGTTTCTATAATTTGGTATGTTGGTGGAGGTGTTTGAATGTACTTTGTATCATAAAGTATTGGGTTTTTCAACTGGAGCAAAGTTGTAGCAGAATTAGACGTAACAACTTTCAGTTTTCCAAGATTTGTAAGTTGCACAGGGGATAACTCAGACAAAAAGTCGTCAATTCAAATGTTAAAATATACCAAAAGATAGGTAATTTAATTGCCCACATTTTCCCAATGTAATGTACCTATCAATTTTCCAACCGTTTTTGCGTTATTCAACAATATTAGTAGACTATACACGAAAAATGAGATTTTTCAACTTTAAACGTTCTTTTCATCTATTTAGTGCGAAAGAAACGAAGAATGAACCATATATTATTGATATACACCTCATCAACTATCATTATGCTGAATTTGAGCGAAATCTATTCCAAAAAAATTTTCGCGAAAAATCCAAGGGGTACCCCTGCGATTTTTTTCAGCCGGTCAGTTAACGATTTTTTACTCGTCTCTCAACACAGATAAAAATCTGAAATTTTTAGGAAAGTTGTGTCTTACCATGATGTATTTTTGTGATTTTTTTTATTTCTCGGAAAAATCTGCAAGTGGTCCAAAAAAATCGGTTTTTGAAAGCTCGAAAATTGGACTTTAACCGTGATTTTCGGGGTCAAAATTAATGTGAATCAATTGTTTTACTATGCAGGAGTCTTCATTTGAACGCCTTACATACGTACATAGCAAAAAGTTTGGTGAAAAAAATTTAAACAGAGCCAGAGAAATTATTTTCCGTAAATCGGGTTTTTCGCCGGCCGTAATTCCGAGCTCCGGTAAGGACGAAAAATTAAATTTTCGTTTTTGAGCGATTTTGAAAGCTATTCTTATAGGAAATTTAACGCTGAATCCGAATATGACGTCAAAACGGCGGAAATTTCACGACAACTATCAGTTTTTCCAGTTTAATACTACGCCACTTCTACGTTTTTCAACTTTGAAAATCCGTTGCAAATACTTACAGTACTGTTCAAATTTGATTAATTAATGATTCTTACAAAAAATTAGACGTAGAATTCGAATTCAAAGTGAAAACAATCAAATTCGAACGATTAATAATATTTTTTTCGATTTTCATACTTTTGAAGTTTCAACTTTGGAATTTTTTTTCGTCACGTTCACGAAATGGGAACAATTAGGTGCTTTGGAAGAAAATGAAGGAAATTTAATTTAGAATCCACTAAAAATAAGAAAATGGCTAGAGTATATAATAGCTCTCGAGATATATTCCACTTTATGTCAAAAAACGTGTTTTGTGTTTTCTTCAAGCGCGAATAGCTCCGCGGGGACATAACATAAAAATATAATTAACACCAAATTGTAGGATTTTGATAGTTCTTTCTCGTCTCTGAGTAATATACCTATGTAAAAGTGGTCGGTTCAAAAGCTATTCGCGGAAAACAGGCAAAAAAACGCGAAAATCAGTGTCATAAAATGTCAAAGCGCAATAAAATTTGAACAAAGGCCTAATAAAAAAAGACGATTTTTTCACCCGATGAGTTTGTGTCCAATTAACGACTCTATGATCAAAATTTGATTACCATGCCCAGTTTCTCAATTAATCGGATACCCACGGTTTTTCGACTAAAATCAACCGACGAACGAATTCTTGTACTTTTTCGTTTAAAGAATTTAATAATCTACAAATATCTTTATCAAAATTTACAGCTCCAATGTGAATATTTTGAGTGAATCGCGAATAACTGCGGAAAAACGTGTTTCCGAAACAGGTGAAATTTTCACATAAACCTCCCCCAAGAAAAATCCGAGGCTTAAATCGAAAATCGACTATTTTTTCGCCGTATCATTTTCAACCATATTGACGAATTTGGTACACAATTGATTTTATCTTCCGATGCGTTCCGTCGGGTCGAGAACGTTATTTTTTATCGGATTTTTCAAGTTTCGACTTTGAATCGCTATAGCTCCGCGGAGGTAATAGCAAACCTAACATTTTTTGTAATTACAAAAATGTTCAAAATTTAACCGGCTACAACTTTGCAATTCATTTAGTATATGTAAAACCGAATAGTTTAACCGCTAGGTCGCCCGAACCTGAAAACCGACTTTTTCAAAAAACGACGTTTTTCGATACATTTCGAATTTTTAAAAATTTTCAAGGTCGAAAAGGAAATTCGGCGATTTTTTCAGCCGATGGCCTTAAATTTTAAACACCCCTCTATTTTTTTCATCCGAATCCTTCCGGCCAGTTCTTCAATCAATCGTATACCTTCTCCTCCTGGTTGTGCAGTTTTACATATATAGATGAATAACATGGCTTAATCTTTCTCGAATTTAATTGTTCCCGAATGCGGCAGGTGTCTGAATGAATACAACTTCGTGTGCCGTTCAGCGACCTATGATGCCACGGCCAGAACATGCTGGCTCAGCCGATTCACCAGGAGATCCCATCCGCAGCTTCTCGAAGACGATCCGAACTCCGATTATCTGGAAAACACATGCCTTAACGGTAGTGAGATTTTGTAATAAAAGTTTATTGCTGCTAATTTTTCATCTCTTTCAATCGCCAGGTGCCTATCTCACCTAGTTTCATAACAATGTTTCCTTAGCATTTTCAAAGTAATGGTGCCGTCATTGATCCGTTACTGTAATGAAAATCACCTGCATTTATGAATTTCATTTCAATTACTACCAATATTGTAAAGAAGGCTGCGAAACTGTTCAGTCGCCGCTTATTATTTTTATTTTTCAATATTTCAGCTGAGAGACGATGTGACGGACCCATCATATTCGTTAAAGAAGAAAATAAAAGGCTCGGAGGACCATTTGAAGTCGACATCTACACGAATTTGTCTCTCCTCGAATGCCAAGCTCAGTGTCTTCGAGCAGAAAAGTTAGCAGAAAGCAATTTTGGTTTTTTTAATTTCTAACAATCATTATAATCGCCCAAGAATAAATTTGCATAACCCAAAATATGTCATATTTCACGATTCAAGGCAAATATAATTAAATTATCAAATAAAGAATTCAGCTTGTCCGCCGGGGCCCTACGATTTTTTTTTTTTAGAGAGCTACAGCATAGGTACATGAAATTCTTACCAATACTATTTTTTTTTGCCAGAATATTACCTCAATTTTAAAGCTATTTCAGGGCTTTTAAAAGGGGTCTAATTCAAAGTTTCCATTGCTGAACTGAATTATATAATCTGAAATGCCGACTAATTGACTTTCAACTCCCTCTGTAGACGCATCACCTAGGTACTTCAACACTTCCAAGTAAACTAAATGTTAAAATTGTTTTGTCTGAAGAATTTCGTGATTTTCAAAACTATCGGACCAAAAACTTGACTCTCGGGAGAAAAACAGATTTCTGATAAAGCTGGTTGAGCACTTTCGCTCATTCGGACATCCCCTGGGTGATCTGAATTACATACTAGTCAGCATGTTCATAGAGTTACGAGGTTGCAGTAATTTTGCTCAACAGAGTATTTATGATTATTAGTACGTTATAGGTACGTAATTAAGGTACGTAGGTACTAAGGTACTTGGTACGTGGAGCTATGGGGTCCACAGCCAATAAATCGACGCAATCGTTATTTAAATAATAACAATCATCATCAGCCTGGTTTTCCCTTTTGCTAGTAAGAGTCGACAACGTTGTAAGATTGTTACTGGTCATTGTCTATAACATAACTCGATATAACAATAAAACTCATGTAAATTAGTGGAATGACTACCTCTTCGTCTACTACTCTTGTGAACTACTTCTATAACCCCTAGTCCTTAAACTATCCCAATTTTAGCTTTTAAATAAAAACCAACCCTTAAGAGCTAAAACCAACCCTTAGTTTAGTCAATGATCCGAATTTGAATTTGTATTCTACATATTGATAAAAAACGAAATTACTATCAGCACCGATACCTATAACGAGCATTAGGATAAATGCCCAACATATCTCAGTAATACAATATTTTAATAAACTCCGCTGGTAGTACGTGCGCTCCAAATGTATAAGTAATATAAAATATTGAAAAAATCATTCCCTTGCAGGTATTTCTGTCGATCGATAGAATACGACGAACAAATTAAAAGATGCATAATTTTCGAAGAGGATTCACTATCCCAAAAGGACGATCTGAGGATCAGTAGCAGCCCGACTCACGATCTTTACGATCTCGTTTGTCTTGATAGCCGTAAGTATAATACAACTTTTAACTCAATCAAAATCGCGGAGAAACTTTTTTTTTTTTTTTTTAAGCGTATCGAATGTGGAAAAAAATTCATTATCTTACTCGTTCGGTACGTTATCGCATCACTTGAGAGACCAGTAATCGCTCGCAATGCGAGTCCGTTTTTGACGGTGCACTTCTTTGTTTCTTACAGCCAAAGGTAGCGAGTTTCCAGATACTGGCGGTACATCCCATCTGTTCGCCGACGTTCGTAAACCGGACACGGCATTCCAACGTTACAGAAACTCAAGGCTTGGAGGAGAGTTTCATTCTGAAATCACAGGTCGCTCGCTGAGCGAGTGTTTGGACGAATGTTTGCGTCAAGCGAGCTTCCAATGCAGATCTGCTGTATACAGCGACCGGTTCCGCATTTGTCGTCTTAGCCGTTTCAACCAAAGAGATGGGCATCGCATCATTTACGACGCCGATTATGATTACTACGAAAATTTGATGAGTAATAAACATTTTCAATGTTGTCTACGAAAATTATTCAGAATTATACGTTTTGTAAATGGGCTAAAAACGAAAATATTTTTTGAAATTCAGACTACTACTTGGATGGCGATCGAGATAGCCCAAGCACTGGAAATGTGGTCACTGGTGGGACTCCTACTCACGTATTCAGACCTGATTCATTTGGACAAGATACTAACTACCACAATCAAGGTCCTGCCGTTCCAGGAGGTAAACAAACATGGTCGAAGAATATGAATTGTTAACAGATCAATTGTCTCGGCTATGAACGAACTAATGGATTAAGCGCGTACGAGTTAGCGAATCCTAACTCCTCCAACCGTGCGATTTCAAATTTTATTGCTAAATAAGAACAGTATTTTGTAGCCGTCCGCTGAAGAAGTTGAAAGCTGATCTGAAGGAAGTGAAAAAATTACGATATTCGATTGGTACAGAGGAAAACTAGATTGAAGTATGAACAAATGAAAATGAACACGAGGAATATCCAATAAAAAAAAAAACGCTGCAAATGATTGTACAGTGGTTAGTGGATAACTCGAGAACCAATGAAGCGATTCAGCGTCCAAAAATCTATATAATTTGATACCAAATACACATTTTTCTGAAAAACCCTGGAAAATATGAATTTTCTCCCTCTCAAATACCCCCCAAAATACCCTTAAAATTGAGCTAGCAATGTAGTTCAAGAATTGGGCCGTCGTAGGACCGAGATTGATTTTTGATGAAAATTTCAAGAATGTAGTTATCATAGTTTGGCCGGAAAAGTGTTGACGGCTTACGGCGTACAGCGTACGGCGTACAGTTTTTTTTATTGGATATTCGGATTCTACATGCCTTGAAAGGTAAAACATCAAGTTTTGAGGGGGTTGGACATTTTTTTCTTGGGCGATTACAATGCTTTATTATTGAATAATAAACCAATTATTGAATAATAAACCAAAATTAAAGAAGGACCTGTATGATCCATCTTTGTAGCACCGTTTGCCTTTATGAAAATTCATCCTCATTACTAGGGACAGAAAACTAGTTCTACCCAAGTTATACTTATTTTCAATTTCTCACCCCAATTTTCAATTTCTCAGATATTTATGTAACTCACACATCAGCGACATGACCATAACTTTCTCCGTATGATTGGCCATCCTCTTCATGCAAAATAATGCATTAATAGTGAATCCAAATCGCCTTTCTGAAAATTTTTTTTCTTGGGCGATTACGTACGAGTACAATGGTTTATTATTGAATAATAAACCAAAAAACTATAGCAAAAATGTTTTCGTTTCTTACTTACAGGTGGTAGTCACTTCCCACCAAGCCCTTATTACCCGAGTCCACCAGGAGGTTCGCCTGGGGGTCATCTGCCTATTCCACCTGGACCCCCAGCGTACTGGGGTCCACCACCTGGTCATGGGCCACCTGATAACTATGGTAGGCAAAGTACGGATTTGTTCCTCTTTTCGGCGGTTTTGAGGTACGGTTTTCATAGAGATTAAACAACTTATATCGGTACTATAAATCTTTGTCCATGACAGTTCCCGGTGGCGGTGCTGGGCCACCAGGTGGTTTCGGAAATAGTATAGTTCCGGGAGGTGGACCTGGAGGTTTCTACGGCCCACACTTTCCTGGAGAACCAGGAAAACCATTCATTTCTCGTTGCGACGAGGGAGACACTTTCAAACAGGTAATTTCTGCAATATAATATTTTTTCATTGCTGCAATCTCAATAGGATTCGGGTCTGTTTGTCGTTCGACCGTTTTCCTTTCCAGTCTTATGAAATGGACGCTGATTTTCTCAGAAATGTTGACTTGAACATTTCAGAATATGTTTAATAAAAAAGTAGTCTCCTTTTAGTTGCTGTCGCCATAACATTGGTATGATTAATGAAAAACAAATGGTTGTTCGGGCAATACATAGCCTGGCGAAATGTTTTGACACAATGCACATGTTAGCATTTGTTCAACTCTTGTCCATTTTTCATAGATCGGCATCAGGCTGCGGGCTCGCCGTCAATTCATCCGCAGATTTCTGAACGTGCCATCGCTCAGCATTTGCGAGAAGGCGTGCGCCGAGAATCAAGAATTTGCTTGTCGATCCTTCAATTTCAGGTATTGATGTGATTTTAACTACCGCGTGTACTTCCGTGTCTTGATGGAAGTATTTTCATTCGTAAGTGAAATAGGGATTCAATAGCATTCAATTATATGCCCACTATATGAGGATGTCTGTTCCCACAAATAATTCTAAGCATATGAAAAATTAAGTCAGAGTAACGCGGCAAATTTGAGCCACCAAATCAGATTCGAAGGTCGTTTAACAGTACCTACAAAACTGTTACCATCAACATCAAAACCTTATTAACCACGACTTATTGTGTGTTTGACGACTTGTAGGGCTGCTCCAACAGTCGGATTTGCTCCTCAAAAAGAAAATTGCGAACTGAGCGATCACGACTCAAGAGATCTCAATCTCAACAACCCATCATTTTTTGAGACGAATGGAGATTACGATTTTTATGAGAGATCTCCAGGAAGAGGACTGGGAGGAGATTGCTTAGATGGTATGTCCATTCTTATACAATTTTGGTTACACCATTGTTTTATCATAAATTGATCTTATAGATCATGTACGGATCACAGAGGTTATGTCATCGTTACGTTTCTAGTAAACCAAGTCTGCAATGAGGATGGGATGGAATTCACTTTACGAACACCGGAACCGTTTATTGGACGAATTTACACGTACGGATACTACGACCGGTGTTTCTATCGAGGCAACGGAGGAACAGCCAACGTTTTGAGAATCAGTGGTGCTCAAGGCTATCCAGATTGCGGTACATTGAGGGTGAGTTCTACTTGAAGGTACTGCACCACACAGTCGTTGGGAGTTTTCGGGAAGGCAGAATAGGCAACTAGTTCTCAAATTGTCCTGGTTCTCCGCGGAAACGGAGAACTCATTTTCATGCTCTTAAACAGCTGACGTTGCATAGGTTATTTAAAATAAAGAAAAATATTGAATCCATCAGAACATAATCGCAAGCACCGCCAAAATATGTTGCAATGTTTCTCATTCAGTAGCGCACAGGTGTCGATGTTCTTGATTGGGCAAATCTCCTAATATATGAAGTTTATAGAGACCCTGAAAGCAGAGTCGACAAAACAGTTTCGTGATACTTTCCTTGTCGTTGCATTTCTTGATGTCCGGGGGTTGTGAGGGGGAGAAAAACCAGGCGACTCATTCTCCGATTCTTTATTGGCTGGTCGAGCACTCTCACCGATTCGGTCATCTTCAGGGCGACGTGGAGCCATGAAGATGCCCGAATGGACAAAAGTGCTCGGGCAGCCAATAAAGAGTCGCCTAGTTTTTCTCCCCCTCACAACCCCCGGACATCAATTTCGTGATAGTCTCCAACAACCAACGGTGAATGAAGATAATACAAATTGGTGGTTTATATTAACTCAAAGAAAGATAAATCTGGCTAACTAAATATTTCAAATCCATACCTTCATGAAAGAGGATATACATGTTGGTGATCCGGGAAGTATTTACAGAATTATATTTATAGATAGAAAAGCGGTTGGTAAATATAGATTTCGCAATCGTGAAATTCACTAATGGCCAGGTACGCGATGATATTTGAGATGAAATTGTCTCCGAGAAACGCGAATTTACGATGAAGCTATTAAAATTGTCATGGAAATAGATGCATCGTCTATCGCTGAAACCTAAGAAAATTCGTATTCCGGTTAACATAGTTTCGTCCATGACGGAAGCAAAATTCACTCGCTCGCTGAACATAAAGCCATCGTACAAATCCCAATTCTATTCGACAATGATATTCGATTCTCACTGCTGGTACCCAGGTAATTTACAGAGGCCAACTAATCCCTATGGTTGTAGCACCTGTAATGGCGAAGTTATTGCCCATTCCGCAATTCGAAAAGGCAAAAGTACTCCTGTTTCAACCTTAGCCCTGAATATATCTGTAGTTCGTCCGGTGGTAGCAATTAGGAATAGATTTTTCATCCCATAATGATCGATGATCAGTGTGACCATAAAAAAATTATTATAAGTCCCTGAAAGCACTATTCTCATGAGAAAGCAAAATTCTGACAAAAAGTAAAAAAATGGAGCAGGAAATGTCAAGAGAAGAGAAGCGCTCTTGAAAAGTGGCGGGAAATGGAGGGAAATTGCTGACATCACAAGCCAACTCTCACTACACAGAGCGTTGACCTTCCATCCCACCTACCGCCCACCAAATCGCTCCAGGGTTGCCACGTTTTGCTGCTGAAATTTGCTGTTCGGCGATTGAATGAAGTCTGATTTTAATCACGTGGGTCACATACAGTACATCCGCGTAATACGCATATTGGCTATATTTTTATTTTAACGGACAGCAGAAGTCAATATATTTGAACGCTGTGGGACTTGAAATGTTTCTTTTTATCAGCTGCATGTCGTTTGATTTTTATTGTCGGTGTGAGACACCGTACTTCCTCGTATTTGCATTTACAGCTATTTTATTTGTGCACTTTTGTATTATTGTACAAAAATCACTCCATTTTCGAAAACTGATTTTGTATCAATTGGATCACACTCCTTACTTCCGCATTTATTTATTTTATTTATTTATTATCAGGAGGTTCACGCATTATCAGGAGGTTCATTAAAATCATCCATTTTACAAAACTCATTATGTTAGGCTCACATACTTCACTTCCGCATTATCAGCCTAATTCCTACGTTTTTCTATTTTTAGGATCTCCTAGCTAGTTTTTCAATAACGTTGGTTGTAGAGTAATAACGTCGCTCCCTTAGTTCGAGCTACTTGATTTTATAATTGGTTATTCCTGTTACCGACTCAAACATGGAAGCACTGTGTGATCTATGCACGCCACTGGTTTTTTTTATCATTGCAGTACGGAGACGTGATGACGAACATCGTCGTCGTTCAGTTTAGTGATTTCGTGCAAACCGGCCGGGATAAACGTTATAATCTGACTTGCCTTCTTCGAGGACCAGGAGAAGCGGTTGTTACTTCCAGCTACATGACTGCGAAGTAAGAACGTTCACTCATCTTCTAGAAAATAGGACAACACAATGCCCATCGTTTTCGTTATTTTCTAATTCCAAATGGTCCAGTTGTCGGTGGTTCAAGCACCTTACACAATCCTCGGTCATATAAATCCAGTTAAATACAATAATCGGCTGAGTAAATATTTTGTTTTCAGTTCTGGCAGCCCGATTCCAATTGAATACCTACCAGCTGAGAATTCTCTCAGCTCCCGCGTGAGGCTCTTAATTCTTTTCCAAGGGAGGCCGACAAATACAATCGCAGTTGGCGATCCGTTGACGTTCCGCCTTGAAGCTCAAGATGGTTACAACTACGCCACGGACATATTTGCCACGAATGTTATCGCAAGAGATCCGTATTCCGGACGCTCGGTTCAACTCATCGATAGATACGGGTTAGTACGATTACGGGATGTATACTAAAATTATCAATAATCAGGGTTTGGTATTCGATATTAGTGGTATGCCCTTAACCTTCGATCATTCATCTCAAACAACCCAAGCTTAGTACAGGGTGCGGCATAAAGGACGTATGATTTTTAAAGAATCATAAAATCAGCAATTTTTATTGTAAAACAAATTTATTTACAGATTCGACTTATAATTGAATAGCATTTTCGAAAGTTAAGTGTGGAAAATCACGTCATTCAAGTGTCCATTGTTGGTGATGCACTGCTGGAGGCGTTCTTGGAAGTTAGCAAAAAATTACGTTCCGAGTTGACGCAAGTTTGAGATACAGCGCACCAAACGGTCACTTTTGGGCTGTGCAGAGGTCTTCCGTGTAATTATCGCGGATTTTCAGTAGCCCAATAATGATAATTCGTTATTTCTGACAAAACTGTCATAAGCGAAAACGCGGTGCTCAACAGTCCACGGCTCCAAGGGTTCAACTAAAAAAAAATTCCAGGACCTCACGAATCGAGAGGCACCCTCCTCTCATATGTCGGCGTAGTAGGGGAGGAGTACTAGCCATTTCAAAAGCGTCCGTCCTTTATGCCGCACCCTGTAGTAGTCATTAGAGGGTAATATTAAATTCTTGCTACAGAACAATTTAATCAATGAAAACTGTGACCATCACTGATAGCGGGAGACAATCGAAGAGCAAATAATATTGATGTAACGACTGCAACTGATTTTTAAGCGCGGTTAAAACACAAAAACACATACATGACATACACATGGCATACATGACATACATGTGGCTTACATTGACATTTCAAAAGAGTCTTGATCGTTCCTGTTCAAATTATAATAGTTTGGACAAAATATCCATTTTTGATAATGCATGTAACTATTTAGAAAATATTAATACTGCAGAAAGTGCTGACAAGAAATACGGTAAAGTGGTTAAATGATCCTGAAGAACGACAGAAAGTTAATTGCTAATTTGCCAATATTCTAACTTGAGAGCTCATGATGTATTTCTGATTTATTGTTCAAAACAAATTTCAAAATGATAAACCACCACTATTATTTCTTTCTAGATGTCCAGTTGACAACTACGTGTTCCCCGGGCTAGACCGGTCAAGGGAAGGCGACGGCCTTGAAGCTCGATTCAACGCATTTAAAATTCCTGAATCCAATTTCCTCGTATTTGAAGCTACCGTAAGGACATGCCGAGAAGGGTGCACCCCGGTGAGCATTTTGATATATTTTTAATGCGTAAATTTTAAATAATTTTCCGTTTTCCCAAAATTACCTAGTAAGTGTCGATTTTTATTCTACCGGTATATGTGGAAAAACGCTGCAAATGATTGTACAGTGGTTTATTATTCCTTCGCTTCAATAATGAAGACTATCCATTTGTGATGGTAATTATTTCGAAAATTTCTGAACGTTCCCACACAAAGCAGGTGGTAACTATAGGGGAAAACTCCGTAGCAACTATTGTAATTTTAATAATTTTTAAACTTCTTACGAAACGATTTGGCTCACATACCTACTGTAATTACAAGTTGATGAACTTCTGAGTCAATCATGCCAATTCCCTCATCATATTCTACCATATACTCATACTAATTAGATTCCCGATTGTTTTGAACATTCCAGGCCTATTGTACTGGGCACTCAGGAAAGAGTGAGCCATCACTAGGCAGGAAACGAAGAGAAGTGACACCTGAACCGCCAGTCAATAATACATCTGAGAGCGAAGAGCATGTCCGAGAAATGATCGAGGTAAGAACTTGGAGCACTCTCGCCAATGTCATGTTCGAAAAATCCTAGTTTGCATGAAGTTCGAGAATAAACACCGGACTCTCACTGACACTCACACTATCTATCTATAAACGTTTGTCTCTTAGGCTACTCAATATGAATATTTTCCTTCATCATTGAATTTCTAATCAAGCTAATTAATTAAAACAGAAATCTTTATTTCAGGTTTTTGAATCGAGGTATGAGATGCCTCAGCAGCAAAGAGTTGAGGGTTTCGATTCAAGCGTTTGCCTCACCAACAAGGAGTACTACGTCCTTGTGATGTCCCTAGCCGTCATTTTCATATGCCTTGCAGTCCTAATTGTCTACTGGTCCGTGTGCTACAGGTAAAGAAAAACTAACAATTCGAAACCAACTCAGTGAAGATAATCAAGTGCATGGACATTCAGAATGATAATGCTCTCGGTAATTCGCTCTTTTTTCAGGCGAAAATGGGCTCTAATGAAGAAAAACATTGCGACTGACAACACATCACCTCATTTTATGGACCGACGCCCCAATAATGTTTTCTCAGTATTGATGCCGTCAACAAGTAACCAGTTTCTCAATGCAAGGTAATAAATGGTTTTTGATTATTATATACACTTAGCAGATTTTATTGACAAATTTAAAATATTCTTCCATATTTTTTGTTGTTGTGATTTTACAAATCATAAAACTCAATATTTGCCATTGTTCATAGTCTTGAAATGTTATTCGTGGCAAGGAGATGACGGTTGATTTTCATATGCTCACACACTC
This sequence comes from Tupiocoris notatus, assembly GCA_037159825.1. Taxonomy (NCBI): domain Eukaryota; kingdom Metazoa; phylum Arthropoda; class Insecta; order Hemiptera; family Miridae; genus Tupiocoris; species Tupiocoris notatus. The sequence continues at coordinate 741,982 of JASJUZ010000199.1, read as the reverse complement.
CATATTTCCATGTTATGTGCTTTTTTCGTGGGTATGTTCTATTGGCTGCAAAAATAAATATGTTTGAATGCTCCAGATTTTTAAATGTTTATAACGAAGAGTGAAAAACTCCTCAATTCTCGAACATGGAAGTACTGTGTGATCTATGAACACCACTGATTTTTTATTTTTTATTTATTTTTTATTTTTTTATATTTTTTATTTTACCCAATGCACACGACTGTTTTCAGAGCCCCGCGATGCATGATGGATATTCCTGTGAGGAGTGCTCGTCCTTTCGAGGATCCCAGCGAGCCGATCTACACGGACCCGTCGCTTTTCGAACGATCACGCAGCCTCAGGAGCATTGCAGTGCATCAGGATGAACAAGACGTAGCCGCCGCGATCAAGGATCTCTGAACTTCTCTAAAGCGTACAATTTAATTTTATTCTTTCCTATATTCCAAGGCCCGATAGTCGGTAACAGTCGAAAATGGAGGGAAACCTGGAAAAATGCTGTCAGTTTAGGTACTTTTTAGATATCGAGGAATTGTTAGGTGTTTATAGAAAGTACTCATTTTTATACACGTGATTGAATTCAAGTAATCAGCAATAAAGGGAACTAAATCTTCCAGTTTCCTAGATCGACCCGGAAATATTGTACTTTAGGTCCTGAAAAGATCAAATTAGACTTTGCAGCATACGTTGCACAAAACTAGTAACATTTGATAGAATTTTCTCAACTTGACTCATATTTCGTTCTCCTTCTTATTGTTCTTTTGCAGTAGAAAACTGAATGTAGTAATGATGATTATGTCGATCCTTTCCATGACGGAAAAAATGATCGAGTTCAAACAACTTTGGAGGTGAAGGTAGTTCTCTACACTACCAATGAAATCAGCTGTTCGTCTAAATCTACTGCCGTTATTTCTGTTGCCTCCCAACGATTCTCGTTGTTGGAATCTACACTTTTGTTCATTACGTAGTTTATTCTCAGGGACGAAGCAATCTGTGAGCCCAAGCAAGCCATCTGTAGCGCGTCCACACTATGCAGACCCGACCAGGGCGATCGCTGTCGATCGGCACAGTGTGAACGCGCCCTTTACAGTTGAATTGGAATTCATTACGTTTAAATGTTACTTTACCGATTAGATACTTTGTTTTCGCTTTTCCGGAGAAGAGAGAAAATCTAAAATTTATTTTAATAGTTCAGTTTTCGGAATTATATTATTATTAATATTTTGTCTTTGATTAAAGATGATAAAAGACAAAATATTAATAATAATTAAAAAAAAGAAAAAAAAAAGAAAAAGTGAACCGCAAATTTAGTTTAGCTTGTACAGCATGAATATCTTTCTGGAGTCATCCAAGTAAAAACAATTTTCATTGCCACCAGCATTTAAAATATCTCCGCATGTAAACGCCAAAAGACAACTGAGACAGTACTGAGATTGAAACTGGCTACATTTTCTCCAACTTTACCCTTCCTCATCTTCTGGACTATTGAGCGTTGTCGTCAGATAAGCACAATAGAATAAATTCTCCGCAAACATAAAATGGTATTCTTCGCGGTGTACTATGTGTTCAATTTGCTTCAACGGACGGGTTCCATCGATCGTCGATCGCAGCTCCGAGTTCTCTTTCATTTACGTTGTCAACGTAGTTTTTCAACTTAGATGTGACCTCATTCCTCTGGCTTACTTCGCTGTACAATTCTTACCGATTTCGCAGTATTTTTATGAACCAAAGTTTTCCCTGTTTTCCTTGATTAGACTAATGAGCCAAACATTTGAACATGAGGGCAAATTTAGACGATCGATTCGTATTTCTCTCGAGACCATTATTTGCGAAGAAATGTAAAAAAAATCTTTAATATAATTTTACTGATAAAGGTTTAAATAAAACTGCCTGATTTTATAACGCATAATATTTATTGTATGTTAGACGGTATTGAAAGAATATAATAAATGAACTTTGCAACCTGGTTTTCAATTTTTGGCGTTCAATGCACCCATTTGTTCGATTTAAAATTCGTGAGAACGCGTCTCCCTAGAAAACTTAGAGTAATTTATCCTTGCTTCCTTTTTTCCAAAGAATGTATGCATTTTGTAATGTTAGTTTGCTAAGCATCTGTTTTAATAATACAACCGTGAATTGACTTGCTCTTGTTATGCATTTTACACCTTTTTGGTAACTTAATTTCACTAACATACTCGTGTGAAGAATCAGAATATACTCTCTAAATGCTCTGCCATACGTGAGAATTTAATTAAATTGTTCTCCAATTGAATAAGTTAACACGAGAAGTTATGCAGTTAATCTCAGCGATATTGTTTTTATGGCGACAACTGGTATCGGACCGTATTGATTCTTGTTTTCTCAGCATACAGAAAGAAAATGGGTCAGTAAATTTACATGCAATATCATATCATCGGGGTTCAGAGAGGCAATATGTGAGCTCAAAAATAATTTGTATTTCACAACATTGAACTAGCAAAGTTTGAAAACTGCCGAAGAAACAGAAAAGATAGGATGGAACACCAAAAAGGTAAGCATTATAAGAAAATCAAAGGTAGTACATTAGGCGACGTGCCCTCCTACTGAAAAGTGCGAGCAAATTAAAACGTGAAATTTGACTTAACAAGGTCCCATTGGATATAAATAACACAGCGCGCTTATAACAAACCTATGGAATAGAAACGGAGACGAGACATCAGCAAGAATTTTAGCACTGTAGACCGATGGAGCTTGAGTACTAATTCACAAAATGAAAACAATTTACGGACGTAATGTAAATAATTGACGTTTTCTTTCTTAATTTAAAAAAAAAAATATTTTTATTAGGTATGAAAAATGTTTTTTTATTTTCATGTTGATATTCTATAAAAAGTATTTTACAAGTGCACCAAAATATGACATAATAATTTAAGCATGACATCATTGGCAACTTGTTGCTGCGAAATAATTTTTCTCTGATGTGCATGTAGAAAATAAATGCGTTGCCTACTACAACAAATGCAAAATTAATGTAATGAAATGACAAAACAAAAACTAATAGATTGGTTTTTGTAAAGTATTTGAGCATTACAATGTCGTCAGTCCTTAGGTATATTTCAATATTTACTACGTTAGCCAGCTTGTGGCCGTGACACTAGAGACATCGGTTCCAACTCTACACGGTCGAGCTAAAAAACAGAAAAAGGGTAACGAAACCCCTAGAGGAATTGGATGAAATTGTTACTTTAAACGTTAGGAATCTATCAGATTTGTCGATCCGGGTCTGTAGAAAACTCTGAGTAATAGAATACTTTAGCGTACAACAAAGCATGCAATGAACCTAAACATTTTCAACTCTTGTCGGGCAAGGAGATATGGGAAAAAACAAGTCGCGGAGATTCGACTTTCAGTGACATAGTTTTTATTCAACTTCGGTTGATCATTCTTAGCCTCGATTGGAAGGAGGGAGGATAATGTGGTGATGAAGAAACTTATTTTAAGTACGTATCTTCCTATCGTAGTTATCGGTAGTGATGCAGGAGTTCACGGTTCTTCAGCCTTGCTTAACTATATGCACACTTTTTTCCATTCATTCTTCTGAATTTATTCTTTCATTCATTTTTCATTATTTTGAGCTAATAGGCAGATATCTTGACTTCTCGGTTAAACGAACGGTATAAATATTTCTGTACAAAAACTAGTATTTCCGAAGCGTTTTGCTGATATCAAAACAATTAGCCAACATCTCTAACATTTCTTATAGAGAAATGTGCAAATCAATTTAGGTCAAATAAATCGTTTCAAGATGTCAAAAAAAGATGTGTGCTCGAAAGAATTACGTTGGTAGTGGGTTGGTACAAAAAAATATTCTTCGCGAATAAATGAATGTGATTCGTGAGAAAGAAATAGAGGTGAGGATTAGGTAATTGAATCTTAATTTTCGGGAGACCTATCACGGATTCAGAAATTCTACTAACGAAGAATCTTGTCTCTTGAAATGTTTCATTGGTAAGCACTTCAAGTTGAGCGTTGCTGAAACACTTTTATATGGATAGTTGTTGTCCGAGGCACAACACAACTTGTATCGCTTTTCCATTGCACTTGGTTCAAGGGCATTCCATCTAAAATTTTGATCCATATTTTTGAATCAGCTCACAGCGCACACTATTTGATGAAAAACATCATTAGTCATTTTGATTGTAAGGAATGTGGGAAGGTTGGGGGTTTGAATAAGTTACATAGCAATAAGCGCAAAGAATTAGGAAAAATCAAGATTAATTACAGACAGATCTTTGAAACGAGTAAGTTTAACTATAGGCTATTTAGAATTTGGTATTGGCTTATCACCTATATGATTGTGATTCAAAGAAGTAATCATTACCATACACGCTCTCATATGATGCTTTACATGTAAGAAGTCGTTTATAAATTGACACACTATATACAAGATTCAATAAATTAACAATTTGGCACGTTAAGCAAAAATGAATAACAGTTATGTAGTTACTAAAATTTGTAATTAAATACTGGCACTAGTTTGTACATGATTGCACACTATTTTGTTAGTGTTTCGGTGTAACGGTTGGTCTTCTGCACAGCTGCAAGAGAAAAAAAAACGATCAACTTGTGACACTCGGTTTGAATTATCGCTATATCTGCACAAATTGATTAGCTCAGTAGAAAATACCTACTAATACAAACTAATAATAATTTTTAAACACGTAGCTCGAGAGTATTTCCAATTTAGACGCAACAGTCACTAGGTTCACAACATAAGGAGCCAGACTGCCAGACTTGGCTAATATTCTTTCCCACATAGAAATTGATGAACGAACCAACATTGATACTCACATATAGAGACGATTTATGACCCAAGATCCATTCGTCCTTTGCTATATGCGTGTTGCCAAACTTCAAGGAGCAGGACACCAGAATGAAACCTGTAGAATACAAGAAGCGGCAAAGCGATCCTGGATATGACACCCCACGCCAAGACACCCATAAACTTCAGTTGAAGTTCCTGACTGAGCCAGCTCTGAGTTACAAACGAGTCGAGGGCCCAGAGAGCCATGTTGCTGCATAATAGGAACGTGATTACCTGCAACAACGAACGCAAGATTAGTTATTACACCAATAATTGCTTAGAATACTGTATTCAGAAACGACTTCTATACAATCGTACATATACATATGGCTTATGTTTTCGGCCATAAATACAGAGCATACTCCATCGGATAGTCTCATGTTTAAGGAACTCATTCGACCCGGAAATAATGTTCTCTCACATTAGACTGAGCACACTATTCATTATTGTTCATGGCTTCGTCGTTATTAGCAAACAACATAAAATGTATGTTCCAAAATTCGAAAGAGAAGATTTGAAAAAACAGAGCAGGATTTTTTTAGTCTCAAAAATAACCAGGCTGTTTTTACTCCCATGATTACGTTATAAATTGAAGTATTGATATCGTCAGAAAATTCGAATCCGGAACGGAGTAGAATTGGGAAAAATATTCAATGTTCTATATTTAGAAATAATCTGTGTCAAACCTGACAAAAGTCATCATATCTACTTGAAAAATAAATGAACGTCGATAAATATCTCTCAATGTTCTCACAAAAAAGTGCAAAAGCAGGCGTTATTGAATTTCAGATAACTCATAGTACTCCCAAGGTGTGATCGTTCAATTTTTTTCTATTTTGATTTTAACATGCCATAGTAATCAATATTTTTGAACGGTTAAGGTTCCAAAATATTCATTCTCGCGAACAGGTGTTGATTGGTTCTCAACATTTAGTCCTACAAACTACGTTTTTTCGCAATGTCTCTTGTGTGTAATTTCTATTCAATTTTTACAGGTCGTAAAAATTGAGATATTTGAACGCTTAAGTTTTGAAAAGTTTGTGATAGGGGGTGAATGGCGCCTGATTTTTTATGTCACACATCATACTTCCACGCTATTCGCATTTTCCGTTATTTTATTCGAGGGTTTTTTTTTCTTATTGCTATAAAAACGATCCCATCTCCCAAAACTCGTCTTGTATCGTTTACATCACATAACGTGCTTCGTTATTAACCTGTTTTGTGCGTTTTTCGGTTTAACAGTTATAACAATATTTGTCAATAACAATCTAATAGTGTACTAACGTTGCAACCTTTTTATAAGGTTTTCGATTTTGTAATTACTTATACATACTCCTTTGCCGTCTCAAACATGGAAATGCAACGTGATCTATACACACCACTGCGGTTTAGTTGAGCTCTTGTCATTTACCCCTCTCATCAGTAAAGGTATTCTCGCCCAAAAGCATCATGTTCTCTCCTTGCTAGCTTTAATCCTCAATTGCAGTCCAGCTTTGATTCATAATCATTATATTTTGTACCTATTACTTGATGTGAAACATTTTGTATTTACTTATTTAGCGACTAGAATTCGAGAAATATTATTACATGACACCTAATTGAAATTAAATTATTATCACAGACGAGATAGAGGTTACCTGTCTAGCAGGTGTTGTGAGTAGTTGATACCGGGTAATCGCTCCTCTTCGCAGTCCTTCAGCGATCAACGTACTCTGAGCAACTGACTGTATAAGTTGCAACGAGCTAATTGTGAGCAACATAATGTGCTGTCTTTGCTCGAGGCTGTATGCTGGGGCGACATACACGGCACTAGCGCCAACGACGATGCCGAACACAGAGTACAACTGAACACCGCACAGGCTGACGTTGGAAAGAAGCGAGTCGAGCATCATCGGCGATTTGCCCGTATGGCAGAGCTTGCGAATTTGCACAAGACCGGGAACAGTAACGAGAACGCTCAAAAAAAGTATTGTGCCCAATGTTCCCGATGTGATCCAGAAGAGCGTCTCTGCTGGAAAGCCTTCGTCTTCCTTCACGACAAGGAAGATTATGATTACTACAATCGAAGCGACCAAGCACAGAAGGCCGAGGAAAAGACCTTTGCTAGCGCCGGAACAGTCAATCTGAGGTCCTGAGTGATGATAATGGTGTACTTCGTGGATGCAGTTCGGTCCCAGTTTACCGACAGTATTTGTGTTTGAAGAGCATTTCTTCGATAGTTTTATGCAAGGAATCCGCTCCCGGCCGACGTTTTGCCCCATCACATACGTGACACCCGCAGCAATTAAACTGGAAAAAAACAAAACATAGGATAAATGGCATTATTATTATTATTATTATTTTTATTATTATTATTTTTGTTGTTGTTGTTGTTGTTGTTGTCGTTATCGTTATCGTTATCGTTATCGTTATCGGTATTGTTATCGTTATCGTTATCGTTATCGTTATCGTTATCGTTATTGTTATCGTTATCGTTATCGTTATTGTTATTGTTGTTATTGTTATTGTTATTTGTGCATGCTAAGGGTAGCTACACAACTCCTCCATGTTTCTTAGGTAAGTAGTTTGATATTGTAACTCAGGATTCACTTTAGTTAGGATAGAGGATTACAATTAAATCGATTGTTAGAGCTTGGTAACTTATTTTTCCACTAAACATCATGATATTGGACAGATAGGAATAAAATTTCACACGGGCATGATGAGCATAATTACGAAATCCATTTTCCTAAAATAGACCTACCTGAACTGTACGATGAACGGGTATAGAAAGGGCATGGATGACGTCCAAAGTTGTCCGAGGGTGTTAGTGTTCAGACAGTTGTGGAGAGCCACCACTTGGCTAATGTGGCTGTCTGATATAGGCTGATATCCCGCAGCATAGCGTTCATGCGAAAGATTGTGGTCTGAAAGCATCGAAAACAATGGAGATGGAAAAACCAGTTATACAAGTTATAACCTTGACGAACGAAAACGCATTTGAACAGCGGTCGACTATTTGGTTTACATTTATACAAAAATATGGTATTGATCTTTCACATTGTTAAGATTATTTTTGCTACCGAATTAATACTCACAAAATAGCGTGTCTCTTTCAACTCTGGACAACGCTGAAGTGAAAAACTTCGGGAAGCCCTTGAGTTGCAAAGGAGTCGGGATGAGATGAGACGTGCTGCTGAGGCCGTAGCTGCTCATCGATTGAGCCAAGTGGACGTAATAAGTCCATTCGATTCCGCTTTCCCAAACGACCAGGCGCATCCAAAGAGCCAAATTTGTAGCAGTTAAGTGCATAAAACCGAAACGAGCAATCAGGCCAAATTTTTCCACCAATACCTGCAATATGAAATGGCCTTGATAAAGCCGATTTTCGAGATCACAATCGTTTTCATTGAGACACGTTTTAGGTTTATTATTCAATAATAAACCATTGTAATCGCAACCTCCCCTACAAAAGTGATGTTTCAAGGCATGTAAAAACAGAATATCCAATTAAAAGAAAAAAAAATTCTGTCCGTCCGCCGTACGCTGACAGCACTTCTCTGACGAAACTATAAGAGCTGAATTCTTGACATTTTCACCAAATATTAATCTTGGCCTGTCAACGGCACAATTTTTCATTCAAATAGCTAGCTCACCTATAAGGGTATTTTTGGGGGTTTTGAGGGGGAAAATGCATATTTTCCCATTTAAAAAAAAAAAAAAAAAAAACTGTACCTATTTTGTATCAATTTCTATAGATTTTGGACGCTGAATCAAATGAGACCATCGCAGGGTCAATATCTTTCCCGAACATTGAATGAAAAAATGAATTCTACCCGTCCGCCCTACCCCAGGCCATCTCAGAAAACCGTGCCAGTTAGACAGATGAAGTTTTCAGCAAAAATCTTAATCAAGCGAATGCCGACTCAATTTGTTGATCTTCCTCGATTTTAAGAATATTCTTGAAGGGAGGAAATTTTCCAAAGTTCCATTATTTTGGTATCTGCTACAACAGTTTTAGAGTTATTGCAGATTTTGTTAACTATTTTGCGTTTCGAATGTTTGAATCCGGCATGATGACACAACTTGAGGATTAATGAAGCAATAAGTACAATTTTTCTACTCTCTTCAAAATGCTTGTAAGACAGTTTAACGAGGCATTATGCAAATCGAATACAACCAACTTACTCTGGAAAAATAGAAATCATGAAAATGTGAGGATTTCAAGGAATTAGCTCTATTATCAATATGAGGTGAGATGAGGCGAAAGTTATAACCGATTGCTCTTATTGTGAACTGATGAAATTCTTCCAAAATCATGAGGAGCTTCTCCTTTGTTATTCCTATTACCAATGGCCATTAGAAATAATAAACCACCGATCATAAAGCTGTAAATGCAATAATCCCCTAATCATATGCAATGTTTTGGATATGGTGAAGTAATGCGTTAAGTTTAGCTGCGAATACAGGCACGCCATTCACCTGGGAGTTGACGAATAAGAAGTGCATCTGAAGAAAAGTGAACAGGCCGTGGAGGACGGGGTGGACAAATACGACATCATTGAGGCAAGGTCCTTCCATCATCGAATGCATTGCCATTTCCAATCCATTGAACACGAGCGTACCCAATCCGAACGCTAAATAGTGACAAAAAATCATACCAAAGTTGACATAACGCTGACTTAGGCAAAATTCACAGATCGATTTTATCGTCAGTAAAACTTACTTTAGATTGGTTTCAATCAGAAATTTAAGAAGAAAAAACATTGTGACGGTTTGCTTATATTTAATAAATTGAACATAAAAGTTGCTGTATTGAACAAACGCAACATCAATATAATTAATCTTCAAAACGAACCGCAGTAAAAGTACAACAGCTGAGCGATACGTTTTGGGGCAACGGTCTTTATAGAGACGGTGTACTATCTACCTCACCTCCGTACCTATTGGTTCTTTTACCAATTTTTGGGGTGAAGGGAGCCCAACTACGTAGGTGAGGGACACATTGCTTTCCTAGTACACATCATACCTCACGTACTTTTAATATAAATCTCACCTAATGCGCCTATTCGGAGATAAAAACTGGTTGTGGACGTAGCATCTTTGGTAATGTGCGCTCTTTTCAATGAACCGAATCTGTATGAAAACAAAAGAGAAAGAATTAGCATAGGTATGATCAAATCACTATAATAGAAGTTTGTAGCGATCTACGATATGAAAACAAATCCGGCTCCAAAATTCCCTTATAACTGATAATTTCTACTGCTATCTGCGCATAATCCGTTTGAAATTAGTACGTTATTTACCTTGAAAGTGTAAGTCTTCCAATTTCTGTGTCACCCACCACGCTCGTCGTGATGGACTCGTCGGCATCACCAGTAAAAGAAGAGCAGCTATCGACGAGGACCCAAATGTAAATAGAAATTATCACGGCGATGCTACCCACGTATAGGTACATCAAGAATATCCCCTGCAACAATGACATTTGATGCATCAAATTGTAACACTTATTTCAGTTTGTACCACTTTCTAGAGCTAAACAAACACTTGGTTTGAGAACGATGAAGGACGTTTTTTGCAAAAATAGAAGCGATAATTTATTCCATAAGGAGCTTGAACATTAGGTTTTCCTTTTTTTTTTTTTTTTTTTTTTTTTTTTTTTTTTTTTTTTTTTTTTTTTTTTTTTTGAGAGAGAGATTAAGTAAGGTCATGACAGCAGAATAAGAACTATTGGTTTTCCACCCGATTTCCATGCATTCGGTTTACAAACGAGCTTGCCCGACACGGGCGGTGCTATTTCCTCCCGCGATAAAACAGGTAAAAAATTTTGCTGTTTGATTATTAAGGATATATGAGTCATTATTTTGTACCGTCCGAGGTCTTGAAATGTTCGTTATGGCGAGCCGATGAAGCTTGATTATTTTTATAGATTGGCTCACACACTGTACTTCCACGTTACGAGCTTTTTTCGTTTGCTAGAGCGTATTTTGTATTTTGGTTTTTACAGGCCGCAAAATCAATATATTAGAACGCTGAAGGTCTTGAAAAAATATTTGGGACGGCAATTGAACGACGACTGATTTTTATCGCGTGGGTCTCATACTGTACTTCCAGTTTCTTTATGTCTGCTGAATGTCACTTGATTTTTATTATTGGTGTCACACACAGTACTGCCTCGCTAATCACATAATCAGTTATTCTTTTTGAGCGCTTCGTATTTTTGGGTCTCCTTACTATAAAAATGACTTCATTGTGAAAGAACCCAAAATGACTTGGTGACTTGGTTTGGTTTGGCAATTAGATGAAGCTAGATTGTTATCGTTACTGGGCCCATTTCTCAATATGACGTCGAATGTTCCGAGAATGGGTTGGCAGAACAAAGTAATTAGGATTATTTTAAATAGTAATAAACATGCGGGAAGCTAGTTCCGGTCAGAGGCCGATTTGTCATTTGATTATGGCCTTAGCCAAACGGAAAGTTTGTAGATCGTTTCTGTTGACACTAATTGTAAGTGCCCCCAGATTGATCATCAGTTGCTGGACCTGCCAACCTGTGAACTTCTTCTTTGCAACTTCTATCTCAGCTATGAGTAGGTTCCTAAGTCACGAATTATCGCCGAGAACCCTCTACGTAACTCAGTAATTTCTTTTGTGACAGAAATCTTAATTTTTAGTCTCATTACATTTTCTCCAAACGTCAATTCGATTCTCAGTTGTTAATCGTGCTAGGTAATCTTCTATAGTTTTTATTGGTTTATTATTCAATAATAAACCATTGTAATCGCCCAAGAAAAAAAATTTTATAACCCCCCCTCAAAATTTGAAGTTTTACGTTTCAAGGCATGTAGAATCCGAATATCCAATAAAAAAAATTCTGTCTGTCCGCCGTTTATATTTGAGTAATGGGGGAGATACGCAGGCAATTTGTTCTCCATTTCTTTTATTTGGGCCAGCCCACTATGGCCCAATGACCGTTGGCTAAAACGTTCTACAGAGCCTTATGAGGCCCGAATGGACGAAATTGTTCGGCGCCAAATAAGAGAAATAGAGTACGAGTCGTCTGGGATTCTCCCGCTCAACCCGAGTACAGAAATAGAAGGCAACAACAAAGAACTATTGTTGTATCTAGTTTAAAGTTCGCTGAATAAAATTCATGCGTTCCATTAGTTTTGTTTCTTTCCAAACCCAAAGTATCGTTCGCGTTTGTTCAATGAAGAAAGTAGTAGTGAAATGAGATATGAAACCCTATAACGGATTTGACCATATTTACGGGTATTTTCAATGATAAAGATGTATGAGCTTTGTTACCTGAAGGGAGAGTAATCGGACCGAATTGTCCATAACCTCAATGAGGCAGAATGCCACCATGAGTACAACCAAAAGGTTCCCATAAAGTGTGCTCAGAACGATCCACAGGTAGCAACTGAAACAAAAATAAACGTCATTTTAGCTATATAATGAATAAAAACATGCGTAGCGGAAAGGATAGCCAAAAGGTCGCATTTTTTGACTCGCACCAAACAAAAAAAAATAGTTAAAGTACTTGGATAAAAAAAGACTTGAAATGGTTGTCTTTTTTTCTCTTTTGGTTTATTAATAATAAATCATTGCAATCGCCCAAAAAACAGTGGTTTATTACTCATTCGCTTCAATATTGATTTGAGAAGATTATCCATTAGTGATAGTAGGTAAGTATTCTGAACATTTATGAACGTTCCCACCGAAAAACAGATTGGTAACTATAGGGGAAAAACCCCTTGGCAACTATTGCACTTTTAATCATTTTTATTTTTCTTGATTTCCAAATTAAAATCTCAATTTTTCACCAAATTTCCGAAAATCTCCCAAATTCGACACAAAAGCTGCGATAACTCGAGAACCAATAAAGCTATCGACACCGCGATGGTCTCATTCGATTCAGAGTCCAAAAATCTATTGAAATTGATACCAAATACACCTTTTTCTGAAAAACCTTGGAAAATATGAATTTTCACCCCCTCAAAACCCTCCAAAAATACCCTTAACGTTGAGCTAGCGATCTGATTCAAGAATTTGGCCGTCGTGAGACTAATATTGATTTTTGATGAAAATTTCAAGAATGTAGCTATTATAGTTTGGCCGGAAAAGTGTTGACGGCGTACGGCGTACGGCGTACGGCGTACAGACAGCATTTTTTTTTCATTGGATATTCGGATTCTACATGCCTTGATACATAAAACATCACATTTTGAGGGGGTTAGAAAATTTTTTCTTGGGCGATTACAACGGTTTATTATTGAATAATAAACCAAAACATTTCCAACCCACCTTCAAAATTTGATGTTTTATGTATCAAGGCATGTAGAATCCGAATATCCTATAAAAAAAATAAAAAAATCTGTCTGTCCGCCGTGCGCCGTCAACACGTTACGTTACACGTTACGTTAGGCGTTGTTTACTTACGTTAGGCAAAAAATTTAGCTTTTGATTTGAAAATTAAGAAAAATACAGATGATAAAAATAATTAAAATTAGATTTGAAAATTAATTGCGGAGTTTTCCCCCATAGTTACCAATCTGTTTTTTCGGTGGGAACGTTCACAAATGTCTTGAATAATTTCTATCTTGCTATCCCAAATGAGTAGTCTTTATGAATCATTATTGAAGCGAAGAAATACAACCATTTGCAGGGGGGTTTTTTTTCTAGCGAAATTGGAAAAAGTTTACCACCTCCATTTAACAGAATTTATACTAAAAACTATTATATTACTCCCATTAAATAAATAAATAAATTTCACGACTTACAAATTCTCTTTCTGATCCAACATGTCCGTGAACCTGGATTGGTTCAAGTTGACTTTTGTTGTGCCAGCTGGATTGCTCCGTGACCAGCTTGATGATGTGTTTAAACTGTCTCTTTCATCCTCGTCGTTATACTCTATAACAATATATCATTAGATAGCATTACATAACGAAGTAAAAAAAACGGTAATTTTAACGTCATCATCAAATTAAATGTATAGGTTTTAGTTGCATTGCGTTAGAAACAATAAACAGGCTTCCGTCAATTATAGCCTCTAAGAATTCTATGAAAGCCCTATTGAAATCCTATTATAGCCTCTAAAAATCGAAACAAAAAAAACCTTGAACGGTTATATCATAAATGAACAGTGTGTTATTCAACATTCAATAAATGCTAATCTGGCTCATTCATAAGGAAATACACTTAATGAAAATTTCATTGAGTTTCATTCATTTTCCAGGGAGATATGGCGATTTTTCACTTTTTGACCACGGACAGCCGGACACACATACACACAGACAGTTGTTCAGAAAGTGGTTCTAAGTATTATAGTATTATGAAAAAATTTTCCAACAGGACCTCGCAAGTTGCATTCCTGATAACACTACATACAATTAATGATCGTCATATTGATCACTGCTATTATTATTGCTGCTTTTACTGCTGCTATTCTACGTACCCAGTAATTCAGCAGGAACATTCAACCTGGTTTGTTTATTCGGCGATGAGGATGCTAGTTGGCTCCCTGTAAAGAAGAGAACGCTCGGTAAATACGATTGATAATGCAACATACAAACCATCAGTCATGTTCAATTCATCAAGGCAGATAAATAATCAACTTTTGGAGAAAGACTACAGCAAATGATACACGTCGAATTGAATCATGGGTCGAGGAGGAATATCAGGGAGCTTCAAAACTCTCCGCAATTCATGATAATATTAGAATTCGTTTTGTTGGGCCATACAAAACAAAATCTTTCCGAAGATTCCTCAGAGAAAGGGAGCCAGTGCTTGGGCAAAATTGAGTCAATAATTTGCGAGTGTCATTTTTGTAGTATCTACAATATTCCTTGGTTCTTGTGACAGTGTGTGGTCCCGTAGTTACGGAACAATGGTCTCTTGGTTGGATATGAGTTCATAAAATAATCTATTGTCGTTTCAATCTGTATTCAATATTGTTATGGTGCAGTTCACAATAGCTTAACTTGTTAGTATTCGAACATGAAGGTAATTTCAATAGTATTCTTACTACTTGAGAATAAACCAGTGGTGTGCATAGATCTCACAGTGCTTTCATGTTTGAGTCGGTAACAGGAATAATCAATTATAGAATCACGAAGCTTGTACTAAGAGTGCAACCTTATTTTTCCACTAGTGTTATTTAAAAACTAGGTAGGAGAACGCAAAAAAAGAAATACGTACGAATTAGGTTAATAATGCGGAAGTGCTGTATGTGAGCCTAACATAACAATACAAGTCAAGTTTTGTAAAATGGGATAATTGTTATTGACAGCCTGCATCAAAGATATTGATTTTTCTGCGGTCTGTAAAAATCGTGACAGCGAAAAAACGGCATAAAGGCGGAAGTACGTTGTGTGACCCAGTCAATATAAATTAAGTTTTTTTTTTTTGGAAATGTAGTCATTTTTATAGCAAGGAGACCCGAAAATTGGAAAATGCTCCAATAATAAAACTGAAATGCGCTTTACGAGAAAGTATTGTGTGCACCCCAATGATAAAAATCAAGCGATATTCAGCTGTCATATAGAAACATTTAAAGTCCCCCAGCGTTCAAATTTATTCATTTTAGCTGCCTGTGAAAATCAAAATATAGCTAATATGCAAATCACAAGGAAGTAATTTATGTTATCCACTTGATAAAAATCAGGCATCATACAATCACCGACCACAACATTTTAAGACCTTGAACGTTCAAATACATTGAGTTTTGCGGCCAGTAGGCCTAAAAATGAGCGTGAAAAAGGCTTATAACGTGGTGGTACGGTGTGTGACCCAATATCCGAAAAATCAAGTGCCATCTGCTCGCCATAACGTACATTTTAAGACCTCAAACCTAAAAGAAATATTGACTCTTATAGCCTGTACAAATCAAAATAGAAAAAACTTCGAACGCTTATATCTCGGAAGTTCTGTGTGTTACCCAAAATCCGGAAACGGCTAATTTTGCAGAATCACAAGGACGACATTCCCTGAACATTTCATTGAGTTTCGATAATTTTACACGAAGGTATGACTATTCATGCCATTTTCTGCCCACAGACACATGTTCAGAAAGTGTTTCTGAGTATAGTAATATAAAAATTTCTTCCAAATCACAATACTTTCCATTCACTACGTAAACATGAAGTGAAAACGTGCTTTAAACGCATGAGGAAATCATTTTAATGATTTAAAATATAAATAATTCGGCTTCCTGAACATGGTCGCAAAGTTCAGCGACTTGAGTTGTTACTTAATCGTTTCACCGTAAACGCAAAGGCAAACGAAATTTAATAATTGTCTAATGAATGTAATAATGTAGTAATGAAATTATGTAACCATTTAATAATGTAATAAATTTAATAAAGCGCTTTCAGGCTGGGAAAAGGGAAGGAAGAGCGTAGCATAACGCCAGGGCGAAAACACCATTACGTGCGTTGATTACATTCGATTAGTTTCCAATCCCTGACCAATCAAACGAAGTAGATAGTTAGCCGTTTCTTTAATCACCGGAAGATTAACGTGTTTAGTGTATAGAGTACAAACGAGCGAAAACTTTACTACTCGTATTGAAGTGACGTCTTTTTGATTGATTCGACCACCTCCCTTCGTAACAAAAAATAATTATTTCTCATTTCCCAAACGATTGAACCTCTCCTTTTCACCTCTCAATCGCCTCCCGTATGGTCACTTTCTTGAGTAGGCGCCTCTCTCACAATGTTTGAGAAGCCAATATAATCTTAATTAGCAAGAATACAATTGTCATGAGTTTTCATGATACATGAACTGAACAAGCCAGCATTTATGAGAGCCAACTTTCAACAAGATCAATACATAATTGTATTTAAGTTACACAAAAACCGAAAAACGTACGAAATAGTTTAATGACACGGGAGTGCTGTGTGTGAGCCTAAAGATACAAGTCCAGTTTTGTGAAATCGGATCATTTTAACCCAAGGTGTATAAATGACAAAATGTTCTAGTATGACAACAGACAAAATGTTCTAGTCACCTTGATTTTAACCGACTTCAAAAGGAGGAGGTTACTACTGTTGACTTGCGGGCATTTCTATTGTGAAGATGACAAAATGCTATAAGGCTCTTTTGGCCGGAAATTAGTTGGACAGGAATCGACCACCAAACACTTACAGGTGACCCCAAAGTGATCGCAAGTTTTGTGTTCTGGGTGTAAGCGGAAGTTTATTATTGAAACAATCTCGGAATGACCAAATTTTCAACCCTTGATAGATTAAGACGGGTTTTCAAAGCTGTTTATCTGAAGTCCGATTAGGATGAAAGGAGAACAGGCGAGTTCGCTCCTTGGGTCGCTTTTGCCACGGCCCTAAAGGACGAATACTCCGTTTAGCACAACCGAATATCCATCCACTGGAGACGCCAGATTCCCAGATCTGGTAGCTCGTTTTAGCGACGCCCCAAAGAACCAGGGCGACAAAGTAGCTTCAGCCTAGTTTCGCTAGAGTTCGTTGGGCTCGTAATCTCCATTCTTGTAAAAATATAATATTATTCAAATTGAGTTGGGTGTTTGAATGTACTTTGTATCATAAAGGATTGGGTTTTTCAACTGGAGCAAAGTTGTAGCAGAATAAGATGTAACAACTTAAAGTTTTCCAAGATTTGTAACTTGCACAGTGGATAACTCAAAAACAAAGTCGTCAACTCAGATGTTTGAATATACCAAAAGATAGGTAATTTAATTGCCCACATTTTCCTAATGTAATGTACCTATCCATTTTTCAACCGTTTTTGCGTTATTCAACAATATTAGTATACTATACACGAAAACGTGACATTTTTCAACTTTAAACGTTCTTTTCATCTATTTAGTGCGAAAGAAACAAAGAATGAACCATATATTATTGATATACATATCATCAACTATCATTATGCTGAATTTGAGCTAAATCTATTTCAAAAAATTTTTCGCGAAAAATCCAAGGGGTACCCCTGCGATTTTTTTCAACCGATCAGTTAACGAATTTTTACTCCTCTATCAATACAGATAAAAATCTGAAATTTTTAGGGAAGTTGTGTCTTACCAAGATGTATTTTTGCGATTTTTTTTATTTCTCGGAAAAATCGGCAAGTGGTCCAAAAAAATCGGTTTTTGAAAGCTCGAAAATCGGACTTTAACCGTGATTTTCGGGGTCAAAATTTATGATAATCAATTGTTTTATTATGCAGGAGCCTTCATTTGAACGCCTTACACACGTACATAGCAAAAAATTTGGTGAAAAAAATTTAAACAGCGCCAGAGAAATTATTTTCCGTAAATCGACTTTTTCGCTCCGCTGGCATCGGTAATAGTGAAAAATTAAATTTTCGTTTTAAAGCGATTTTGAAAGCTATTCTTATAGGAAATTTAACGCTGAATCCGAATATGACGTCAAAACGGCGGAAATTTTACGACAACTATCAGTTTTTCCAGTTTTAATACTACGCCACTCCTACGTTTTTCAACTTTGAAAATCCGTTGCAAATACTTACTGTTTGCAAATAGTACTGTTTGCAGTTTACTTGGTATATACGAAAACCGTTTTGTTAGCGGCTAGAAGGCCGCGAACACCGAAAACCTGAAATACGGCTTTTCTCAAAAAACGAAGTTTTTTCATACATTTCGAATTTTTTTCAAAAAAACGAAGCCAAAAATCGAAATGCCGAAGGTTTTTTAGCAGATGGCCTTACATTTTGAGTATATCCTATTTTTTCGTCCAAATCCTTCCAGCTAATTCTTCAATCAATCGTATCCTAGCTATTATAGTTTGGCCGGAAAACTGCTAACGGCGCACGGCGGACGGACAGAATTTTTTTTATTGGATATTCGGATTCTACATGCCTTGAACGTAAAACATCAAATTTTGAGGGGGGTTAGAAATTTTTTTTCTTGGGCGATTTCAATGGTTTATTATTGAATAATAAACCAATATTATTGAATAATAAACTAATATTATTGAATAATAAACCAATATTTTTGAATAATAAACCAATATTATTGAATAATAAACCAAAAGTGATAAAAAAATCTCTATTTACAATGACTATAATATGATTCGAAAAATCAGGACGTTATTGCCGATTTATGCACTTCAGATGGAAAAACGTGAAAAAAACTTTTGAAGTTGGAAATGTGTAGGATTTCAGGAGTGATGAGGGTGTTACGACAAACGTTCTTCGTACCAATATTGGGGTAAAACGGGGCTTTTTGCCCCCATTCGACCATCTCTAGAACCGTCACTGCTTTCGAATTCTACATAATGGCGACAAAACCGAACTATCTACGTCAACTTCCAATTGCTGTGCTCTTCTTTTCTGTTCAGAGCAGTAATAGTAGTTGGTGGCCAATTGCCTGTATCTCCGGCTTTCTTGAGGAACTTATCGCTCTGGTTCCTCAAGTCCAGGCACAGTATCATAACCCATTAGCACCGATTGTAGACAGGAGATAATAATGAATATGATGTAAACCGTTAGATTGGAGTGAACATCGCTGTAACCGCCTCAACGAATGAATTTTAACACTTGGTATCAAATCCCAACTTGGTGACAATACTTTCAACTTCCACTACGATTAAGTAGTTGATCTAAATATTTATAGTATAGGATAGGTAATCTAAGAATTGATAGGTTTTTCCTGTGGTTAAAAAGTGATATATAAATCGTTTCCAGAAAATGCTCTACTAGTGAATGAGCAAAATTAACTTTTACTGAATTTTGCAAAACACTGTGCATTTAAGATATAAACGATCAAAGTTTCGATTTTTAAAGGCTATATGAGTAAATACTTTTCGACGTTTGAGGTCTTGAGAAGTTTGTTAGGGCGAGCAGATGACGCTTAATGTTCTGTTCATTAAATCACACACCGTACCTCCACGTTATGAGCTTTTTCACGATTTCACTAGTGCATAATTATTTAGTGTTTAGATTTTTACAGGTCGGGAAACTCAATGTATTTGAACGTTCAAGGTTTTATAATGTTCGGGACGGCGTTTGAATGATGCCTAATTTTTATCAAGAGGGTTACATACATTACTTCCACGTTATTCGCATATTGACAATATTTTGATTTTTACAGACCGCAAAAATGAATAAATTTGAACGCTGGGGGGCTTAAAATTTTTCCATATGACAGTTGAATATCGCTTGATATTTATTATTGAGGTAGGTCACACAAAGTACTTTTTCAGTTATTTTATGTGAGCTCTTTCGTATTTTTGCGCCCCCTTGGTATAAATATGGCCCCATTTCACGGAATATGTCCTGCATTGTTAGCATCACACACAGTACTTCCCGTTTTATGCGCTTTTCATTATTTGGATTTTTACAGTCTCTAAAAATCAATACATTTGACACTAGAGGTTTTTGATATTTTTGTAATGGCGGTTGAATGACGATCTATATTTATCGTTAGGTTCACACACCGTACTTCCGTTTTATCCAAATATTGTTTGTATTTAGAATGTTTAAAGGCTGCGAAACACAATATATAATTATTTGAACGATCAAGGTCAAAATGGTCGCTAACGGCGAGGTTCATGCTTGATTTCATGTATCTATTTGATCATTGACACTATTATTTAATTATCACTATCATCTAGAGATGATGAAAAAATAATGACAAAAAGTATATTAAATTCGAATGCTCAATTGAAATAACTACATAAATGATATATATTTTCATTATGATGGGTTCCCCTCTCGAATTGAACTAATTTAACGTATTAACGAACGTATTTAACGTATTAATTTAATGTATTAATTTAATGTGAATGTTTAATGTGAATGTATTAATTTAATTTAATGTGTTAATTTAATGTGAATTAATTTAACGTATTAATCGAAGACTACATGACAAAAACGGATTGCGGGGAATTAAGTCTTCACTGAAGAATTTAAATGAAGAATTCACTGGAAAGAAAAACTATATATAATATATTAAATTGACATCAAAATTATTTGCCCAATAAAAAATAACTATCGATTGGACCTCCTCCTCTAATAATATAAAAATATTATAAATAATTTAATATTATTATTACATTTAATTTAATCTAATTAAATAATAAATATTATAAATACTTTAAAAAAATTATTTTCTCCCATTTCCCAAATGATTGAATGACTTTCCTTTTCACCTCTCAATCGCTTCCAGAATGGTCACTTTTTGGAGACGGCGCCTCTCTTATTTATAATGTCTTAGTGAAACCAATACAGTCGGAATACATTGAAAATAATTATATTTAGTTTCATGATACTTAAACAAAGCAAGCTAGCATTTTTATGAGAGCCGATCAATTTGACGATGAGTGGGTGATTTGAACGCCTTTTCATAAAAACCATTTCGAATTTGTCTATGGATAATTACGTCTAGACCCAACCTTGCTCCATCTAATTGATTACTTAGGCACCCACTAATTAAGTGTAAATTCAAATTTATTGTAACCATCACCTCAGTGTAACTATCAGGCAGTAATTCTGCCTGAGAGGCGCCGACTAAAACAGTGATCATTCTCTGGAGGCGATTGAGAGGTGAAAATAAAGTCGTTCAATTATTTGGGACATTGTAGAAACAATTATTTTTTTTACATTATTAGGGAAGGTGGCCCAATCAATCAGGAAGTGATCAGGTCAATACGAGTAGTTAATTAGTCTAAAATGTATAGTAGGTGATTAAGCTGCCGTGGAGTTGGACAATTTTCGTAATTTTTTTCCTTTGCGAAGTTTTTTTTATAGGCAAATAACTTATTTGCCTATTTGTTATTTTTTTCCTTTGCATTTGAGCTAGAGTTTGACCTGTTTAATGACGAAATTCCAATTTTAAATCGACGAACTGAAGTTTGAGTAAAGTAGTAAAGAAATCATAATTAACACCATATTCAACAAGTTGTAATAATTGACGGGCCAGAAAAATATTTAAATTCAAATGCAGCGATAAATCTGTGATGCGATACATCCAGGTTCATGATTCGACTTATGTTGTGACTCATTTTTAAAGTGGAACGTCAGGTATGTCGAGTATCTTTGGGATTGTAAAAGTTTGGGCCATTCAGGGAATAATAATTTGACAGTCGTTGGCATTGATCTTTTTATTACCTACCTACCAAACGTTCAAATCGGTGCAACGGCATAGATAACGGTAAGAACGGGAGGATCCCGTCACCTGGGCGCGTTTCTTCCAGTGAAACGACACAAATTTACACTTTGCAGGATACTCGGAGGTTTGGAAAATCGTCGAACGGCTCCTGGAACAAGCATCCGGCTGTTCAACCGTGCCAGCGCGAAAGTAGCCTTGAAATCACGAAGTATAAACCAACACGCAGAACAATGCCACCACTTCTTCGGGGCGTCTGTTCCAGTTCTATATTTTCTTACCAAGTTGATCGAATACTAGGAAACTCATTTTCGTGGATAAATTCACTGATAAGAGAGTGATGTCGATTGTTATCAACAGCTCGTATTTGAAAGATATCCAGCTGTCATATAGAAACATTTAAAGTCCCCCAGCGTTCAAATATATTCATTTTAGCGGCCCTTGAAAGTCAAAATATAGCCGATATGCGAATAACGCGGAAGTAATGTATGTTATCAACTTGATAAAAATCAGGCATCATAGAATCGCCGACCTCAACATTTTTAGACGAGACCTTGATCGTTCAAGCACATTGAGTTTTGCGGCCTGTAAAAATCAAAATAGAAAATAGGCGCTAACGAAATAGGGAAAAATGCTCATAACGTGGAGGTACGGTGTGTGACCCAATGTCGCAAAAATCAAGTGGCATCTGCTCGCCATAACGAACATTTTAAGACCTCAAACGTAAAAGGAATATTGACTTATATAGCCTTAAAAATCAAAATGGAAAAACTGATCGCTTATATCTCGGAAGTACTGTGTGTCATCCAAATTTCGGAAACGGCTAATTTTGCAAAGTTACTGGGAAAACATTTCCTCAAAATTTCATGGAGTTTCATTCATTTTTCACGTAGATATGACGATTTATGTAATTTATTGACCACAGACACTTTTGTTTAGAAAGTGTTTCTGAGTATAGTAGTATAAAAATCTCTTCCAAATTCACCTCCGTTCCGAATTCGACTTTTCGGACGATCCTAATTTTTCCATTTACTATGTAATCATGGAAGTAAATAATTCGTATAAACTGATTGAACCATCTGAACTATCTACATGAACCATTAAAAATATACTACCTATATTGTAACTGTACATGATAATTATTCCTCTACAGATTACTCGCTATCTCCAATTGTTTTCAGCTCCTAGCAAGGTATCGATTTTTAGCTGATATCCTTTCAAAACCGACTCGGTTGTTTGACGATAGAAAGCTAATATTATCTTTGCCTGCAGGCAAAGCTTTCAGCCCAGACGTAAAAATTTTGTACCGAAATGCTCGTCATCAAACGGTACTTTGTTGGACAGCCGATAAGCACGTTTCTGCTGAGTCAGAGCGTCTCCGTCGGTACTCGTCTGCCTTTGAACGCTGAAGAGCAGCTTAGAGAACTTTCAACAGTTACTCGCGTCGCTTAATTCCGTTTCATCATTCGTCCTAACTTTGATCCTCTCTCGCTTTGCTTTCCCTTTTAACCAGCTCGTCAGTTTTTCTTGTAACTACATCGAAAAAGGAAAACACGGTGCATGAAAGTGAATTGTGGGTAGTTCGAAAAGCGTAAGTCATTTAACTCAGCAAAAGCCGTATCAAAATAGTGCTTGTAATTGGATACTCTTCAAGTTCCCAAGAGAGAATTTTTTCTCGAATGACATTTAGTTACTTGTTGTGCATTGATACTTCTTCTGTTCGATTCAATGCATTATATTATTACTCCAAATTGAGGTAGTATATCTATACAGCGTTCCTCTTCCATGTTTATCGAGAATACTTGAAAGTATTGAAACATATTTTACTTTTTCAATGGGGAGAAAAAATTACCAACCCATTCTCATTTTTTTTCCTTCATATTTTTCCCCATTCGACCATCCTCAGGGCAATTTGTCGATTACAGCAGCTGTGGCACCCTAATGGTTTTACATCGCACGGCGGATGTCCGAAAGAAGGAAAAGTAAAAACACGTAGAATGAGAGAACACCACTGCTCAGGACTAGAGCGAAAAATAAAAAAAAGGAATACTTCTATGTAATCGTTAACAGAGATGACCGCTCGTCAGATCTTGATGTGTCCTTCGGCCATACAAGTATCACCAAAATAACCTCGGGCGATCAAAATAAAAAACGAATATAAAACTGAACCACAGTTTGACGAGAGTCAAGCTCGTCCCAAAAGAATTGTGAAGATTTTTTGTTTAATATAAATCCTCGCTAGCTCTGAGAATACAACTACTTTGGTCAAAGTGGAATTGACATTGTAAATCGATCGGTTTTAGTGTCGTCTTTCAACTATTCTCCAGGTTTGAGCTATTTCGGAGAGATAGTTAGAATGTAAACCGATGATTCGATCATTCTGAAATTAACAGAAAACACTCCTCAGTGTAACCTGCATGATCTCTGAATATGCGATATATTGTTTCGTTAAGATCCCTCGCAAAGTTTGCCCTCGCGAAAAATCGAGGTTGAGGATAGTCAATTAAACTTTGCTGCAACACAAGCACTTCAAAGTTGAAGGATCGTCTAAAATATTTTACTTTACTAGCTCAATAGAAACTTGCTGTTCAAGTCACGAATTTTCTAGTTAGTTTTTGATGCACTTTTATGAATAATTGGTTTAACTAATTCTTTTCTAACAAAAGTCAATCTATAACAATAAAAATGCCTATAATTTGGGTTTAGATTGAATTTCATTGCTTGTTATTGCTTTTGCAAAGGGCCATGCATTCATAACACGAACCTCGAAGGTCTTCTTCGAGAATAAGCGCGATGGTTATTTTTCCAGAGAAATTTTTCAGTAGACTGACGAATGTTTTTACTAGGTACCAACTTCTGCAAAAGGTATTAAGGTGAAGGTACCTGAATATTTGTCAGTTGTTATTTCTTTCTTTCACTTTGTAAGATTCGGTAGTTCCAATTGTGGGTATGTACATATTACAGTAGGTTTTGAAGTTTGCGGGGGAGAAAAACTGGGCAACTCATTCTCCTTTTTCTTTATTGCCCGCCGAGCACTTTCGCCCCTTCGGGCATCATCAGGGCTTTGTAGCACCATTGGTAGCTACGGCCTACCAATAAAAAGAAGAATGAGAATAAGAAAGAAAAAGGAGAATGAGTTGCCCAGTTTTTCTCCCCCGCAAACTTCAAAACCAAGAAGATATCAAGCGACTACCCAAAAACGAATATTACAGTAGATTTTAACTTGACTGTGTTCATTTTGTTCTACTCCTACCTTTATGGTATTACACCCCTTTGTTAACGATTATTCCAGTAAAAACAGTTGTTAAATTTGAGATCTCCCATAAAACCGACTGAAATGTTCTCTTTCTCGATTGTGTGCGTTTTCCGTGATAGTTAAAACGTGTTATACTGAGTTATAATACGTTATGAACTCAATTATTCGCTACGATTATTAACTGGAAACAGTGTCATTCACTTTCCATAGTAGCCCACTGGCAGTGCATCACCTCTCGCTGCTTGATGGATGACATGGCACACACGCAACAAAAGCATTCAAGGTTTGAAATCAGCCGGTTTTTTTTTCTTCTTTTTTTCCCCGCATGGACACAGTGGAGACGGAACTGGACGGATGAGCGAGCAGCCCATCGGTCTCTTCTTCCATGTAGCATCCTCACCGCGACTGCCAAAGAGGACGGGCCGGCCACAGAACTGAATTGATAACAAACCTCGCCTTCACGGAATTGCGCCCACTTTCACTATCACCTCCTGAATGCACACCGGTTTTTTTGGGAAGCAGTAGCTTCAGATGGATCCGACGCTCACTATTTCTGTACTCATCTATCCTCTCATTTATGTGCAGGGAGTACGGGAAACAGGTGTGCCGCAGGAAAGGTACTTTTTTTATCACAACGTTGAAATGCTGTGCTTTTTGTTCAAACGTTTGAGCTTATAGAAGGAGAATAAAAATGCAGAAATAATAGCGACCACAGACGATTGAAAAATAAATAAATTCACAAGATTTGAACAATTTTGTTTTTCAACCTCATTTTTCGACCATTGTATCACATTAAATATCGTACGTATGGGTTCGCAATACGGGGAAACAAATTTGATCAGAAATTAGTTGTGCAAACTGTCCGGTGGCACACCTGTTTCCCGTACACACTTAATAAAAATTTCTAACCCCCCTCAAAATTTGATGTTTTACGTTTCAAGGCATGTAGAATGCGAATATCCAAGAAAAAAAATTCTGTCTATCCGCCGTACGCCGTTAGCATTTTTCTACTACTATAGCTAAATTCTTGAAATTTTCACCAAATATCAATCTCGGTCCTACGACGCCCCAATTCTTAAACGACATTGCTAGCTTAATTTTAAGGGTATTTTTGGAGGGTTTTGAGGGGGAGAAAATTCATATTTTCCAGGGTTTTTTCAGAAAAATGTGTATTTGGTATCAAATTATAAAGATTTTTGGACGCTGAATCGAATGAGACCATCGCGGGGTCGATAGCTTTATTGGTTCTCGAGTTATCGCAGCTTTTGTACCGAATTCGGGACATTTTCAGAAATTTGACATGAGGCTATAACTCGAGAGTTCTTGGAGCTATTAAATGAGGGTATAACTCGAGAGTTCTTGGAGTTATAAAATGAGGGTATAACTCAAGAATTCTTGGAGCTATAAAAATCGTTCTATAGTCATTGGAATCGTCGGCAAACACTCTCTCCAGCTGTATCGTAGGCAATATCATTGTAGCTTTTAATTAGGAAATTAAGAAAAATAAAAATGATTAAAATTACAATAGTTGCTACGGAGTTTTCCCCTATAGTTACCATCTGTTTTTCGGTGGGAACGTTCAAAATGTTCGGAATTATTAAAACCACAAATCATTTAAAAAAATCATTTTAAATCATTTAAAAAATTCATTTTAAATCATTAAAAAAAATAATTTTAAATCATTTAAAAAAATCATTTTAAAAAACCTCCTTAATTCATAAAAATTCTTCCGAACATAGGTAATATTAATTTGGTCACATTTGCATTTCCTACGTAATCTCTCTCGGGGAAATCGAACCTTGGCTCTGCACTATTGCTGTATCCTGCCGTGCTTCCGAGTTGCCGCATGATTAGTGTTTTCTGATACGACTCGTCCAACTTGATTTCCTCAGACGAACGTTGTGCCTCGTACATCCGCACGACAGCTAGCAGTGGCTCAACAGCTTTCCTCTCCTAGCTATCGAGAATTTATTTTATTTATGGTCATGGACAAAGTGATTCTGTGTCCTTTCGCTACGATAATTCTCTCACGCTCCGCCGCAGTTCACTATGAGAAAAGAGCAAAAAGAGGATCTATCAGAGCCGGCCCGAGGGCCGTGCGGCCGCACAAGGCGCCAAGGGTTAGGGGCGAATTATTTCTCAATATAAATAACCAATAGTTATCAAAAATATTATTGTCAAAACTGTATCCAAGACTTGTAAATAAAATCTATTTGTACAACTTGTATACTCAAGTCCAAATAAAACATTTTGTAATTAAATACTGCCCTATTTTTATAACCATGATTTTCCTATCAAGTAGAACTTTTCACAATTAGTTCCCTCTCAGAAGAGGGGGGGGGGGGCACAACAATAATTTACACGGGTGAAAAATTACCCACAGGCCGGCTCTGGGATCTATTAATATTTTTGTTTGTCTTTCGCCCATTTCGTCCCAACATGTAAGAGCAAGAACATAAGTTAGGCAAAATAAAAACCCACACTCACAGCACTGATAAAATGGAAATCGTTTCATTTTGTTGAAACACTAGAACGAATGAAAAGTCGAAACCGCGACTTTTCGCTTCGGGATCGTCGAACCGTAAAATTAGCCAAAAAACGGTATCCGGGTTTATTTAGCCCGTACATTGTGAGAAAATAAGCAACGACACGGAAATAATTATACGGGTCACTCACTTTGTTTCCGTCTGGTTTACGGGTGCGAACTCCTACGCACGACGTGGCGGCAAGAAGGAGAGGTGGAATGCGTCGAATTAATAACTGAGTAGCGAAGCAACAGAATGTCACTTGGCTTTCACTCGCATTAGTCAAGTTCGGTTGGGCCTAGGGACCGGTATTTCTGCGCACAGGCTAGCTAGAGGGAAGACTTGGCGGTCAGCTCACGACATCATATTATGCCCTTTCATGGCTGACCCTGCCTCGAAAGCAAGTGTTCCGTTTTCCTTCTCAACTTCCCATCATCCCGGAAAAGTCACGAGAGGAAACTGCTGCCTCTACGAACTAATGATAAAGGGACAGGACTAGCGATCCAACTTCATTGTCATCCTCACACCTAAAGTTGGGAAAGTCGTAATCAATCATTAAAATCAGCATCGCATCATGCCGTTTTTTTTCCTCGTAGCGGTGGTCATTAGAGAGAATTTGTCATTTGTTATGTGCTGAGATATTGAGAAATAATAGAAGTATTTAATAGCTCAAATTTTAGAGTATGAGACTCAGAAAAGGGAAAGGGGAAAATTGAGCAAATTTGAAGGTAAAATGAGATTATTTGAAATTAAAAATTTACTAAAAAAAATTGAATAAATGTGGTGCAACTCTCTTCGAGATTTAAAATAACCGAACTCTTCACAGGGTACCTATGACACAAATAAACAAAGTTAGTAAAAAAAAATTTTTTAATTTAAAAAGATAAAAAAAAAAAATTGAAATTAATAAAAGATACAGCAATTGAAGGCATCGACGAACATTAGGACTAATTTCCTACCTCTTTGGCATGCCAAGAAATTCAAAGAACTTATATTATCGACGATTTGCGGCTGAGGATCAAGCGACTATTGAGCACAGTTTCTCTGAAGAGATCTACTATCGACGAGAGGGAACTGGATTACTCAGTCCACAAATCGACGTGTAAAATTATCCTGGATCCTGAAACGGTTCGGTGACCGTTTCAGAGCAGAGGATGAATTCGCTGTACTCGACAGCGACGATAACACTTGACGAGGGAGATAATAAACGCGTAAATTCAGGAAGAGCTGAGCCGGCAGACGTGCGACAGACGTTATGAGAAATGGATGGGTTAAAAAAGTAAGTGCTTCCAGCAAGCAGACGGCCTCTTGGAGAAAAAAGTATCACATTAATCCGATAACCGCACACGGACGCCTTATCATATAGATAATCCATGAAACTGAATTGATCGATCAATCGAAGAAAGTACTATTGAGATAACTCCGATACCGCTTAAAAATTATTTTGCGTAATTTTGAGTAATTATATTCTCTAGATCTTTGAAATTCGTTCCTCAAATTCACTCAAGTTCACCTGGTTCGGTATTTCCGATTTAAAGGGTTAAACTGATCACTACAAAGGTGACATACTCGATTACCTGTTTTTAACACGGGAAATATAGACGAGTCTCTGAGTACGTGACTAAAAAAAATTCCCAAACGCTTCTCTCTTCAGAACTCGACTTCTTGAGGTGATCACCAAACTTTCATATCGTAAAATAAATTAGGTCGTCTTACGGTCATCTCAACTTTTTTCATCTTCTGATTCTTAGAACGAGGCTAAACACAGACAGAAATGCTAGTACAGACATCATAATAAATGCTGAACGCTGCTTATTATGTTCTTAAGTTCATAACGCGACTTTTCGTATTTCCTCAGAATTTGTCTCTCTTTCGAATGTGAGCTACCTTGAATAAAATGCCTACACACGTAAACATTGAGGTAACAAAATTGACACTAACTTTAATTTAGAAACGATTTTTTTTTGTTCTGAGCTGATACTTCCAAAATGACATTTTCCGATTTTAAAAGAAGTCCTCTCATTTACCGACTGGTCTCTCATATTCAAAGTGAAAGTTTGGGCAACTACCTACATCACTTTTCCGATTCTCGGATGAGAAGCAACAGAGCCTTGCCGATCGATGACTCGCACGAGTCAACTGATCGTCGATGGTCAAGATTCTCATTTTCATCGATCTATTCCTAATTCGCTGCTTGAAATTAGAAATCAGCTCAACCGACCCACTGCGCTTTCCCACTCAAAACTGCCCAGATGAGCAGGTTATGCACTTGAACACGGAGATGGAAATAAATATCATACTTAGTCTAACTATTGCAATTTGTAGTTAGCTTCTAATGTTCTAGCTGATTTGTTATGATTTGTTCAACATATTTTTGAAAATTGACTATCCATAATGCTTAAGCATAAAATCGTTCATAGGCGGGATTTACACGGGGGAAGCATTTATCGACGCGACGTATCAAAATCGAATAAGTACTTGAAAAATATCGGAGTGATTAAAACGGTACACTCAGGCGTGATGAATCGCATCGTATGATAGGTACTTATGATATTACACTTTAGATTACCTATCGTTAGTAAACTAACAAGTTCCCCACTTGAAGATAAACTGATGATGTGAGAATTGAAATTAATTGAATTGGATATAATATAATAGCCAAACATGATTGAATTTTGATTTTGCACCACGCTGCATGAACCAGTTAATGTGAGCAGTTAGGGAATTAATAATTTTACCGGTGTTTTTCCACAGTGGCCGTGGAGAGAATGGGGAAGACGCCTATTTTTTATTTTCGTACCTAATGGCCTGAATTCTGTTATAATTTGGTGTCAGCTGAAGACGGAATGACCAATTTTTTATGAAAATTGTGAGTTTTCGCGGAGCCAAAAGGAACGAAAATAAAAATAGGCGTCTTCCCCATTGGTTACTTTGTGAAATAATACGTCTCTAATAATAGTGACGTCTCTAGTAACTAGTGCTTGTGTTTCTTACAGCGAATGCTACTTTTACTATAACGAAAGTATGTTTCATTGAATTTTGAGTCGAACGAAACTCGGAATATGGTCGTATAACAAATGGATGATAGGCGTTGAACAACTTTTCACGTATTTCAGCCTTGTCTAAGGGCAATCTTCCGACGCATACAATATAATCGATTAAGAATTTAGTTTCACTTGGATTAGTTCTCCATTATTAATCAGGTGACTGAGCCATTAGCTAGAATATTATTCAGTCCCTGATTAAATTACATATTGTATGTATGACGATTATTTGAACCAAAGTAAAATAAAGTTATAGGGATTTTATGAAAATAGAGATGAGTGAACGAGAATTTCTTACCGCTGCAATAAAATCTCATCGGTGATCTATACAACCATTCCAATTTTCAAGTATAGTAAAATTTTGACTTACCGTGTTTCTTAGTGATGTGTGCTGGATTGTCCTCACCTGAAAAAAGTAAAGCTATTATGGTAACTGACGTTATAGGTGGAATCATAAATTTTATATCGAAGCAGATACTTGTTTTTGAAGCGTTTAAATTCGAAAAGTGCTCTTCCAATGTATTCAGCGTAAAATCACATCAAAATTCTTCTAGAATCTAATTGACTAAAGTTTGTACCCAACTTTTGAAAATGTTATATATGAGGAGTCTTTTCGATTGAGTTACACGCCACCGCTATACACGCAGAGAAGGACACAGCTAGATTTCATAGTATCATGTCATTTCTCTGATAGAACTGCACTGTTCATTTCATTCATTTTGGTTTATTATCAATAATAAACCATTGTAATCACCCAAGAAAAAAAATCTACCCCCCCCTCAAAACTTGATGTTTTACGTTTCAAGGCATGTAGAAACCGAATATCCAATAAAAAAAATTCTGACTGTCCGCCGTACGCCGTCAACACTTTTCCAGCCAAACTATAATAGCTAAATTCTTGAAATTCTCACCAAAAATCAATCTCAGTCCTACGACGGCCCAGTTCTTGAACCACCCATTTTAATGGTATTTTCGGGGGGGGGGGGGAGCAAAAACATATTTTCCAGGGTTTTTCAGAAAAATATGTTCTTGGTATCAATTTCTATAGATTTTTAGACGCTGAATCGAATGAGACCATTGCGAAGTCGATAGCTTTATTGGTTCTCGAGTTATCGCAGCTTTTGGGTCGAATTTGGAAGATTTTCAGAAATTTGACATTAAGGTATAACTCGTGAGGTCTTGGAGTTAAAAAAATCGTTCTACACTCATTGGAATGGTCGTCAAACACTCTCTCCAGCTGTACCGTTAGGCAAAAAATTTAGCTTTTAATGAGGAAATTAAGAAAAATAAAAATGATTGAAATTACAATAGTTGCTACGAAATTTCCCCAGATAGTTACCAGTCTGTTTTTAGGTGGGAACGTTCACAAATGTTCGGAATAATTACTATCACGAATGGATAGTCTTCTTAAATCATTATTGAAGCGTAGGAATAATAAACCGCTGTTCAATCATTGGCAGCTTTTTTTCATTCTGAAAACGCTATGATGAAAAATCCGAAGGAGGACAATCAGAAAAGGCCGACAACTACATCGAACATAAACGAGAACAAAGAGGCAAACGACGATACAACGGCGAAGTGTCGTGTTGGTTACATAGTTTATTATTACATCTCGTGATTCGATCTAGAATTGATGAGGAAAGACAAGGTAAAAAGGTTTGTCGACGTCCTTGAAAAAGTAGACGTTAGCTCGATTACTAGATGCTGATACTTGTCCAGCGTAGTTCCTGGGTCAGTAAACGTGTTCCGATGAAAAATAGGAAAGTTGATCCGAACGTACCAGCACTCATGGAAACTAGAAGACGAGAAGAAAGCAAAACTGGAGTGCGCCTTTCGCCGTCGCTTTCGTGTGGCACTAATCTGGTTCTACTCGTTCGGATACTCGATCACAAGTTACTGCCCGTTGGCAACACCAAGAAATTGATAAATAGGCGGGAAACATAGGTTTTAATACGATCTGAACAGCCATTCGCGGTCAGAGCGCAGGTGACACCTGATCACGTTTTAACATGGTCCAGCGTGAGCGTTCATGAAATACTTTCACATTCTTTGTAGGGTATCATCATTACATCATTTCCTGATTCCCTTGCCAGTCGACTTTTCGATTCGAAACAATCACCTCAGAAAAAAGGTGATTTTCTAAATTATAAAAAAAAAATACCTAAATAAAAAAAAATAAAAAAATAAATAATAATAATAAATAAATAAAAGCCTAAAATGAAAAACCCATATAATATAAACGTTAACCTTTTTCGGACCAACCATCGAATTCTTAGTGAACTATCACATTTTTGTTTATTTTGGTTCCTCAGGCTTTGACTATGACATGAAGGATTGCAAAAATTCTCAGGCGATTATTACTTAGTTAAAGCCAAAATTCCCTAGAATTGGTGTTGCCACACCTTGGAATTATGGTGTGAAATAATGCGAGGTTCATGGAGGTTTACTTAGAGCGCAGTTGCAATTGTAAAATTATATCATTCCGATAAAAAAACATCTGTATAGGATCTCGGCCAAAGAAAAAATCGCACTATTTATGAAAAGTGACAACCAAATGTTTGTTATTCGAACTCCACTATCATCTGAAGTTGTACGTTCAGTTATGTTAACACCTTTTTTTTAAAAGAATATGTAAGTGCTATGAATTTTTTTCATTATTAGATCATAAAGAAGATTCAATAATATATTCAATACTTTTGAAAAATCACACCGAGGCCAATCACACCTTTGTCCATTTAGAACTGTCACAGCACATCTTTCAGTAATAATGAAACTTCAGTATGTCTTATCTGCAGAACACAATTGTTAGACACGCGCCAATGCCATCAAATTATGAACTCACTTGAAATATAGGTAGTGTAGGAGATTTGTGAGGAGTTTTTTCTCTTTCAAGTTCTATTGTTTTTTTGTTTTTTTTTTCTACTGTTATCAGCGCTTAAGGTGATAAATAACGATTCGACGGCGATACGATTACTTCTGCTAGGGTGTTGACTTTTCTGAGGGTGGAAACAAACGACCGAATTATTCTCCGAGCTTTTATTATTATTTTATTTTATTTTACACGAGCCGAGTACTTTTAACTTATAGGGAATCCTCAGAACGATGTAGAACTAACAATGCAATGATGCGACATCAAGGAAAAGAGGGTATTTAATTATTTCGATTGTGTCATGCATGTGCGTATATTTTCGTTAGTGTAGCTCATTCTAAGTAGTTAGTATTACTATCATATAGTTTTTTTCCTTTTTTAGTTTAGCTAGTTTTTAAAAAAAAGTTTTTGTAGATTATACAAGCATATTGTTGGAATTCACTCTAGTGTTGATTTAAAACTGTATTCACTTATTTTCATCCAAGTGAAGACAGGTGTTTTTTGTGTTTTAGGAACCAACAATTTTTGAAATTTGGGAAAAATAAATCCAGTTTGGTACTGTGGCAATTACTCGCAAGGTAGTCTCATTCATTTAAAACAACAATTTACTCAAACGAGCAGAGAATTAAAATAGTGGCGACCCTGCCACTATACTACTTACTATTTACTATACTATTTACTATTACATAGTAAATTATATTAGTATATTCACTTGCTTATTAGCGTCGATCAGTATAATGAAATCTTGGAGTACATATTAATATGGTACTGCACGGTTAATTAATACAGTCGTTGCCAAAAGCCAATCAGTTGCCGGTCCATGGGATCCAATGCGGAGGAAAGCCCCCCTCGACTCCGAACGTCCCGGTCGTATTGATTTTTTCAATTCATATATTTATCTATTTAGAACTTTTAACCAATGTCTTCCAATTTTCGGTAACGTATTGAAACAACACTTATTGTACCCAGATCATAATCGGTTTCACTTTCAATCGTGTTCACTCTCTGCGGTTTCATAGTTATACAACATTATTTTTATTTTCCTTGTCTTCGCATTTTTTTGATCGCCTGGTTTTTCTCCTCCTCACAACCCTTGAAGATTATTTTTGTTCGTATTTATTCGTACCCTCATCATTCGTCCGAATCTAATAACATTCTGACAAGTTGCTGTGCTTGAGCTCAAATAGATTTTAGAAAAATCATTTTCTCATTCATTGGGTACCAATGACATGAACGAAGTCAAATGTCAAGCGCTTGTTCTTAGCAGTATTCTTGGGTCTTTTACAAAAAAATCAGTTGTGGGAGGCCATAGAGCAGACATTTGCCGCCTTAATGATGCCCGAATGGACAAATGGAAATTTACTAATGAAGAAAAATGATAAAAATCGCTCGGTTATTCTCCCATTCAACCCGGTAACTACAGAAGGAATGCTACAACCATAAAAAGCTCTTCAGTTGTTCGGTTAATCGGCGTTGAGGTTGCGTAATTTCACCGCCATCAATTTCGTTACAACATGGTTTCTTGATTTTTGGGGCGTAGCAAAACACGTTAGTAGCAAGGTATAACTAATGTATACAATGTGCAGGTATGAAACATTACAATAGGATGTGATTTATCAGCGCATAGACTTTAATGTTCCCACCGAGGAAGGAATAATTCTTAATTTCTTTATAAAAAAGGAGTAATTTTAGGAAATTATTTAAAGAAAGTGACGGAGGTGCGTGTACAGCGAGAGAAGAGATGGAAAGCGAGCAAAAGAAGAAAAGACCATTACTAAAGTGTAGATGATTTTTTGGATTTGCTGGTTCTTTATAGAGTACCAACACTTTCATTGTTCTCTGATCTTAGTGATCAGACTGTTCTCTATCTATTCCTCCTTCAATTCATAATCGGACAAAGATGGAACTGCCTTTATCGCTTGTTGATCGATTTAACCCGTGAAAGCGGTTCACCTTTGAAAAATCTTTGTCGACAGTTTAACGTTTACTCGGACCTAACGAATCATCGTATCATATTTTAACGTCAATCATCACTCATCTTGAAACACTTTCTGCATAAATGAGTAACAGCTTGAAGTTTGAATTCATCAGCGAGGATCAGCTCCTGAATACAATTCGTAAAATTATCTGTGAGTTATAATATTAAGAGATACTTTTGCGTGAATTTATTCCCAACGCTGTGCGTCTATTCTCTCAAGGCGACTTCGTTCCGCTCAGTATCAAGTCGATTTCGACTAATGACCGGTAGCATAGGATGACAGCTCCGAACAAGAAACGTTTAACAACCCGGAAGTGCATTACGTAACATCAATTACCAATACCCGAGGAAAATAATGGGCTCGAAGAGCTTAAATTACCAGTAGCGGCAAGCTCAATCCTATCAAAGGAGTGAAAACGACGAAATAGTAGGAGTTGAGACTTACCACGAGCCGTGTCTACGGCCTGCTGGTACATGTCACTGACTCTCAAGCAACAGATCAACTGACTCACATCGGATTGAGCCCATGCAACCGAACATGTTACAAGACACCCTACTACCCAAGGCCCTCGTTGCACTGAACGGTACGATCTGGCTTGTAAGGCCAACGAAAAGCTGTAGGACCACTTTCTAAACCGTCTTCTCGGCGGCCAGAAACCGGTGATATTGACAGTGACGACTATTTTCACTACTATCATTTCAGCTACCACATCGCGGCGGTTTTTGG
The DNA here is from genome assembly GCA_037159825.1 of Tupiocoris notatus. NCBI lineage: Eukaryota > Metazoa > Arthropoda > Insecta > Hemiptera > Miridae > Tupiocoris > Tupiocoris notatus. Next base: position 705,660 of record JASJUZ010000199.1, on the reverse strand, counting down.
GGGTCATAGGGTCCACCGAGATGGCGTAACAGTCAGTCCTCGAAGCTTATACGATTCGCTAAGCGTATTTTGGTGAAGGAAAGGTCGTGATGGGTCGCTGTCTCCAGTGGCCGTGACTTCCTCGGTAATTTGTGTAATTGCGGTCGCGATATCTTCACGCTTTCCTTGTAAATATTACTCTGATTGTATGTATTTATATAACATACTTGTAACTGTTAAGTTTGTTGCTAATAAAATGAAAAATAAAAACTGTCGATATGTTATCACGCACAATAATGAAAATTTCAGAAAACCAACCTGACAACGAAATAAATAAATCGGCCTAAATGCCGTTATCGCAGAGACTAATTAGGTCGGTGCATTATTGTCTTCAGAGAAGTTGGGCAATAAGGTTCGATTCGGACATCCGGAAGGAATCGATTCGTAAGAGGAAAACGTAAAACTGGAACCCGTAACCAGGCAAATGAAAAGAGAGAGGTTATCACGATGAGATCGCTTATCCAGGGCACCGATGGAAGAAACACTCGCAGCATACCTACATTTTACTTTCAACGTTTTCACTTCCCTGGCATTGTTGTGTCGAAGGAAGAGATTGTCATCAGAGGCCCAAGTGAGTTGCTGCGAGAGGTTTCAAACAGTTGAAGTGCCAAAAAATGCCACCTGCCATTGTTGATCATATTATATCCCTTTCCGTAAAGACGGTAATGCAATTTACGCCCGATAACACCAACTGCAAAAAATTATTAAATAGTGAATAGTCACCGAACCTCAATTAGCATTAAGAACTTTCTCAACGGCGTCTACTTAAAATAAAAAATTAATTATTTTAAAAAAATTTGTACAGTGGTTTGTTATTCCTTCGCTTCAATAGTGATTTAGAAAGACCGTCCATTTGTGATAATGGCTTGTCCGAACAACGTTTCCACCTAACAACAGAATGGTAACTAGAAGGGACTCCGTAGCAACTATCGTAATTTTAATCATTTTTATCTTTCTCAATTTTCGAATTAAAAGCTAAATTTTTCGCCTAACATTACAGTTGGAGCGAGTGTTTGACGACCATTCCAACGAGTGTAGAACGATTTTTAAGCCCCAAGAACTCTTTGAGTTATAATCCCCATGCCCAATTTCTGGAAATCTCCCAAACGTTACTCAAAAGCTTGATAACTCGAGAGCTAATAAAGCTATCGATCCCGCGATGGTCTCATTTGATTCAGCGTCCAAAAATCTATAGGAATTGATGTGCCATTGGGCTTGGACAGTTGGCAACTCTGTGTTGTTGTTGTTCCCGACAGACGGGATTGAAGAAAGGTTATTAAAAGTAATGATTAACAATAATGAGTGGTCATGAATGGCCATACACACTGAGGCGTAGTCAGGCCAAAATTTAATTTTGGTGCAAATTTCAGCAATTATTGTTTCGTCAGAAAATTGTTAGCGGCACACAGACGGACAGATTTTTTTTTTTTTTTTAATTGGATATTCGGATTCTGCATGCCTTGAAACGGAAAACATCAAATTTTGTGGGGGGAGGGTTAGCATTTTTTTATTCTTGGGTTATTAGAGTGGTTTATTATTGATAATAAGCCAAAATTAAAGGTGACCCATCGTCGGATGGAGTTGCATTTCGTTTGAATTACATTAGAGCACTTTCGATGAAAGAAAACGAGCCCCCCCCCCTCATAAGTCAGTGTATAACATTATACAATATTTACAACCAAGAGTTTTTGACAACTGTGGGTTCGTCTGCGAAAGAGAGAGTGGACAATTTACTGATGATACGGATTCTGCAATTACGGAGCAAGTTCGTATTCTACCTATACCTGCCAATTAGATAATAATCATCCAAAATTATCTTGTTGGCGGTATACCTTCGAAGTGGTCGTAACTACTCTCCCGACCAACCCTGTACCGTGGAAAGCTTAAAACCCCTTCAATTATGCTATCACTCTTTGGGTCGATGAACTTTCCGCAGATGGTAAACGTTTGCATGCTGCTCGAAAGAAATGTGACTTTCCAACATTTTTTGGCTGTAGAACTAAACTGATAAATACCGTACCGTACTACTAACTACTACAAACTACGTACTGCTAACTGTCTCACCATTGTACCAACACTGCCTCGATTGTATGGATATTTTTCAAGATATTCGAAACCAACGGCGGAAAATAGGACTCTGCAAATGTTCGAGTAAATTAACAACCCCTTATCTAGAAAAATTAAGAGCCTAAAAAGGTAGGTTTTATGGGTCTCAGGAATTTCGACAAAAGTTAGAAAATTGGATCTGTGGGATCTTCCACCGAAGGAAGAGATTCTCATCTGAGGCCCAACTGAGTACCAGCAAGAGGTTTTAAACAGTTGTAGTACCAAAAGATGCCACCTGACATAGTTTATCTTATCCCCTTCTGTACGTCGGATAACACCAACTGCAAAAAATTGTTAAATGGTGATTGTCAACGTTTACTGATGTTGTTTATACACAATAAATGTTCTTTCGTTGCGTGCGATAGAGTTTTTTAAGTGAACTATCAAACTCTTTAGAGGCTGATCCTACCAAATTACAAAGTTCTTCTAAATTTATCAGCCACCACTTTTCCAATCATGCTCCCTAGAACACCACCTTATTTCAATAATTCGTGAGAAACAGATCCTTACAACGACGAAACCATAAACCTTGAAGTTTTTCACTCGATGACCTTGGTTTGCCCGAAATTCTTTTCCGCCCGCTTATCTCCCCACTCAGTTTGTGTAGTCAAGTAATCAGGGATAGATAGGGTCATGGGTGCACGCTGATTCTTCACCAAGGTTTTGAAAAATATATTTTCCTCATCTGGGCTTGGAACAGGTTCATTCAGTCACGAAATGACCATTGTCCAAAAACGTTATTAAGTATCAAGCGTAGCCTGAATCGGAGGGGAATGATTCCGCCTACAATGCAATCAATTCAAATCGTATGGATTAATAAATGATTAAAAGTGGTCATTTCGTGACCATATGAGCCTGTTCCAAGCCCTGATGTAGAAGCATAATTATTTGTTAAATGCTTTCTCTCATATCATGTAAACTGGTTGCTTCGTTAATAACTACTAACATTGATCCAAATGTGATTTTTGCCACGGGCTTTTTTTCTAGCTCTGCAGATGGGAAACCGATGCAGGTTGTTGGGTGGTAAGTAGCATGGTAGATGCTCTGTGCGGTGTGACTGGGCTTTTGACGACGCACTTCACTCGTTTTGCGCCACTTACTGATTCACGGTGGTCTTCTCTCAACAATTCCTCATTCCAATTTTTTTTAGGATTTCGATTTCACTCGGAAATATTTCTTTAGGCATGTATAGTAATAATCTATTATTGCATTTTTTTGTAATGAAATAAAATAATTAAAAACTGCGAATTCCCCGTTGCACTAAAATGTGTTGAGAAAAGTTAAGTTCTCTCTCTCTCTTATGTAGGACTATTTGATTTAAATAGAAGTTTATCATCATTTCGCGATACTTTTAAGAAAAGGTTATTGGCGTCCTATTCGGACGATTAAAACGTTGTGACCTCTTTTTTTCTTTTTCTTTTATCTTATTATGTATGTAAAATAGGAGATCGTTTCAATTTCTGAAGAAATTTGTTTATTATTTTAAAATTTATTTTGTTTTTGTATTTTGTATTTAAATTTATTTTGTACTTGCGAATGGGGTAAGAGGCTTATTTTATGTTAAGTATTATTATTTTGTTTTAACCCAAGGAAGATGGAAGAGAGGACCTTATGGTCCTAATCTTCCCTGGCTAAATAAATGCTTCATTCATTCATTCTTCTGAAAGTAAATTATAATGGCTAGATATTGCCAGTTAGGTTAGCTCTCTTCTCGAGAAATGAATTAGAATTACCAGATACTGCCATGGAGACATTCACGAAATCAGTACTTACAACTGGTCAATCTTGGTTTTATTGAGAAGTTCTGATCGCACATCAGTTTGAACAGAGCACCATTCGCTAAACGTTGCCATGTGTCGTTTTCAAGATTTTTATTATTTCCCTACGTACGCGACTTTTTGTGGTCTTTCATTACATCTATTCCTTAATCTTGTACATGAATCTCGATTTTACATCCATGTTACCCTGGGAGCAGAGCTGAAGGCCACTGTAAATATTTTTTGAGTGTTGGTTCACCAGTAGTGACTAGCGCTTTACAATAATTTTCTTCGTGTTAATAAATGGACGAACAAAAGAACTTTTGTCTAGTATGGTTTAAGAGGGAAAAAATATTGACGAGCAGTGCATTTTTATGTTTGACTGTGAATAAACAAATGACGACCTCGATGTCGTTGCACCGTAGTAGCAAAAAAAAAGCTCGAATTTGTGCGAAATACACACAAGAAAATGTATTTCATTGGTAATTTTTTATGACCGTCCGTTTGATCACTAGCCAGATACCGTCAAGAATTTTTAAGGGAGTAATACGTATTCACCAAGTTTAATGCGAGCAATTGTTATAACGAATTGATTATGCAGTTACATTCATTGGAAACATTCCACTTTGAAAAAAGCAGGTATTTTCTCAGTTGTGAATCCTACAATTAACACTTCCGTGCTCCTCCCTTTGTTGAATAACTGGAGCTGTAGCAGTAAAATATGACGACGATTTCCTACCTAGTAATGTCATTGTAACGGATGGGTAGTACTGGCACAGTACACAGTGGCTGGCACAGCCTAAACGTATGAAGTTCAAGAGCGAAGCGGCTAATGACAGGCAGAAGTCAACATCAAGCCTTATTATTGGTCTCGCTTCCTTGCAACTCGTTTCCTCTCCAAACCGTAATAATCATTTATAATTTTTGCCACTGTTCTGGTTAATGAACTGATTATAGTTAGTATGACCGAATTTTTGGGATATCGTTACATTTTTATAGTTGTGAATGGACAGTGCACATTTATTTATAATTCTGGCAAGTGTTAAAAATCGGGTATACGCTTGGTACTCACATTTATTTTCAACTGCATGCAGAAATATTTAAAAAATAAAATTGATAACGGCCTCCCAAGTAAGCGCTGTGAAATTAAATTTACTAATTTAAAATATAAGCTAATGGAAATTCGCGTTTCCAGTAACTGTTTTTAAATACCACAGCGTATTTCCACAGCAGATTTCTTTATTTTTGGTATCGAAAATGAGAGGGCGATCATGTGTTAGGTACTTCTAGATTAGGTAAGCCACTAAAAACGTCTAAAAAACTGATGTCAGTTGGAAATGAACATGTGTACAAGTACTAAAATTTGCGAGCTTATTTTTAAATCTAACTTCAAGTCTTCAAGTGTAAATAATAAACTTGTGTGAAGGTGATTAATCATTATCAATTATGTCAATTATGTTATTAATAGTTTTTTAGGCCAAAATATATCCTCTATGGTTGCTTAATAGAGATATAGGAAAACATCATGCATCTAGCGTAGCAACTAGAATTACTTAACCGTATAGTTTCTCCCCAGGGATGCAAACAATTTGCCTAGATCTCAGTGGAGGTTTGCCATGGAACTACCGACATTGGTATTGAAACAGTTGGCCGAGCAAGAAGGTTTGGCTTATAACTACCAAAATTCATATTTGATTCACCTACCATATTCAGCGTAACTTTTAAATAAAAAACTTTAAAATTTATTTAACCGTCGTGCTAGAGGATTTGTCTAAAAATTAATTTGAGTTAATATCACGGATAATTAGCACTAGAGAGACAGTTTTTTGTTTGTTTGATTACAATGGTCAATTATCAAATAATAAACCAAAACGTTGCCGTCATTCTCCATTCAGTTAACCCTGGCGATTGTTACTCGCCGCAAAGTCGAAACAAAAAAAGGAGTTTCAAAGCCTGTTCTTCATATTAATAAAAGCAGTTGTGGTATTGTTGGTCTTACCTCTCCTGAAGAGTGAGAACGGGCTATGAGACGGACGGGATTCTCGCGGCCGCATAGAGGAAACTGATCCGTTGCCGCCTTCGGATGGCGGGCCTAGGATGTTTCCCCGTCAAATCGACAACACAGTCAACGAACGGGGGCTGTCGGTTGGGAAAGCTTCTACGGCCAGGAGAAGGAGACACTACCCAAGAACGAGTCCCGACGTCCTGCTGGTGCGCTCCCTTCTCGGCTATCACGTTCCATTTTAGATCGCGGCAGCTTCGACGGGGACACCTTGCTATATGCAAAACTTCAAACAGGAAACCCTCTGTTCGTAAGAACGACAGAAGTAACGGGCTTGAGAACTTGATCATTGCACGATACCAATATAGGTAATTAGGATGAGAAATAAATAGGTAGGTTCCAATTTTTCAGAAGAGGAAGACGTTTCGAAACCCCACTAAATCATGCCTCCAACCGGCCCGAATCAGATGAATTTTGCGGCTCCGTATTTATTCTTCTTCTTGCCTTATTTTCGTTTTATTGCGGTTAGAGTATTTTCTATATGTGATACCACATGAACTTATACTGCCCTGAGGGCGCCCGAATGGGCGAAAGCGCTCAGCGTAGTAATATAAATATTTGGAAACAGCCGTCTTGTGCACATTCCCCTGAACTACCAACAATACTCGCTATTAAATATTCGGAATTACATCATAGGCGTAAAAAGTAGGGGTCTGGGGGGGCTTAGCCCTCCCCAGAATTTTTGTAGCCCCCCCCAGGATTTCTTGTAGCAATTGGTAAAAATTTAAAAATCAAAAGAAAAAAGATTTTTAAACAGCCTTAGTACGACTAGGTGGTCATGTCGCTTCAAAAATTGTGAAATGGTCTTAACAAATTTCGAGGCTTTAGTTAAAGCATTAGATGCAGAAATAACAGCAGGGGCTGATAAAGATGCCATAGAAGCAAGAGGGATTTTGTCTTCTATCAGTTCCGGAAAATTTGCTGTTTGCCTGTTTGTCCTCAGAGACATTTTACAACGATTAAATGTCCTAAGTCAATACTTTCAGAAGATAGATGCAACCCTGGGAAGTGCGACAATATTAATCGAAGGTTTTTTAGATAGTTTGAAAAACGATCGTCTAAATTTTACAATGTGGGATGATATCGTTAAATTTGCTGAGGAGCATGATGTGTCTCTATCAGTCCCAAGAAGCTCCAAAAGAAAAAAAATATGAAAATGTAACACTGAAAGACAGCATCGTTGATGCCCCCACAGGACATCACAATGCTGCAAGTGAGCATCAAACGAAAGAGGAATACTGGGCTTTGGTGCGCAACCAAATTTTTGACAGGGTTATAAACAATTTCGAAAATAGATTTGCAACCAGCAGTTTCGCAAAAGCTGTAGATAGCATGCTTAAGCTTGATTTGGTAGGGGCGGCCGAGTTTATAGATAACTATAAAGAAGTGTTTAATCTAGATACGAACAGTTTAAATGCTGAAGCAATTATTGTTAAAAATTACGTACAAAACAAAAAAAAATAAGCCTAAATGAAACCCTGGAACAAATGACTAGTAATATGGTCCCCAATTTGTATAAATGCATTCAAATTGCAAAAACAATTCCAATTTTCTCAGCAGGTGCTGAAAGAAGTTTCAGTGCCATGAGGAGAGTAAAAAATTGGCTACGGCTACAATGCACCAAAATCGATTTTCCAATTTGGCAATAATTAATATTGAAAGTTCGATTGCTAAATTATTAGATATTCAAGAACTTGTAGACGAATTCAAAAAACTAAAAAAACGTTACAAAATGTAATTATTCAAGAATTTAATAAATTAACTTGATAATAATTTTGCAGTAGAACTTTCAATAGGAATTATTTTTAGTATATTTAATTTGTAGCTTTTAGTAATATATACTTAAGTATTTTATAACTTTTAAGGTAGTGTTCATGTATATATTCGATTTTGTAGATGTATACTTTTTATTTTGTATTTTTCAGTAAATAGGTTAATACTATAGAGTTAAGAGTTTTTGAAAAATAAAATGGTAAATAATAATTTGTTTCCAGAATTGAAATCCTGGCTAGGTAAAATTATTGTTTAATTGACTATTGAGTATTTCGATTGTATGATTGTATATATATATTATATTTTAGTATATGTAAGTGAGAATACTTGTATAATAATAAATAATTGTCTAATAACTGTGTGTTAAATTATTGAGATTATTTTCTATACCTAAAATGATCATCCCCCCTTTCCTTGACCTAAATCCTGACTTGAGGGCATAGCCCCTCCCAGCATTTTTGAGATTTTACGCCTATGAATTACATAGACCTGAAGTTGCTCGGTCGGGAGTGAAAGGATATAATTCTGAGAAAATATTAAAATATATCACGTTCTGACTTGGTCAATAAAATAGTTCTTGTGTTAGCCTTGCCGTAAGTGCAAGGTTGTTTTGTTCGAACTAATCGGCTACTGGCGATGGCTATCGAGGTGAATGCAAGCTTCACATACCATTATGATCAAAGATGAACATTGCGTGCTCCTATCAGCGCCACTTGAGTCGTTTTCCATATCTGAGTACTTGTATAATTGGCTGAAAACGAGATAAATGAAACGGATCAAATAATAGCCATATCTTAATTGAACGAAACATTCGATCGGTGGTCATTCCAACTTCCGAGTTCGTCTGGTTCGATCCTGGCGATCTTAAAGCAAAAAAAGATGTGGAATCGAGATCTACGTTTTGTGACAATTCTCGTTTTCGTTGTACTAGCGTGCAGCTGCAGAGTTGAAGCCAAGAAATCGTACAAGCCCGAGCAGATCCATTTATCATACGGAGGTAAGTATGTTGTGCTAAGATGAATTGGAAGGATGCTTATTGACGAACTGTCGCAAGCATAGGCGTCGCGTGGACAATTATTTTGGGAGGGCACAACATGCCAGGGATCAAAAATCTGAAATAATCTGATTCGTTCTGTTTTTGTATCTATAAGACTATCTTTCTCGTTATTGTTTCAATATAAAACAAAATTATTATAAACAATGTAAGCTTTAATGATAGAATTTTTATAAAAGAAATAATGTATACAGACAGTAATTGAAATATTACTAGGCCGATTATTTAATTTTTTTTTAATGTTCGTAGCTTCGTTGGCTCACGTATATTATACAAATGACCGCGCATCTCAAAATAAACATATTCAGTACAAGTATAATAATACGTATCAAAAATAGTTTTTAAACTGGAATAATGTTTAAACTTATCTTAGGAAAATTAAACAACGTAGTTATACTGACTAGACTACCGTGGTTATCCACCTTTTCTTTATGCCATTGGGAAATTTGCATCGAACATGTTTGACGACCATTCCAACGAGTATAGAACGATTTTTATAGCTCCAAGAATTCTCGACTTATACCCTCATGTCAATTTTTCTGAAATCTCCCAATTCGACACGAAAGCTGCGATAACTCGAGAACCAATAAAGCTATCGAACCCACGATGGTCTCATTCAATTCAGCGTTTAAAAATCTATAGAAATTGATACCGAATACACCTTTTTCTGGAAAATGTTGGAAAATCCGAATTTTCTCCCCCTCAAAACCGCACAAAAGTACCCTTATAACTGAGTTAGCGATTTGGCTAAAGAATTGAGGCATTGTCAGACCAAGATCGATTTTTGGTGAACATTTCAAGAACTTAGCTTTTATAGTTTTGTCAGAGAAGTGTTGACGGGGTACGGATAGAATTTTTTTTATTGGATGTTCGGATTCTAGATGTCTAAAAACGTAAAACATCAAATTTTGATGGGGGGTTCAGATGATTGTTTTTCTTGGGCAATCACAATGGTTTATTATTGAATAATAAACCAAAAGGGATGGGTTAACATAATTTTTCTCTTTGGTGATTTCAATTGTACTTTAAATACTACGTAATTTGGCTCTAATTTGGTTAATTCTTTATTTAAAACTTACCAGACGATGATCTACAAGTGGTAGTCACATGGTCTACACACAGTGCTACGCCTACACCGACAGTCATCTACGGAACGGGGTCGAAGAAAGATTTCGTTGCTGAAGGCGTGAGTCGTTTATTTGTCGATGGAGGGAAAAAACAGAGGAAACAGTTTGTGCACAGAGTAACCCTGTCAGGTCTCCAACCAAACACTACCTATAGTGAGTGAATTCATTCAAACGATAGTAAAATGCTTCATGTACCTACTACCCATTTGCCAAAATTTTACATTTGAAAGGATTGCTTTCTTTCAACAATTACTTAATCGTAATCTTATAACAGTTGTTACACTTGAGGAGAAAATATTCACATCAAAATGATTATTTACAGAGTACATTTGTGGAAGCGCAGTTGAATGGTCTGGAGAATATGAATTTAATACGGCACCTGCCAGCAATTGGTCACCGAACATTGCAGTCATCGGAGATCTTGGAAGCGTGAATGGGGTTTCTATTGGAACACTTTCGCAGCGGACACAGCTCGGTGCCTACGATGCCATCCTCCACGTAGGCGACATAGCCTACGATATGGCTGATGTAAGATGAATTAAGATTTATCGATATGGGTAATATGGATAAAACTCCTACAAACTGTACTACTACTACTACTCCTATAAACTGAAACTTGGAAAACATCCCATGTAAGAATTAGTTTCATTTGAGTTTATTACTCAACTATAAGTGCGCTGAGATTTTTTTTTTGCCTGTTGTTCGCGAATAACTTTTGAACCGACCACTTTTACATAGGTATATTACTCGGAGGCGAGAAATCGCTTTCAAAATCCTACAATTTGGTGTATTTAATTTATTTTTATATTATGTCCCCGTGGAGCGATTAGCGCTCGAAGAAAACTCAAAAAACGCTTTTTACCGAAAAGTGGAATATATCACGAAAACAAAAAATAATCACTGCCATTTTTTTATTTTTAATCGATTTTAAATTGAGTTTTCTCAATTTGCATACGTAGCACCTATTTTTTCAAAATTCGCAAACGTGACGAAAAAAATTCCAACATTAAAACTCCAAAAGTATGAAAATCGAAAAAATAAAATAAAATTCCCACTAGGCGATAAGATTTTATGTGCGCATTTTGTTCATGGATAAATTCTTTAATCGAAAAAGTACAAGAATTTTTCGATGATTGATTTTTGCCGGAGCTAAAGCGGCCCGAAGAGAAAGTCACAAATCCTAGCGTATACGATTGATTGAGAAACTGGGAATAGGTAATCAAATTTTGATCATAAAGTCATTAAAACAGAACGGGATTTATCATAAATTTTGCAATCCGAGCTTATATTTTTCTGAATATTCTAAGCGTTTATCGGCGAGATGAGAGAGCATCCAGGGTACCGAAAGTTGTCTGGTGTATAACTACCAACCAGTTCCACTATCATCCCAATTACGTACTACGTGTTTGTAATTTCCAAGGCTGGACTGAGCTTCGAAGACGAAACGCCAGTTCAGCCAAATCACCTGCATGATAAAATAGTCGATGATGAAAAATTCATTTTGTAGCATAACGGAAAGCTTGGGGATGAGTTCATGAACCAAATTCAGCCGATTGCCTCTCGCGTTCCCTACATGGTCTGTCCTGGAAACCATGAACATCAATAGTAAGTTTGGGAACCGTTTTGTTGTCTCCTGCAGCCAAATCGATCCTGAATAAGTGCGCCCGTTAATGATATTTCAACTTTTCAGCAATTTCAGTCATTTCCGAGAAAGGTTCAGTATGCCAGGGAATACGGAAAACATGTTTTACAGTTTCAACATGGGCCCAGCTCATTTTGTCAGCGTAAATACTGAAGGTTACTGGTACCCAGAATATTTTGGAAAGGAGTTTTTACAACAGCAGTATCACTGGCTCATCAACGATCTTCAGGTTAATATTCGTCACCATTACCTACTTAAAATCTAAGCTATTTTATGAAGAACTGAGATAGATACGGTACCTATTGACCTAAATACTGGTGAACGAGCTTTTGCAATCAAAATATCTATATATCAATATACGATGAATTATTTCCATCTAAGTAAAAATCCGCACGTCTGGCAAATGTCACAATGAAAGGACCTCTATTGGGAATAACTATATCAATTGTGTGGTTTTTCATTGAATGCGTCGATGAATTTTAGGAGGCTAACAAAAACAGGACGGTGAGGCCATGGATAATTTTGTACGGACACAGACCTATGTACTGTTCAGGCATCAGCGACGAGTGTTTCAACGATGCTCCAACTCGAAGTGGTATCACTATTGATGGAGTTAAACAGTGAGTCGACTAAAAGTTGGAATACTGCAGTGTGGTTAGAAAATGAAATATGACTTTTTTATGTAGGCTTCAAATCTATTCTTGAAAAAAGACAATATTTCTAACCGAAAGCGTCCATTAAGTTACGACGATGCCTTCGCATTCCTATGATAGTTACAATTTACTTGACTTCCGAGTGACACCCAGGTGACCAATTCTATAATTAAGGGTGAATCAAAACCCATCGTAGTGGTTTTTTTTTTTTTTTTTTTTTTTTTTTTTTTTTTAACATACCTAATATGTGGTTTGATACTGGAAAACTGTGCATTCCTTCTAGGTTTGGATTGGAAAAACTCCTCAATAAATACGGAGTGGACTTAGTATTCTGGGGTCACCAGCATAACTATGAAAGATTCTGGCCCGTCTACAACAACCAAGTGAAAAACGGTACCAAAAGCGCTTACGTTGATCCGAAAGCCACTGTTCATATAGTTTCTGGATCCGGGGTAAATATAAAGATACGTTCAGAAGTAAATTTAGTTTAAAAAAAAGGTGATGTATGGCAAAAATGATTTTAAGGTTCTTTGAATAATTGTTGTTGCCCGTTTCAGGGATCGGACGAATTGATTGAACCATTCGCACCCAATCGGCTGGAAGCAACCGCTTACAGAAACGCCGACTATTATAGTTACACTGAAATGAAAATACATAACAAGACTCACTTGGCTTTACGTCAAATTGCTACTAGTGGCCCCAACAATCCGATTGTTGATGACCTGATGATCATAAAAAATTATCACGGTCCGTATGAGTAAAAGAACAATGGTGAGCTAAAAAATAAATGAAATGACGTGTTGCTCAAAGGTGTGAGTAGTTTTCTTTTTGCCTAATTGAAACTGTAAGCGTTTTCATCAATTATATATCAGTGTAAAATAAAACTTTTTTCTTGGCGTATATAAAAGTCAATTCTATTTTCTAAACCATTTCAGGGCAAGCAGCGATATAATAGTATTTATGATAAGACTCGCTATTTGTGAATCCGGATTAGTTAGTTTGGGTTCGTGCTGTGATCAATACCGTCCAATGTGGTGTAGATTTCTAGATCGTCTGATAATGGTAATATGCTTGATGTGGTGATGCCATGATGTGGAAGTTTGGCTGGTGCGATGCTCATCCGAAGAGCTGATTCAGACCAGTGAGCACGAAGCGGGCGGGTGTCGTTGAGATAAGCGGCCGCCGTCACAAGCTCAGATCTGCTCCGCAAATGCTCAAGGGGATCCAGCTCTCACCCCCGTTAATGTGACAAATAGAAATGGAATGAGATTTCCGATTGTAAGGGTAGCTCACCCTTTTTGGTAGTTTAGAGGCCTAGGAATAATTGATATTGGAACCAGTGGGTGTTGAAGTGTATGATCTTCTATGAAAACACTATTTATTTAGTTATATCAAATACTAGGTACCTCCATCAGTGCAAAATGAAGTTAAAGTTTTTTTTTCATCACCTCATTTCGACGAGACGTTGCACTGAAGCTAGTATAATCAAAAGGTACACGCGCCAGTTTGGTTGGTTTACTCTATGGGAACTACAATTAGGAACCATGGGTTTTGAGGGGGAGAAAAACCAGGCGACTCATTCTCCGATCAAAAAATGCGACGACAAGAGAAAGTACAATTAGGAAGTTATCGAAAAAAGTAAATTCTAAAACCTTCGGAAAAATCTTCCACTGTCCAATAGTCGTATTTTTTTAATTTTTATTATTTCCGAAAAGGAGCTGTAAATAGCCGGTAATTAGTGCAACAAACCATATTAGATTCAGTAATATTTTAGCGTGTTGAGTGGCGCCAAATCCAAGTTTTTGACCTCTAGCATGTCGACTTTAAACACAGCGTTAAAAATTATTCAAGAATAAACCGATTGTTTTCGGGATACAATCTGGAGACTGTAAAAGTATGACATTTGGCCCACCCCTCTGAGCTGTCACAAACATCATCTAAATCAAAAACATTGATTTAACTCCTCTCACCAACAACAACAAACAAAATGCAAAAACCGCAATTTTACTGGTCTAGTATATTGGAATCATGACCAGCTGTTATACGAGATTGACTTGAGGAAGTTTGCGTGGAAAAATCACATACATTGTATTGATTTGGCGCTCCATCAAATTAGTTTGTTAGCGTATGCTCGTTGAAGCCTGTTCACAATGCGCCTGAAAAGGTTCTGGTCGACTTAAAGAGAGAATATTGTTTTTCTTTAGAGAGCCATAGAATCTCGTCCAACCTTTATTGCAATCCAATCAATTATTGCAAATAAAAAACCGTGCGGGCTGTCTTTAGATCAAAGTAAATATATAACTAGTAGAACATTATCGATTTCTTAAACTAAGTTGCGGTCACGAACAAAGAGCCATGCAAGCCATCTATGCGTATTTATGTTGCGGTTAACATGCACGCTAACTGAAGGCGCAGCTTGCCAATTCATTAATTTGTGTTAGTTTTGCATACATAATACAATTTTATGATGGTGAAATAACATAATTTTATCACGATCAAACGAATGATCACATGATGAAATCCGGATTAGATTTTAGGCTACACTGATTTCATGTCACACTGCTCCTTCGAACTAAAAAGTAGATTTTATTTAGTTTTGAAAGTGATGTTTGAGTGTGTTTCCTCCAGTTTCGCAGCATAACATTAAAACGGAGAGAAATTTCATAGGGACTTGAAGATAAAAAAGAGCTTAAACCAGAGGTGTGCATAGATCACACAGTACTTCCATGTTTGAGGCGGTAACAGGTATAACCAATAATAAAATTAAAATAATCGTACGAAGGCCGCAATGCTAATTTACAACAACCCAAATTTCAAGAATTTTTTTGGGAGATATGGGAATATTTGTCACTCAGACCAAAGACAGATGGACGCGAGGACTGACGGACACTCTGACAGACAAACAAATGGACGTACACAGACACTTGTTCAGAAAGAGAGCAGAGCACTCTAGGAGCAGGCGTGCGAAACGGTCAGTTTCAGATAAAGCTGAGAGAGGATTTCTAAGGAACACACCTGTGTGTTATCCAAACCATACAAAACAAGTTTTGTGAACGAGGTCAACGTTGGTCATATCTAAAGCAAACAGACCCAAAAATTACGAATAAAATAACTTAAAATACGTTTTACGAGGAAGTACTGCATGTGACCCCAATAATAAAAAACAAGTGATATTCAGCTATCATATAGAAACATTTGATGCCCTCAATCGTTCAAATATATTCATTTTTGCGGTCTATAAAAATTGATGTATAGCTAATATGCAAATAACGCGGAAGTACTTTATGTGACCCGCTTGATAAAAATCAGGCATCATTTTAACACTGACCGCAATCTTTTAAGACCTTGATCGTTCAAATACATTGAGGTCAGACAGAAACTTGTTCAGAAAGTGATTCTGAGTATAGTACTTACTATGAAAATTTCTTCCAACAGAACCTTGGTCGACTTTTCAGACGATCTCAATACTTCCATTTACTAGGTAAACATGGAAGTAAAAAAAATTCAAATAAATATAGTAAAAAAAGTATAATGATGGTCAGTCTACGAATTATTTAAATCTATTATATTTAACTGGCAGTCTTCCTTAGCAATGTAACTAGGAAAACACCAACACTTCGATGAAACTCCCCACTCGCCTTAACTCTCGCTTTAATTGTTTGAAAAGCGAAAAAAAAATCAAAAAATATAATTAATTGTTAGAATTTGATAGTTTCCACTTCAAATTCGAATTCTACGTCTCATTTCCTGTGAAATGAGAAATAAAATCATATTGATCAGCCCTGTAAGTATTTACAACGAATTTTCAAAGTTGAAAAGCCTAACAACGGTGTAATACTAAAAATGAGAGAAACTAATAGCTGTCGCCATATTTCCGTCGTTTCGACGTCAAATTCGGATTCAGCGTTAAATTTCCTATAAGAATAGCTTTCAAAGTTGCTTAAAAACGAAAGTATGGTTTTCCACCCCTCCTCGTTATTTCGGCCGGTAAAAAACTTGATTTACGGAAAATAATTTCTGTGGGGCTGTTTAAATTTTTATCACCAACTTTTTTGCTATGTACGTGTGTAAGGTGTTCGAATGAAGACTCCCGCATAATAAAACAATTTATTTAAATTAATTTTGGCCCCGAAAATAACGGTTAAAGTCCAATTTTCGAGCTTTCAAAACCCGATTTTTTTGGACCACTTGCAGATTTTTCCGAAAATTGAAAAAAATCACAAAAATATATCTTGGTAAGATACAACCTTCGTGAAAATTTCAGATTTTTATCTGTATTGAAAGGCGAGTAAAAAATCGTTAACTGATCGGTTCAATGAAATCGCAGGGGTATTCCTTGAGTTTTTCGTGAAAAATATTTTTATTTCGATCTCGCTCAAATTCAGCACAATGACAGTTGATGATGTGTATATCAATAATGTATGCTCTATTCTTTGTTTCTTTTGGACTGAATAGATTAAAAGAAAGTTTAACGTTGAAAAACGTGATGTTTTCGTGTATATGCCAGCAATATTGTGGAATACCGCCTTAACGGTTGAAAAATGGATAGGTACATTAGATGGGGAAAATGTGGACGGTAAAATTATTTTTATTACTGGTGTCACACACAGTACTACCTCGTAGAAAGCATTTTCACTTATTTTGTTCGAGCGCTTCTGTAATTGTCGGGTCTGCTTTAAATATGACCAACTTTGACCACGTTCACAGAACTTGCTATGTATAGTTTTGATCACACACAGTACTTCCGCCATATTCAATTTTTCCTGTCGAGATTTTCACAGGTCGTGAAAGTCAATGTTCAATATATATCTACATGAAAAATGAATTAAACTCAATGAAGTTTTCAGAGATGTCACCAAATGGTATTTAGTCGTTTGTTAACCGGCGCCACTTGTTCACCAGGTGTTAGTGAGTATAGTGCTATGAAACAGTCCGATTTGACGACCCTATGACGATCACAAAAGGGACACTCCTAACGTGAACATAGAAATAAAGAGATTACGATAACTCATTCATGTTGTGCCAATAGACCGCTTGGTTCAGAAAAAACCGTAACGATCCCGATTACCATCATAGTCATGTTAACGCTAATACCAGAGACAAAAGCTTAGCTAAACCGTCGAAATTCCGATAATTCTTTTTATCGCCCCTTCTTCTGGGAATGATCGCCGTATCTGTTTTTTGAAGAGCAACCTTGAGCGTTGAACGTCAACAAACGTTCGGACTGTCAGTTTTAATCGTTTTAATCTCTTGCTTGGAAAGAACGAGAAAACTTTTAATTACCGTATTATAAGAACGGTTTACATTTTTCGTCAAGAAAATCCAACATTAATCCTCACTTTAAGCGGTTGTATTTTTACTTTCATGTTTTCGTAGTAAATGGAAGTATTGTGATCGTCCGAAATGTCGAATTCGGAACGGAGGTGTGCGTATTTTGTATATTGGTTTTTACAGGTTGGAAAAATCAATATTATATGAACGTTGAAGGTATTGAAATTTTCGGGACGGCGATCGAATGATGCCTGATTTTTATCAAGTGGGCCACATACAGTACTTCATTGTTATATGCATATTGACTATATTTTGATTTTTTCGGACTGCAAAAATGATTGTATTTAAACGCTGAGAGACTTAAAATGTTTCTTTATTTCAGCCGAATGTCGTTTGATTTTTATTATTGATGCCACACACCGTACTTCCTCGTAATTCGCATTGTCAGCTCTGAAACATTTTGAAGGGTATTGAATTGAACGATGGCTTCAACTTTTCGAGGATAAACGCTGATTCCTTTATCTGAGACTATATTTTCTGAGACTTTATTTAACTTTATTCAACTGTGATGTATCCTCGTAAAATAAAGTTAACTATATTTTTTTTAAAACTATATTTTCGACTGTATAATTGCACTATTAGTTAGGAAATCGCATCTTAAAGCTAATGCACGCTGTAAGTAATGTATGTAAGTCTTGGCATAGCTATCGAGAAGCTACCATTACATGTGTAATAGAATGTAGACATATTGCAAACCTCTCTATCAATACATCTACCTACTAACTATGAGAGGGTAAAATTATAGACGTAGGTACTTCCGTGTGATCTGCGCCACCTTTTCTGGTCTCAAGGCCTTTCTCTCGTCGTGGTAGGGGGAGTCATTTTCTCATGATGCACTTGATGATACGTGGCCAGATGAAATGAGAGGGAGCAGATCAGGATAAAAAACGCCCGATAAAGCACGTGCCAAAAGTATCATTTTAGTTGGAAAATAAATCCGGACGCTTCAAGCAGAGCATGGTGGAAACTTTTCAGCTCCGAGGGGTGAAGGAGCCTTATCTCAGTCGTTTTCTATTTACCATCGACGCAACGTCTGCCGGCCGGCGGCATAAGCGGATAGTGATTGCTTCCTAATTCATCTACAAATAACTCATCGTCCTAGTCGTCGCGCAGTATAGGATAAGGATCCTTTCGCCCAAGCAGGACCGATGACACAACCGAGCGCGCACGTGCGACCAGTTGAAAAAATGTTGGGCTCACTTCAGTTAGAGATTCAACAGAGTCAACTGAACTTTTCCTAAAAAATGACGCTGGTGGTGAATTAATCGGATTAGAAACCTATTTATTGGATGGAGTAAGGTTGGATGGTCGTTACTAGGTTGGTGTGGCGGAGTCAAGCTCGTAAAAATAGTTAAGCAGGTACCAAATGAACGGTTTTGGGGCTTTTCTTAGGTTTTTATTTTTTCTTCATCAAAGCTGTTAGCATAGAATATGCTTTAGCCATCATGCGTAGTGTTGAAATCTATCGTATTGAAAATACTGAAGTAGGAAGTAGAAGGTGAAATAAAAGGACATAATATTGTAGAAAGCACATAAACAAACTCATAAACGCTCCCAGGCTCCTTGCTAGCACATCAATCTCGGTTCCCCAATTCTTTTCCCGTCAATTCAATTTATTTACAACCACATTTTCCCCCACAATTATCTTTATCACCGACCACTCTGCCGTCTTTTTCGTGAGGTCACTTCCTCCAAACCCACCCCGACATCGATTTTTTCTATTCACCTTTATCAGTGATCAGGTCCGCATTTTTTCAAGAATGAACTATTATTTTTACTTTTCTCCTTGTGCTAATTGACTATTCTTTCAATTTCGGGCGCTGCGCAAGCCATCTATTATTATAATTATAAATTGGGCATTTGCCCGCATGTAAAATAAATAAATAAATAGAATGGAAGCCAGCGATTCAAACCCCCAAACGAGTACGAGTAAATGAGTCCTTCCCATTCAAATGAGTAATTGCAATTGTTGATGAAACTAGCAATCAAAATATTCGTCGTTGGTAATCTTCGATATATAATTATTTAGAAATATACCGCGTGGAAACGTCTCATACACGCCATCAACAACCTTCCAGCCAAGGTCCCGACATACGACTCGTACCAGTTTTGGATTTTTTCTCAGACAGGGAGAGGACATTCAACCTACGATGTCCAGGGAAGTAGCATAATATTTAGGTGTAGCTCAGAAGGTTTTTTTTTTAATAGAAAATTTGGCTTGGAAAAATTGGTTTCTGAAATCAGAAACCAACAGATCGTTCAGTGAACAAATTATTTCCTGTTTAGAACTATAATAAAATTGGTTTTGAGCTCGAGAGGCTTCATTTGAATGGCATAGCAACCGTGAAATAATAGGCAAAAAGATCTGTACACTTTTGTACTGAACTACATTTGTTCGCAAACCCCGCTGAGCGTGGAAAAATGGAATTTTGTTCTCAACCAATTTTTGAAAGTTGTAATCGATGAATATTTTTCATCAATTCCCCCAACCCCCACTTTTATGTTTTCTGTGTTCAAGTCCAAAAATCAAACGATGTTCCTTTCATGTGCAAAACGTCGATTTTGTTTGCTCTCGTAGCACTAAAGTATAATGCAGTTATTCGCGATCGCTATTGAAACTTTTTTTTCCTCGCAATGCGATGATTTTTGGCTAGTATAGTATCAACCATAGTCAATTCAAAGCAACGTACTACGAACGACAAACATTGATCGAATTTACACTCCTTACGAGCTTCATGTTTTGAGAGATGAAGTCCGAAGGGTCATGGGGTATGATAAGAAGATGTCCTATTGGTTGGGAACAAAAATCAATTGGGTCTTGACAACCAATAGGAGGGTGCCGGTGAAATGAATAGGGCGGGCTCAACAGGAGCTCTGAAAGATGCCTCTTCCAGGGGTTGAATTCACCCTTCGTAGCCACGACGCGCCAAACCACGGCCCGCCCTATACATCGTGCGTACCACTCTGCAACTCTATCTGCAAATGGTAAGTCATTTTCATCATTTATAGCGAACTTTAAAAAATGTGTGATAGGCAAGTGCGAAAACAACATGAAGTTTAAGAGTAGAAGTATCAGCTGATTCATGAATAATTTCAATGCGATCGGAACATTGCATGTACCGTCACCTAAATTAATCTCGAACCACCTTAGTAGCTGTCGAACCTCCTCAGACACAGCAAATGAGCGATTATTTAACCAATAAATTAATCGGATCATTGAAATTTCGCATCCTTAGGAGTGTTATCAGCTACGATCCTAACGATTCTCGCGCCTTGAGTTAACCGTAAGCTCTCGATATACAAGTAAGGAATTATGGAAATACTCACTGCGTCGTTACCCTTGCGTTCCAAATTTCGTAAAATCGGGAAACTTTCCTTAATGAAATATTGAGCCTTCGGTAAATTTTTAGAAGGCTCACGAAGTAAACATATCATAAAAATTACGAGCGGAGGCAGGGCGATCAGTGTTTATTGAGATCCCAAGAACGTCGTAACTGTAATGGACAAATCTTGAACAATGGAAGTTCGTGTTGTTCTTGGATTGTATTGCAGTCGGATTTTATGAATCGCTCACGTGGTGATTAGTCGTTAAAGTAATTTACTGGTTTTCTGTAGGCAATTAATTAGTGTTGCTATTGAGGCGAACACGTGAATTTTTTTCGTCGAGTTAGAAGTTTATGCTCTCCGGCCAAACTTGCCAGGAGAATCCGTTCTTTTACCAAAATTAAAATATCAACGTTTTGTTTTATCAGTAGCAATGGTTATAGAGTAAAGCTGCGTTGTACTCGTAAATTTTGCTCCTACAAACTTCGATCGGATTAAAGTACCGTATCTACTGAGCGTTAATATTCTCTTTGAAGAGATGTTCGTACACGGAACACTACCCAGATCATGATAGCCACATTAAGTTGTTCATCTAACAATTGAATTTTTCCGACTATTCTTAGAAGGCTATTTGAAAAAATCTCCACACGGCTTGCCAAATGTGATTAGTCAAAACGCATTAGTTAATCTGTCTTGCAGTGATTGTATTTATGAAGTGGTAGAATAAATATCGTTCATAAACAAAAATAAAAACTAATAAATGTCCAGTGTTTAATAAATCCTACTTACAGGACCTATTTTTAAAAAAATTATGAAGAAAATGTTTCCTGAAGAGGCCTTGAATGGCGAAAGCGCTAGAAGTATACAAATTCAAAATGAGATTCTAGGTAACGTCGCTGATTACATCTCAAACTCATCCCCACGTCGAATCAAATAGATATGCGACAAATCATAGCGTATTTAATAAATCGACGGACTACTCTACGGCCTATAAAAATGTGATTTCTAATTGTTCGCGAGATATACATTTCACGGCCTCGCGAACTCTGAACCAAAAATACTCAGGTCACAAGACGTTCTAGAATGCAGGGGCTCATCCCTAAGTCCAATATCGTGGGCGTAGTGTAGTGTGTTGCCTGAATTGAGCAGTACAGGACCATACAGTGATCTGATTGAATTGTACTATGTGGTTACTTAATTTTCAGAATATCTTGGAAAGATAGAAAAAATTGACGACATCATTTTGAGAATCACCATCCAAATTGTTAGCTATCGGTCAAATGATCAACACAAGTCCTCTTCAAAATAACTCTAAAAGTCGACAATTCAGATGTTTGAATATACCAAAAGATAGGTATTTTAATTGTCCACATTTTCCCAATGTAATGTACCTATCCATTTTTCAACCGTTTTTGCGTTATTCAACAATATTAGTAGACTATACACGAAAACATGACATTTTTCAACTTCAAACGTTATTTTCATCTATTTAGTGCGAAAGAAACAAAGAGTGAACCATTTATTATTGATATACACATCATCAAGTATCATTATGCTGAATTTGAGCTAAATCTATTTCAAAAAATTTTCGCGAAAAATCCAAGGGGTACCCCTGCGATTTTTTTCAACCGATCAGTTAACGATTTTTTACTCGTCTCTCAATACAGATAAAAATCTGAAATTTTTAGGAAGGTTGTATCTTACCGAGATGTATTTTTGTGATTTTTTTTATTTCTCGGAAAAATCTGCAAGTGGTCCAAAAAAATCGGTTTTTGAAAGCTCGAAAATTGGACTTTAACCGTGATTTTCGGGGTCAAAATAAATGTGAATCAATTGTTTTATTATGCAGGAGTCTTCATTTGAACGCCCTACACACGTACATAGCAAAAAATTTGGTGAAAAAAATTTAAACAGCGCCAGAGAAATTATTTTCCGTAAATCGAGTTTTTCGCCGGCCGAAATTCCGAGCTCCGCTGGCATCGGTAACAGTGAAACATTAAATTTTCGTTTTTAAGCGAATTTGAAAGCTATTCTTATAGGAAATTTAATGCTGAATCCGAATATGACGTCAAAACGGCGGAAATTTGACGACCACCATTAGTTTTTTCCAGTTTTTCAACGCCACTCCTACGTTTTTCAACTTTGAAAATGCGTTGCAAATACTTACAGTTCTGTTCAAATTCGATTAATTAATAATTCCTACAGGAAATTAGACGTAGAAGTCGAATTTAAAGTTAAAACAATCAAATTCAAACGATTAATAATATTTTTTGAGTTTTTTTCGATTTTCATACTTTTGAAGTTTCAACTTAGGAATTTTTTTTCGTCACTTTCGCGAATTTTGAAAAATAGGGTCTTTGTAAGCAAATGGAGAAAATTTAATTTAGTATCGATTAAAAATAAAAAAGGACAATGATTATTTTTTGTTCTCGAGAATATATTGGAATAGCTCCGCGGGGACATAACATAAAAATATAATTAAATACACCAAATCGTAGGATTTTGATAGCTCTTTCTCGCCTCTGCGTAATATATCTATGTAAAAGTGGTCGGTTCAATAGTTGTTCTAGAAAAACAGGCAAAAAACGCGAAAATCCGGGTCATAAAATTTTAAAGCGCAATAAAATTTGAACGAAGGCCTAATAAAAAAAGAAGATTCTTCCACACGATGAGTTTGTCTCTATTTAACGACTCTATAATCAAAATTTGATTACCTTGCCACAGTTTCTCAATCGACTGGATACCCAAGATTTTTTAACCTTCGCTTCGGGCCGCTCTTGCTCCAAATAAAGTCAACCTAATAACAAATTCTTGTACTTTTTCGTTTAAAGAATTTATCCATGAACAAAATGCGCTCATAAAATCTTATCGCCGTGTGAGAATTTTTTGGGGGAAATTGCGATCAACTGCGGAAAAACGTGGTTTCGAAAAACGTCAAATTTTGACATAATCCTGCCTCACGAAAAATCAAGTTCGTAAAACAAAAAAGTACGATTTAACCGGTTCAGGAATTATAATGATCTTATCTAGTCTGCATATAAACTCTCCGGGATAGAGGCGTTTAAGAGGAAGGAAAAAGATATTCTGATTGCCTGGAAACTTCTTCAACTTCAGTAGTTGTCTTTTAAATTTATTCTTTCACTATTTATATATTTTTTATGCAGCCGGTGGCAGGGAAGATGGATTGGGAGGAGGGTCGTCAGAGCAAGGATTCAGAAGACGACGTGTTCTCTGATGACATATCGCTTGCTGACGAATCAGACGACGACGGCCCACCTGGAACTACGAGGAAGATTTTCACCAACAGCCGCGAACGCTGGCGTCAGCAAAACGTCAGCGGAGCCTTTACTGAACTTCGCAAGCTAGTACCGACACATCCTCCGGATAAGAAACTCTCAAAAAATGAAATTCTTCGAATGGCTATTCGGTGAGTTCATCGCAACGGTTTAATTTTTTTTTTCCGCTTCCCCGGACCGGACCAGTGAGTCCGGGCTTGTGACATCAGACATTTATTTTCCACTGATCTCCTGCTAATTTTTGAACGCGCTTCTCTTCTCTCGTCGATTCCTCCTTAATTTTATTTTATTTTATTTTTTTTAGGATTTCGATTTCGTTTGGAAATAGGGGGATGTAGATTACTTTTTAATGGCCACATTCGGGATAAAAAAAAATCGCAAATTACGTGAACACGAAATCAAAAGATCGATGTTAAGTCCACATTCGAGAGAAGAGAGGCGCGATTTAAAAATTAGACGTTACTTGTCCATTCTTACGACACAGAGCGTCTATACTTACCACCCTCCCTAACAGCATCGCTGTCCTATTCGCGGGACTTTCAATAGTGCTGCCGCAGGCAAGGTGGCAGCTCCCCTTGGAGCGATTTTTCAGACTCGGGCAACTTCACTAGAATCCCTGAATTTTATGGATGTAATTTCAAGCCATTGGGCCTCCATTCGGTGATCCGAGGCTTGCTGCACTTTTGAAAAATAAAAGTTTGATGCAAAGTCCTAATTTCTTACCACGTTCTCACGTTTTTGGAAAATACTGAAATACTAATGATATTAATTTCGCCTTCAGCTCATTCCTTTAAGAAATATAAATATTCGAATAATGTCTTCTGGTCTATACCTACCAACAAAAGGCCTGATATTATAATCAAAACGAGAGCATTATACATGTTTCACAACTTATTGATGTAGATCGAGGATATTTTTATTCCGCAGGTACATCAAATTGTTAACGGGCGTACTTGCTTGGCAGCAGCATCAGTATTTGCAGTCCACCAATAACAACTGTATCACACAAAATTGCAACTACAACAGCAAGGTCCATTCGCCAAAAGAAAAGTTACACAACTGTTCAAGTTAATCTTTCGCCAGAAAGCGGTTGACTACGGCAAAACCAACGTTTTACCCGTTGTCCAACAACTGTGCCAGTTCATCAATATTTGTACTTGTTATTAAAGGTTGGATTTGACTCATGGTGATACGGTCCCCGCCATATCTAAAATTCCACCGCAATAAATACTCATCATTAGTTGAAATCGCCGTTTACTCAATCTTACTCCAAGATTTGGAATATTCTGTCTACTCTACCTTATCTCGCGGCAGGCAAACTCAATCGAACTATCAATGGCCCAGCTAACTCAAGTACGTACGAATTAATTTATTTGATCTACAAGTCGAATTGGATTCGCTACCTTTTTTTCTCGAAGAAGCGAACAATGTGAAATCCGAAAAAATAACCGTAGATTATTGTTTATGAATCGTGACGCATTATATTCAATTTACATTTCTACTGATTATTACTTCCATGTTTACGAACTAAATGGAAATGTTATGATCGTCCGAAAATTCGAATGAAAAAGAATGAAATTTTCAGCGAATGTTCTCCCAGTGAATGTGCAAAATTAGCTGTTTTCGGATTTTGGATAACTCACAGTACTTTCGAGATAAACCGTTGAAAGTGTTTCTGTTTCGATTTTTACGGGCTATATGAGTCAATATTTTTCAAAGTTCGAGGTCTTAAAATGTGCGTTATGACAAGCGAATATCCATTGATTTCTTATATATTGGCTCACACACAGTACTTACACGTTATGAGATATTTCACTAGCGCCTACTTTGTATTTTGAATTTTACAGGTGAATACATTCTGAATTAATTAATGAATTAATTAAATAATTCCGCATAAATCAATATATTTGAAAACTTAAGGTCTTGCTATGTTTGGGACGTCGATTGAATGACGACTGATTTTCTTCCATGTTATTCGCATATTGACATTATTTGATTTTTACAGACTACAAAAGTACAAATTATTTCAACGCTGGGGGACTTAAAATGTATCTTTATGCCAGCTGAATGTCTCAAGAGTCAATCATGATTTCATAAGAATTCAAGCCAGTTACAACCACACGTCAACATGGCTTTATTTGTCATCGGGGTGCACTCCTTGATTCTCTTTAGCGATTTGCGCAGCTTCCCATGTTCAGAAATTTCAGTGCGTCCCTCATTAGTTACCTCAGAAAGTACGGCCGCCCGACTGATATCGACTCGAGTCACAGGGGGCCACTGAAATATCTTATAGACGTCTGGTTGATCCCCTGGCGTGACGGGGAACCGGAAGGTACGTAATGGGCCAAAAGTAGTTAATTTTTTATTCTGCGTCCGTGAGCCCAGTATGAAATTTTTGATAACTGTGGAATAAAATTTCTCTTTTCAAGCCTGGGCTCCTGTCTCAGCTTATCGTCCAGTTCAACTTAGGAGGATCTCCTCTTCTAGTTCTGAACGAACTTTAGGATCTTACCAACCCTCGCTTGTTAAAGCCAGTTTCTATCACCACCAATCGACATATGGCCCATTTTCCAGGTCTATTTATCCAATAAACACGAAGGGTGCCCTTGAATGTCACCTAAGTGATCCAAATGTGCACGCTTAGTTCGCTGGTCATAGCTTGCTACAGTCAAGCTGTTCAAAGTGATAATCAGACCAATAACCATTCTGGTTAACACTACTCGACTCGACAACTATAACTTGGCCAATACCTGCAAGCAACATTTTCAATGCGAAAACTGATTGCAATTATCAGTCAACCAAGCGGATATTCGCATATGTCTGCACCTAGATGAACGCTGGGCTCGTTTCAAACTAGGCATAAGTTTCGATTTCTTAACGCTGGGCGAGTAAGCAAGTGGAGAGGAAAGGTGTTAACACCAGAAAGAAGTTAACTCGAGGCGGGCCCTGCCAACACCATTTATTTTTATTACAACTTCCACAGTTGCTAAACAAATGAAAAACCACGACTGGGAGTACGTATTGAGTCCTAAAAAATTTGGATCGCTGTAATTACGAATGCTTGTTAACCATCTAAAGGAGCCTTCGCAATAATTACTAAGCTAAGTGAATGTAATTAATCATTTGATAGCAATTCTCACACTAAACCTGGTAGCAGCAACAGGAGGACAAATAATTTTCTTTTAAAAGATTGAATGTAGTAGAGATTTAACATGTGGTAAAGGATATAATTTGATATTTTGATGTAGTTGTTACCAAAGCGATTAGGTATATTTGATAGTACTTGAGTACGAAGTTTGATTATTGGCATTATTGAAACCGAATACATACAACTTTTACTCTCCTGGTTGTCATGTTTTTATGGAGGGCAGATTGACTTACCGAGTAACTCATTCCCGCATTATTATTTTTATGCCCGATTACTCCTTTGGTCGTAAAAAACGCCAAGCAACGATACTTGAACAAGTGTTGGTGCTTGGCCACCAGCCTTAAATGAGTCTCCCCCTCACCCTTCATACAGTTTAATTTTTAGAATATCAGTTACTGATTTTATATTCAACTGAGGGTGATATTATTATCAAGTTGTGCAATATGAACTCTACTGCGGTTCGAAATTATTTTCCCTGTAGCCGAAGCTACATTTTTAGCATTAGTTTGATATCATCTGTTTTTTCTTGGTTGTGTCGTCGCATTTCTCATTGTACTGGGTTGGTGAGGGGGAGAAGAAGAACCAGGCGACATATTCTCCAATAAAATAATTAAATGAAAAAAAATAAAAAATATAAAAATATGAAAAATAAAAAAATTTGAGAATATGTCGCCTGGTTCTTCTCCCCCTCACCAACCCAGTACATCTGTTTATTGTAAATACATCAGTCGGTGAGAAAATGTGTGTTATTTCATTCCTTACATTTCTCCTTCGAATTCGAGTCGCAAGTAGAAAAATAAATTTACTGATTTCCTTTCAACGATTTTTAACTGTTCGTATTTTATGAACAACTTACCATTTTTTTAATTGAGTACTGTACCAATTGTCCCTCACTCAACGATTTTTCGAAGACGAGTGTATATTCATCTGTAGCATTTCGACATTTTTTCTCAATTCATATCAATTTGAAGATCCCCCGAGCAACCGTCAACCCCTTAGCACACCTACATTTCCCTTACCCGTTAGTTTTTGGAACTTTGTTCGTACCTTTAGTTCTCTCTTGATTATTTTTACTATGTTCGCCAATGAGTTAAGGCGACCAACAGGATATTTCTGGTCTAAAAACTTGTGATGTCAGCTCTCCCAAATACCTATACTGAATGGAATAATGATGGTTTTGGAAGGTAGGTCCACGCTGTGGACCACTGTGCGACACTACGATGTGCCTGGGGGAAGGGAAGAAGCTGGTACTCTTCGCACGGCTCACGGTCATTGTAACGCCCGATGACTGGTATTTCGTAATAGTTAGAACGTGAATGGGTTCCATGACAACGAGTCGACAGTGTTCAGTTGGTTAGAGTAGGGACAGTCGTTAACGAGGCCTCAGCTCGCTGCCGCTATTAGTTCGACGATCAAATCGGATTTCAAACTTTCGTGATGGCAGGCACCGCTGTGTACTCTGCCGTTACTCCGGATATAGAGGTAAGTACTTTGATATTATGACGGCCAAAATTACGCATAGCAGATTTTAAAAAAAATCGTGTTTTTTTTTCTTCTGATTGGTGGCGACAAACTTGTTGGGAAAACTGAAACTTAGACCGAATATGGTTTGTTCATTGGTGATATTGAGGAAAACAAATGGTTATCTCTTCGAGGCGATACGAAATAGATGTCTTTATGATTGTAGAAAATGTCCTTCGGCGATGTTAGAAAATCGCGTTCGTACGAGCGTAAATGAGGTACCAGGCTCTTGGCTATTCACTAGAAAAGAACCTAAGTCGTAAAAGAAATTTATTTTTATTGGTACTTCTGTTTGATTTAAAAAAAAATTTAAAATGAGTATCTAATGAATCATTTAATTTTGAGTGTTTACGAAACAATTAGAGTATTGTATTTGTCTGGATCGTAGAATTTTATGCGAAGATAAACAAAGCATAATTCCTTGGTCTTATATTCAGAGGCAGATAATGAAAAAAAAAATTGACGCGTCTGAGCTCTGAAGTGATATAACTCAACATCTTTCATTAATCTCAATGTAATGCTGACCTAATTTGGAAACAAGCTTTTCCCCCTTTTTCAAGTTATGTACGTTCTATTTATATTTATATTTTTTAAGTATATGATTACGACAATGGTCTGAATTTCGCGGGTCTTATTTTAAATCAGTCGAGATGCCAACAAACATAATGTTTTGAGCGCGTTGTATACAAAAAGGAGTCCCAATTATGTAGTTGGCGCGCCTCTCATAGGAGAATATTGACTGGAAAAAACCCACATGACTGTCAGTACATATTTAGCTTTCCACATTTGTTTACACTAAAGAAATCAATAACTGAATACCGATCTGCCAACATTTGTATAGAGGCAGATGAATTAATTTACTGTGCACGAATTTGATTTTGGTACGGTTGCGCTATTACCAGCTTTCGGTAATGAAGTACCATCTATATTATTACTCTACAGCTGAAGAAAGAACAACTAGGTACAATATGTTACGTCCGTACCAACAGAGATAGGACAAACCCTGCTCTTCATTAAGAGGAGCTGTTGACCTCGCTCCGCTAATCTCTCAAGTCACAATCCCACTGTGAAAAGATAAACCTTCACCGATCTTCTCGCAGCCTCCCCCCTCGGGCCACTTATTTCAACTACGTAGCATATTATGCTATGCGCAGTAGCCATACGTGTAATTATTGATCTAAAATTCACCAGCGCGAAAAAGTTGAGAAAATATTCATTAGTTGAGTTTTTGGTGGTCACTTTGGAAGCTTATATTGTGTTCTTTTTCGGATTACCTATATTATGAACAATGGTTAGATACTCAATCTGACAACAGGGAATCATTCCCTACTTTCGCAAAGATAGATATAATTCACTAGTTCTTTGTAGTTACAATACCCAACGAGTTATCAACTTTATTGAGCGATTAAATTGAAAGAAAGAAGCTGAATATTTTATAGGTGATCTACTTTGAAAGTTACCTTTATTTGGCCCCTGACCTAGAATCAGTAGACATCTAACACACTCGTATTGCTATGCAATGCTGAATTCAACTCTTTTAACAAAATTTGGTACAGTAGTTCGATTAGTTTTAGGCGTCAACCACAAATTTCAACAAAAAGAAGATTTTATTTAATTACTTCTGAAAAGTATAAGGTTTTTCAATCAATACCTGAACAAGGGTACCCTAGCTGAACTCAAATTTGAACGGTTATGGACCATCTAAGTATGGCGAAAAATGAAGGATATTTTCATCGAATCCCAGGGCAGAATCGAGCGGAATTCCGAGTGAACGAGCTGACAATTCGTTCTACATCACCGAAACATGAGTCACAACTAAATAATTTTTGACACAAGCAAGCTAGACTCCAGGCCCCATAAATATCATGATGATAATAGTATCTAATAAGAATGACATTAATTAGGCCGATTCGAGGCCATTTCAAACGGCCTGAAATCAATTACTATGTAAATTGATATTAAGGAGAGTCCGCTACAAAAGATACCTAGCGACATAATATTATGTTTATAGCCTATCAATGAACGTCTAATTAGCAACATTTTTTAAGGCCTGAAAACTTCCAACCATCATCAGCAATAAATGACCATAGATGCTATCTTCGCTTGCATCTCCTAAGGTAGCAAACCTTCAAGTAGGTACCAGTCCAAATTGATACCTAGATCAGAAACCGACCAAGTACTATGCTACATATTCAAATTAAACTGAACTTTGAAAGAAAAAATTAAAAATTACGCACTTGGTGTTAGTCATACCCAAAATATCCATTATATGGAAACAAAGTAGTCAACCAAATGCTGATATAGGTAGCGGTTTACAAATGAGAAAACCCATTAAGTGTATTAGGTCATGTCATCTGTAGCGTTTCTTCTCTTGTTTAATTACTTCATCGTTAAGCGACGCTGACGTTGACAATAATCGTTTACTGTAAAGATACGCCTGAATATTAGCCCAACAAAACGAAATAATCGTTTTAATAATATTCGTCAGTACTTGGCTGGTTACAATATATCCATTTGCAATCCATTTCAGAGTATTCTATCTTTGAACCCAAAAATTGCGACAAGCGCTTGCTTGGTACCAACAGCTGACACAAAAAGAAACAAGCTCCACTGGAAGAGAAATGCCAACAAAAACTGTTCCGTAAGTGAATTATTGGAAAAATTATAAAATATGATTTTATTATTAGACGATATTGCGCTCATGTAGTTGACATTTTTACAATAATCCTGTAATGGGATTGCTCCTACAGTTGTTGAACAACGCAAATAGGATTCAATCCGGTCAAAATTGCACTTATTGAGAATGTTGTTCATTATGTGAAACCCCTTTGTTAGCCTGACCATTAACTACCTACCAGAGTATCATGAACAGGGGAAAATCACAGTACATTTTTCAACCTTTTGATCTTCTTTTCCTTGTCGTCGCATTTCTTGAAGTACGGGAGTTGTGAGGGGGAGAAAAACCAGGCGACCCATTCTCCGATTCTTCATTGGCTGGCCGAGCACTTTCGCCCATTCGGGCAACTTCAGGGCGATGTTGAGCCATAGTGTCTACAGCCAATGGGTCATCAGCCAATCATAGCTTTCTACAATAACCACAATAATGTCTTCATCACCCAGCAACACAATTACGTCACGTCTTGATAGAAATAATTAAACTCCCTCAGCCCCTCTCTCGTCTCTCCCTTAATCTCTGCCAACTCTTATTAGTATTGCACTACATCATTCGTTCCTCTTTTCTCATCTTTAAAATTAGATGCGTTGTTCATTGATGTAGAACTTCTAGTTGATGGTAAAGGATCTGCAAACAAACTTCTCTCAATTGCCACCAGTAAGCAGGCACCAGGCACAGAGGGCAGCTCTGTCAAACTAAAAACACGTTAAATTACTGTTACTGTCGGAGCAAATTTGCTAGACTTGGATCAGTCCTGATCCTCAGAATTTCAATGCTGTGTTTTTTGCTGAACCAATCAAATGGCTATCCAAAAGAGTGGTTACATCAAATGACAATGGTTAATTTTCTTTAAAACATGAATCAACTATTCTTCTCTCGCAGGGAGCTGTATCTTTGGAGAATAACTTTGATGACATTAAACATACAACTTTGAGTGAGAGAGCGGCTCTGAAAGAGGCCGCGAGATGTTTGAAATGCGCTGACGCTCCATGTCAAAAATCCTGCCCAACTCAACTGGATGTGAAAAGCTTCATAACAAGTATATCCAACAAGGTATGTTTAAATTATTTGTATTACTTAAAATGGCGAGAGATATTTTGTCCATTAGGGTGTAATGGTTTAGTGTTTTACAAAACATTTTGCATTAATTCGTAGTTGTTTTGTCGCATCGATCATTCTTCGCTGTTGAGATTGAGGGGGAGAAAAACATGGCGACATGTTCTCCTGTTTTTTTATTAGCCTGCCAAGGACTTTCGCCCCTTCGGGCATCATCAGGGCTTTGTAGCACCATTACAAGGTATCCACGGCCCTATTACAAGGTCCTCACAACCCATTACAAGGTATCGGGGGCCATGGATACCTTGTGATGGTGCTACGAAGCCCTGATGATGCCCGAAGGGGCGAAAGTGCTTGGCAGGCTGATAAAAAACAGGAGAACAAGTCGCCATGTTTTTCTCCCCATCAATCTCAATAGCGAATTTTGCATTTTTATTCTTATCATCAACAAATTATATTTCATGCTGAACCGACAGGTACGTCTAGTTCCCTCACAGTTTGTATACATTCCTGTTTTCAACAGAATTACTATGGCGCAGCCAAAGCAATTTTCTCTGATAATCCGCTAGGGATCACTTGCGGAATGGTGTGCCCGACTAGCGACCTTTGCGTTGGCTCCTGCAACCTACAAGCAAGTGAAGAAGGCGCTATCAACATTGGGGGTCTCCAGCAGTTTGCCACAGAGGTATTGATATAATATCAATTACTCCAAGATCGGTACCACTTGTAGCAGTTGCGAATTAGACCGATTTTACTAAAAAGTTTCTATCGGGAGGCGCCCAAATAAGATGAATGTGAAGTCAGGTTCTGCAAGAATAGAAGTCAAGGAAAGTGGTTATCAGCTCGAATATTGAGACTGCAAACCACCGCCTTACCTGGCAAAAACATTTACTGAACCAAAGTATTGAAATACTAGTCGATTATTGTGTTACTTAAGGTGAATATTGGTTTCAGATTTTCAAGGAAATGGGTATAACGCAGAAAATGCCTCCTCACATTGATAACAGAGCTTCTGACGCCAAAATAGCGTTGATCGGCGGTGGCCCAGCAAGTATTTCATGTGCCACTTTTCTTGCTCGACTTGGTTACAAAGACATCACAATCTATGAACGACAGTCATACATAGGTGGCTTAAGGTGTACAAAAAGTCTACAACTCTTAATTCAACACTTCAAGAATCTTGGCAATTTTTAACGTAGCATGGAGCCTACATTGTGCGTTGATCATTGTAAAGCCATGACTCTGAATCCTGATTTTTCAATGTTGGAATAATTGTGCAATTTTCCTTAGCTAGACTATCATAATCTGGAACTTACAGAATTTTTGTTCCTTCAATCTCAATTTAAATGTCCCTTGGTTTGTTCATTAGTCTGTTTTGATTTGACGTTTGGTCATTAACGATGGTATTTTCTTTTTCAGCACATCGGAAATACCAGAGTTCAGATTGCCGTATGATGTGGTGAAATTCGAAATTGACCTTATGCAAGATCTAGGAGTAAAGATCGAGTACAACCGAGAGTTGTCGTCAAATGATCTTACTATTCAGGTTAGGATTTTTTTTAAATTCATAACGTAAATTGAATAATGAATCATAATTTGAATATCAATTTTGTTCATTATTCATTTTTTAGTTCATTATATGTTTTTTTGTCATTTTCCAATTTAGACTTTAATGCAAAATCACGAGGCTGTCTTCATTGGTATTGGGCTTCCTGAACCAAAATCTATTCCCATTTTTGCTGGCCTCAATGAATCCATGGGGTATTTCACGTCAAAAAGTTTCCTCCCAAAAGTTGCAACGGGGAGTAAACCAGGTCAGTTTTACCATATTTTCCAAATTTTGATTCATGTTGGAGAGAAATAGTGTTACCTCATCAAGTATTTCACCTTTTTATTACTTACGGTCTTTGTAAAAATATTAGTTTAATTGATTTTAATTTTAATTTTTTTATTCTGATTGTCTAACTAACAGAAACCTAAAATTAGTGAAACATTAAAAATACTTCAAGCTAGTTTAGTGGAAAAAATGGTGATTGCTCGACAAACCTGAAATTTATTATCTTCCAGCAGTATTTCCCACAAACTCACTTTTTCTTCTCCAGGTGGTCGCATTACTTCTTTCTGCAGGTTGAGTGGGCCATAGGTACCCTTGGCCCTATAATGCCCTGAGGAATCTATACCTAGTTGTTATTATAGTAGGTAGTAGTAGTTTCTATAATTTGGTACGTTGGTGGAGGGGTTTGAATGTCCTTTGTATCATAAAGTATTGGGTTTTTCAACTGGAGCAAAGTAGGAGCAGAATTAGACGTAACAACATTAAGTTTTCCAAGATTTGTAACTTCCACAGTGGATAACTCAAACAAAAAGTCGTCAATTCAGATGTTTGAATATACCAAAAGATAGGTAATTCAATTCTCCACACTTTCCCAATGTAATGTACCTATCCATTTTTCAACCGTTTTTGCGTTATTCAACAATATTAGTAGACTATACACGAAAACATGACATTTTTCAACTTTAAACGTTATTTTCATCTATTTAGTGCGAAAGAAACAAAGAATGAACCATATATTATTGATATACACATCATCAACTATCATTATGCTGAATTTGAGCGAAATCTATTTCAAAAAATTTTTCGCGAAAAATCCAAGGGGTACCCCTGCGATTTTTTTCAACCGATCAGTTAACGATTTTTTACTCGTCTCTCAACACAGATAAAAATCTGAAATTTTTAGGGAAGTTGTGTCTTACCATGATGTATTTTTGTGATTTTTTTTATTTCTCGGAAAAATCTGGAAATGGTCCAAAAAAATCGGTTTTTGAAAGCTCGAAAATTGGACTTTAACGGTGATTTTAGGCATCAAAATAAATTTTAATCAATTGTTTTATTATGCAGGAGTCTTCATTTGAACGCCTTACACACGAATATAGCAAAACATTTGGTGAAAAAAATTTAAACAGAGCCAGAGAAATTATTTTCCGTAAATCGAGTTTTTCGCCGGCCGAACCGCTGACATCGGTAATAGTGAAAAATTAAATTTTCGTTTTAAAGCGATTTTGAAAGCTATTCTTATAGGAAATTTAACGCTGAATCCGAATATGACGTCAAAACGGCGGAAATTTCACGACAACTATCAGTTTTTCCAGTTTAATACTTCGCCGCTCCTACGTTTTTCAACTTTGAAAATCCGTTGCAAATACTTACAGTACTGTTCAAATTTGATTATTTAATGATTCCTACAGGAAATTAGACGTAGAATTCGAATTCAAAGTGAAATCAATCAAATTCGAAGGATTAATAATATTTTTCGAATTTTTTTCGAGCTATTCGCGAAAAACAGGCAAAAAAACGTAAAAATCAAAATAATCAAATACAATTTTTTCACCCGATGAGTTTGTCTCTATTTAACGACTCTATGATCAAAATTTGATTGCCATGCCCCAGTTTCTCAATCAATCGGATACCCACGGTTTTGTCGACTTTCACTTCGAGCCACTCTAGCTCCGACTAAAATCAACTGTCGAACAAATTCTTGTACTTTTTTGTTTAAAGAATTTAATAATCTACAAATATCTGTAGTAAAACTGACAGCTCCAATGTGAATTTTTCGAGAAAATCGCGAATAACTGCGGAAAAACGTGTTTCCGAAACAGGTGAAATTTTCACATAAACCTCCCCCAAGAAAAATCCGAGGCTTAAATCGAAAATCGACTATTTTTTCGCCGTATCATATTCAACCATACTCTACGAAGAGGTACCAACCCATTTAAAGGGTGGTGAAATTATTGTCCGTTTTGCGGATGGTGAGCACTGCATTTTCGCCGTATTTTTAATTCCATTCATGATTACTTGCTTCAACAGGAATGTGCGCGTGTAAGGTTGCCACGCAGTTGCCATCGCTTAGTGGAATCGTGATTGTACTTGGCGCTGGTGATACTGCATTCGACTGCGCCACATCAGCACTCAGATGTGGAGCTAAGCGAGTTTTTGTTACATTTCGCAAGGGATTCACCAATATACGCGCTGTGCCTGAAGAGGTATAGAAAGAAATTGAACTAATTTAATGACATCTTGTGTAAATAGGACAAGGGGATAGAGAGTGAAGATTTCATAAATGATAAAATTGCACATGCATGCACAATTGAATTCAACTTGTTTCCTCAATTTTGGTTTATTATTATAATAAACCATTGTAATCGCCCGAAAAAAACTAATTTTCTAACCCCCCTCAAAATTTGATGTTTCACGTTTCATGATATGCTGAATTCGAATATCAAATAAAAAACGCTGCAAATGATTCTACAGTAGTTCATTATTCCTTCGCTGCAATGATGATTTAAGAAGACTATCCATTTTTAAAAAAATTAAATATGGATGGCTAAACTTTTCGCCTTACGGTATAGCTGAAGAGATTATTCGACGAGCCGTTCCAACGAGTATTAAAAAACGGAAAATAATTTTCTCCTCCTCAAAACTCCCCAGGAATACCCTTAAATTGAGGCAGGGATTTGGTTAAAGAAATGAGCCGATGGGAGGCCAAAATTAATTTTTGGTGAAAATTTGAAAAATTTAGCTTTTATAGTTTTGTCGGAAAGTGTTGATGGCTTACGGTGAACGGACAGAATTTTTTAAATAGGATATTCGGATTCTACATGCCTTGAAACGCAAAACATTGAATTATGAGAGGGTTAGAACATTTTTCTTCTTGGGTGATTACAATGGTTTATTATTGAGTAATAAACCAAAAAATTCTATCCGTCCGCCGTCAACACTTTTTTGACAAAACTATAAGAATAGCTAAATGCTTGACATTTTCACCAAAAACCAATCTTGGCCTGACAATTACTCAATTATTTAACCAAATCGTTACCTCTATTTTATGGGTATTTTTGACGGAGAGGAAATTCCTATTTTCCAACGTTTTTCAGAAAAAGGTGTATCTGGTATCAATTTCTGTAGATTTTTGGACGCTGAACCGAATGAGACCATCGAGGGGTCGATAGCTTTATTGGTTCTCGAGTTATCGGACGCTTTTGTGTTGAATTCAGGAGATCATTTACAAATTTGGCATAACGGCAAAAAGGTATAGCTCGAAAAATGCTCGTCAAACACTCTTTTAACTATACCGTAAGGCAAAAAATTTAGCTTTTGATTTGGAAATTAAGAAAAATAAAAATGATCCAAATTATAGTAGTTGCTAAGGAGTTTTCCCGGGGAGTTTTCGGTGGGAACCTTCACCAATATTCAGAATAATAACCATCACAAATGGATAGTCTTCTTAAATCATTATTGAAGTGAAGGAATACTAAACCACTGAATAATAATTTGCAGCGTTTTTATTATGGATTTGAATTTCGTACAAAATTTGATGAAAACTAGATCCCTTTCTGTTTTGACTGCTCTACCAGTCCAGTTCGCGTGAAAAGAATTCATTCAGCTTCATCTCAATTTTGGAGCTATCCCAGAGTTGTGCAGCTTTTCAAAGATTACTGCAATGTATAGATGCTATGATATATTTGTTAAATATAGCTCCAAGGATGCTATTTAACTGATATTTTATTGATTTTAGTAAATATTGCATTTATATTTGTGCTATAGTAAATTGAATTATTTTTTACCAGGTGGAGTTGGCTAGAGAAGAAAAATGCGAGTTCCTTCCTTTCCTTGCTCCAAAGGAGGTTATTTTGGAGGGTGGAAAAATAAAAGGGATGTCCTTTTATAGAACAGTTGAAGCGGAAAATGGAGAATGGGTCGTGGATACAGAACAAGAGTTGAAATTAAAAGCGGATTACGTCATATCAGCATTTGGTTCAACATTGGAAAACCCCAAAGGTAGCGAGCGAATCATTAAAATATTTTTATAGAAGAAGTGCAATAATTTCAGACGGCCTAATTTCACGGTTTTCTCCGGCTACATTATTGTACTCTTCTTTAACTGTGCCATGATGACAATATCGACTATAAGTACTGATAAACAGTATGTTTCTGATGCAGTCCTGGCTGCAATGGAACCTCTGAAGAAGAAGAGTTCTGGTTTACCAGTTGTCGACCTTAAGACGATGAAATCCTCACAACCAGGTGTATACATCGGAGGAGATTTGGCCGGAACAGCCGAGACAACTGTGGAATCCGTCAACGATGGTAAAACGGCAGCCTGGTTTATTCATGAATATATTCAGGTAAAAAAGATTATGAACAATTGGTGTGGTGAAGTGTGTGGACAAAATAGCATGTAGATGATTTTGGCCATAGTGTGTTGTTCGTAGCTCCACTAAAGTTGCCAGAATATCCTGGCATGAATCTCAACATGTTGTGGTATACAATCTATTGCAATTATGTTTCATTCCTTTATTCAAAAATGTGATGGAATCGATAGGTACTAATGTAAAGCAAACAGTTTCGTTTCTTCTGGCAACTTTCTCGTAAGTGCAATAAATAAATAATCCACATTTTTAACACAAAGAGATATATATTTTAAAAAACATTTTTGGTAAATAAATGACAAAGGAAATATCACTTTTTACAATCCCAGCGAAACTCGATATGTCACAGAAATTTCTCCAGGTCGCTTAGCAAATCTGGACGGGAAGCCAAGAGTCTAAAATAGATTATTTTTAGAATTTAGAAACGGTTTAAAAAATGGAAATTTGCGTTTGGAAATTGCGTACTTCGGTCCCTACCAAGAAAATTGCGTTTTTTGAAAACTACCAATTTTGGCCCTCCCATGAACTTAAGGCAATTTATTAGTTACAGACTCTTGAGCCACAAAACGATGCATAAGTAATTGATTGTATTTTTCTAGAACAAACATGGTTTAGAAGTTAGCAAAGTTCCGTCGCTTCCAAAATTCTACACAAACGTTGACGACGTTGATCTATCCATCAATATTTGTGGTGTCAAATTTGAAAATCCATTCGGACTAGCTTCTGCTCCACCGACTACAGCTAGCTCTATGATCAGACGGGCATTTGAAGCAGGATGGGGTTTCGCTGTAACGAAAACATTCAGCCTCAACAAGGTACTTACCTACTTGAATGTACCATAAATTTAGAGTAATCTGAACCAAACAACGCTCTGATCGGTAGAATGTGATTATTACAATTTTTTTTTTTTTTTTACACCCTGATTTTCAGGATTTGGTGACTAACGTGTCGCCACGCATTATACGAGGAGTGACTTCCCGGCATACATTTGGCCCCGAGCAAGGCTCATTCCTTAACATCGAACTTATATCTGAAAAAGTGTGCGAATACTGGTGTCATTCGATAACTGAGCTGAAACGTGACTTCCCAACCAAGGTAAATTGTCTTTAATTAGTTATCTTTGTTCAATTACTGAGGTATTAAACTGAGATTAAAATTATTCAGATTTATACTTACGGTCGTCAGAAAAAAAGAGAGTTAGCTGTACAGCTAGCTCTAACGCTGACTCCAACTAAATTTTTTGGTGAAATCCACCATCAGCTTTGCCACTTTGTTTCATCAGAGTTCAATCAATTGACACGGCTATTCTAGAGTACCATCGCATTGCCAGTACTTAGTGTAGGCGTCATAATTATTATGCAATTAGATTGGCACATTCACTGCGGATCGCTAATCGGAGAAATTCCTGCCAACCTGAATTAAATACCGGTTAACTTTGAACCCTATTATCTTCTAAGATTTGATTGTGAAAATTAAAACTGAGGATACGTTTATACTTCAAAGACCCTCCAGCTCCGCTGAAGGAAAAACGGAGTAGATAATCAGTGCAGAACCGTCAAACTAGCATGAATAACTTTAATAGAAGGTGACTCGGATGCGGGATCGCACTGAATGTGATAAAATGGGTAACGCTCATTTTAATGGGTTAAAATTAGCGTTGAGCTGGTCTGGTAGCACAGTGTACGAGGGGTATACAGAAAAAAAGGTTACAACTGCTGCCAAAAATCGAAAAGTGCATATATTTTAATCAAATTTACAGGGTATGTTCCAAAATATATGTTTATTTTTCGACATAATCGCCATCCCGATCAATACATTTTTTCAGCCTCGGCACCAGCTTTTGTATACTCTCGTCGTATACGCTTCGATCCACCTTTGAAAGCCAATTCTTGACAGTCTCAGTTAGAAAAACGTTTTCCACCAAAGAACTCTTTCAATTTAGTGAAAAAATGAAAATCTGAGTCAAGGAATGCTTCCCCTCCATTTCATAACACCGAAGAAATTCACATGCAGCCGAAACACGATTTTGGCAATGTTCTGGAGTCAACATTTTCAGAACCCATCTCACGCAAAACTTCCTGTAGCCCAATTTTTCCGAAACAATTTCGCCCATAAGGCTTCGCCAGATGTGTGGGAACATTTCATGAAGAGTGTCAATGGTCACTCGAATTTGTTCGTTCACTTGCTGCAGAAGCTCTTTTGAAATGAGAGACTCCTTTCTTCCCCGTGAGTGTCCGTGCGACCTTCTTTAAAAAGCCTAAACCACTTGAAAACATGTTGACGTGACATTACCTCAGGCCTGTAAGTGCCCACAAGCTGACGATGGATTTCGGAAGCAGATTCGTGATGCATAGTCAGGAACTTGATGACTGACCGAATCTCGCATCGGCGGTAGGTGGAGGGAACAGCACCTTCAGAGGTTAACGGAAACGTCTCCTGCCACGCCATTTCTCAACTGACTGACACGGGGTCGGGCTTATTTTGACCGTTACGAACCCCTCTACAAGCAGGTATGCCACTCATAACGAAAAAAATTCCCTGCCCTTCATGGGACTTGTAACCTTACCTTCTGGATACCCCTTGTAACAACTGGCATAATGTCCAGGGGGTGTGAGAGGGAGAAAAACCAGGTGACTCATTCTGCTAGCTGAGCACTTTTGCCCGTTCAGGCATCTTTAGGCCAAAGTGGAGCCATTGGGTCCACAGCCCCCTAGACATTAAAATGCAATGACAAGGAAAGAACTGCCATAATGTTCCTCCCTTCCAAACAAATCAACACAACTGGAACAGTCTTTTGCAACTCACGTTCTTTGAAGGTTCTCGTGAAATGCAATTCACTTCTTTGATTGCTCAGCATTATAAGCTACAATTACGATAATTATGTGGTTTGCCACACATGTTTGGAACAGTGGTACCATTTGGTGGATCAGAAAAATAGTAACAACTGGGTACTGATCTTCAGAAAAAACATAATTGATATAAATAGTGTGATTCCTCAGACCATTTAACTATAGATGCAGTTACTAACAATATCCATTATTATTACTTTTTAAAATTTGATTAAATTACCTTTCTGCAGGTCCTTATTGCAAGTATCATGTGTGCTTTTATTCAAGAAGATTGGGAAGAGCTATCGAAAAAAGCTGAAGATGCTGGAGCTGACATGTTAGAACTTAACTTGTCCTGTCCGCACGGTATGGGGGAGTCTGGGATGGGATTAGCATGTGGCCAAGTAAGCTTAATACAATAAATCATTACTTTCTGTTAGACTGTATGTACATAGATTGTAGCCAAAAATGAACCTATTTCGGGATCCGTTTCAAATTTATCAGCGTTTTCTTGGTCAGATATTAAATTTGTGCCACAGATATGTGCCATGCAGATAAACGAAAAGTCTTTTCTCTTTCTTGACGTCGCATTTTCTTATGTCCGTGGATTGTGAGGAGGAGGAAACTAGGCGACTCATTCTCCAATTGTTTATTCTCTGGCCGAGTACTTTCGCCCGTTCGGGCATCATCAGGGCGACGTGGAGCCATAGGGTCCAATACTGG
Organism: Tupiocoris notatus; assembly: GCA_037159825.1. Taxonomy (NCBI): domain Eukaryota; kingdom Metazoa; phylum Arthropoda; class Insecta; order Hemiptera; family Miridae; genus Tupiocoris; species Tupiocoris notatus. Next base: position 663,339 of record JASJUZ010000199.1, on the reverse strand, counting down.
AGCAAGAACTAAAACCAAACTGGTATACTCCTTCAATTTCTAGGATCCCAAGCTTGTTCGTCAAATATCAGCATGGGTCAAAAATACTGTGAAGATACCGTTTTTCATCAAACTTACGCCGAATACAACCGATGTAGTCAGCCTAGCAAAAGCGGCTAATGAAGGTAAATAATTTACCTTTATTTACTAACCTAACTGAAAACAAGATTTAGATATTCGACAGTTGTTATTCACATTTTTAGACTATGTTGCTGTTGAGCTGCAAAAAATTAAATTAATTGAAATAAGTTGTAGTGTTAAAAAATTATTATAAAAAATTTATTGAATTGCAGGAGGAGCAACCGGTGTCACAGCCATTAACACGGTATCTGGATTGATGGAGTTGAGGAGTGATGGTACTCCCTGGCCAAGTGTGGGAAAGCACAAGTTGACCACATATGGAGGAGTTTCTGGCAATGCCATTCGGCCAATGGGTCTTCGAGCAGTATCAGCAGTTTCCAAGGCCCTGCCAGGATATCCAATCTTAGGAACTGGAGGAATTGATAGTGCTGATGTAGCTTTGCAGTATTTGATGGCAGGAGCATCTGCCGTCCAGGTAAGAAAACCAATTACCGGCATTGAATGAAACCATGCAAACAAGAAACATTTACGATTTTTCAATCAATTCTTCAAGTAATATTTCCTAGTCGAAGAACCTATGCTGGAGATATAACTCAAAACAGTCGGCTAAATACAGTTCATTGACCATCCTTTCACACCGCAGATATGTAGTTCGGTGCAAAATCAAGACTTCACCGTCATAGATGATTATATCACCGGTTTGAAAGCTCTCATCTACATCAGGTCTTTGGAAAACTGCGATGACTGGAACGGACAATCACCACCAACTGCAGTCCACCAGAAAGGCAAACCAACCATAACATTGAAAGGGCAGAACGGAAAAGTGAGTGGAGCCAAAGCGCAAATTTTCCCTTACTCCAATGAAAAATTTGTGGTTTAATAATTATCAATACTGTTTTGAAAACGCTGCAAATGATTGTTCAGTGGTTTACTATTCCTTTGCATCAATTATGATTTAAGAAGACCATCCATTTGTAACTATCTCAAACCTTTTTAAACAGATTATGGTAACTACGAGGGATATCCAGAAAATAAAGTTACGACGGCTGCCAAAAATCCCTGTGCAAAATTCTTGAGTTACACTCTCATGCCAAATTTCTGAAAATATTGAAAATTTCTCATAAAAACTACAATCACTTAAGAACCATTGGTTTGGCTAAGGAATTGAGCCATTGTCAGACCAAGATTGATTTTCGGTGAAAATTTCAATAATTTAGCTTTTATAGTTTTGTCAGTAAAGTGTAAACAGCGTAGGTATGGATAGATTTTTTTATTGCATATTTGGATTTTACATGCCTTGAAACGTAAAACATCAAATTGAGGGGGGGGTAGAAATTACAAGGGTTTCATCAAACGATAAACCTAAAGGGCTTCTATTGCAATCAATTGCCGTATGTGTGATTTGAAGTTCCACAAGGGAACTTGTTATGGACTGAACAATAATGGAATCAATCCCATTGGCTGAAATTCAGTTTCTGCATACCCTAAAACTAATATACCTTTATCATAAATTCTTCGCAGACACTTCCTGTTTTCGGGGAATATAAAAATGAGAGAGAACGCCTAACATCTCAAATGAAGAAACTCACTTGCATTGAACGAAGTGTGTTGAAACCACGAGTACTTTCAAAGCAAGTCAGGCCAGTTTCGAAGGTGGATGAATTGATCGGATGTGCACTAAACCATATCACGAGCTATAAGAGTCTTGATAATACAGAACAAGTGGTTGCTCTTGTCAACGAGGTGAGATTCTCGATGGTATAATATTGAATACTTCTTTTTCTTGTCGTCGCATTTTTTGATGTCCATGGGTTTTGAGGGGGGCTGTGGACCCTGTGGCTCCACGTCGCCCTGAAGAGGCCCGAATGGGCGAAAGTGCTCGTCCAGCCAATAAAGAGTCGGAGAATGAGTCGCCTAGTTTTTCTCCACCTCAAAACCCACGGATTATAAAATATGATAGATTGTTTCGAATAATCCTACTGTTATAAATCATTGATTTATTTTCTCTAGGATATGTGCATCAATTGCGGGAAGTGCTACATGGCGTGCAACGATTCTGGCTACCAAGCGATCAATTTTGATGCGGAAACGCATCTGCCATTTATTACAGATGAATGCACTGGGTGCACACTGTGCCTTTCTGTTTGCCCCATCATAGATTGCATTACGTTAGTATTGACAATAATTGGAACTAATAGGCAAAAATAGGAGATAATTCATGGAAAATATCATCAGTATAATATTGATCCTGTAGAGTTCAACTAAGTTTAGTTGCTGAACAGCTGTACAGTAGATTCTAAGATGACGACTTCTTATTTACACCTTTGTGTTTCAGGATGGTCAAGAAAACAATACCGCACAAAATCTACCGAGGAGCAAAATGAGTTGGTTACTTGGATCAATGCTCTTGTTACCGAAATAAATGCATTTTTTTTATTAATGTATTTTTGCAGTTAATTCCCTACCGCTACCTTATCGACAGGACAAGTTCGGTTGCGAAGGGAGTTCCCCCAAGGAAGTCTCGATTAATCGTTGAATTAACAAGCGTTTGGTAGTTCGCTCGGTAGCAGAGTGTTAATTCAAGGATTAATTGAGACTTCCTCGGGAGAAATCCCATCACAAAAATAATTGCGAACTTGGCCAAGCTCTAGAAGCTAATGGATGCAAACGGGCCGACCTAGCAGGAAGGTGCGAACCTGTCAAGAAGGTAGCATTAGCAATTTTTTTTTTTTTTGGAAAAAAGCTAGTACTTACAACAGAAAGAGGTCAGATCCCAAAGTCCCTAGGCTAAAGGTAACGTCTCTCCCTGCTCCCGAGGCGTTTTATTTTTTATTTTTGGCCACACCGGTTCCGTAGCTGAGTTGCGAACCGAAGCCTAATAGAGCCGAAACAGACGCTTTAACTGTTTCACCTACGGAAGCCGTCGCTTGAATTTGAATCAATCCTTTGTCATTTCTCTAGGAGATAGAGTGGGTGTTCTCACAGTCATAGAAGAGTAGATTTTCTCATTGTTATCACGAACAAATCATGATAACAAGCAAAAACTAGGTAAACGATTTTTCTCTTGCAGTTTTCTCTTTTTCTTGATGTAAAAACATGCCACAAAATATTTGTACATTTTATTTTTTACAAAGAGTAAGCACATAAATAGCAATGGTAATTTCAAAGGTACAATGGACTTAAATTCATTGCTTCATCATAATTGTGCATAGTTTTATGATATACGAAGACATCATTCGATTTGTTGCTCGAGCTGGTACTCACCACGCTCTCATTAGAGTTACATCAACAATTTAATCACTATATCCAGAGGAAGTTGATATTGGTCGTAATACACTTCGTAGAAATTCACATAGCTGATCGTCCGAACACAAGCTCAATAGATAACAACCTTCATAAGTATTTTCCGACTTGAAACGGGGGTACAAGGGTTTGCGCAGCAGAACACACTATTTCTAGTCTGGTGTCTCAATTGAGACAATAGGAACAACGGGCTTATTTACATCAATTTGTTTCTTAGATTTTTCACTACGGCACCTGGAAGACTGTTCACTGCTGGATTGGCTGTTGGAGCTGTAGGCAATATTTGCATACTCTTGAAGGAACGGGAACATGCTCAGGAGGAAGTGGCAGAAATCTTTTCGTATTCCGAACCACCCTGAATCAATTCAAAATTCAGATAATTAACAAAAAAGAACAATTAACGGTTAAATAGTCATAAGACTATCCATCAATAAATGAAAGATTGTTAAGAATAAAATACAATATTCAACAACATGCAAAAGTTACAGCCTCCTATTGAGGAGGTCTTACTATCAGAATTAGGGCAATCAAACATTTAACAAACAAGGCATGGAACGGTGGGGGCTTTTTTCTACAAATATTGACTTTTTTCAGCAACGAAAATATCTCTACCATCTAGCAACTTGTTCATTAACTACCATCACGTCTCCAGATGGGCCGACTATTAGCACAATACTTCCACCATGTTCAACTATTGCCACTCTTCCCTCAACAAAATCCTCTAACCCAATTGGCTTATCATATATAGGGGAAAGAAAACTTACAGCGATTGTTACCCTTGGCACTGAATGACATGAGTATCAACGTAAGGAATGATATGAACAAAGGCGAAGCGACGCCAATGTAAGTCATCTGAATATCTCCATCCATTTTATTAGTTAAAAGAACCTGGAACAGAACGGTAAGAATCAACAGATGCTTTTTGAGAATTTGACAAACCAAATGTCAACAGAAATGAACGTTAATGCTAATAACACAATAAACTAGTGCAGCTTCGCTGCCCAACCTTCGTTGAATAATGTTCCCTGCATTATACCATCAAACTAGTTAATATCCATTATCCAACAATAGTTTTGACATACTTGAAATATCAGAATGGGTATCACCAAGAACGTATACGCAAGAGCTGAATTAAAAGATGTCCTTCGTTGTCTTGCATTTACTTGAGGAGTTCGCAGTAAAATACCAGCGAAGATTATTGTGTATAGAACTCCAACAAGTGAGAGACACATGACAATCCACAAAGGAACAAACACCACCTGCAGAACAGATAGATCACAATCAATCAAAAATTTTAAATCAACGCCGATGATGAGAATTAATCTAGTCATATTGAAGTCAGATCCAAATGTAAAATAACTATTACTAGTACTGTTTTCTGTCCAAGGATCTCCACTATAACCTCTGTGGGGATCATCGATCCACCCTAATTTTAATTTTATTAAACGGGAAGTCCCACTTTTACTTCCATGTTTACGTAGTCGTGAAAATAGAATTTAGAGATTGAATAGATGAAATCTAAAATCAAATTATTTCCCTAAATTTTCAAACTTATTTATTTAGGCCAGGGGAAGCAGGAGATTCTATGTTTTTTAATGGCATTCCTGAATTGTCAACCAGTGCCCCAAGAATACCATTTTCTCATCTTTAAGACAAGACACCAACAACAGATTGAGACATGATTAAAGACTGTAGAAAAGTGGCTCACCTCCCAGCTCCACGAGGTGAAACCATCCAACCTCAAAGCGAGGAATATGAACTGCAACATATTGACAGCGCAGAACAGCTCCAACTGTCAACAATTTGAAATATAGAGCGATAAATTTCAAGAAGAAGAAAAAAGGTTGATGAATTATTTCCATGTTTACGATTTGAACAGTAGCATGAATAATTTACACAGCCACTTAACATTTTCATTTTCAACTTCTATTAATTTTAATTTTATTAAAAAAAAAAAAAAAAAAAAAAAAAACAACAGTTGACAATAGACGCAGGAACGTTGTAGGAGCTAATAACTAAAATACTTTGAGAAGCATACGTTATTGATAAGTACAAATGGGCCCTTTGTGAACTGCTTTTCCTAACACGAATCAACATCCAGGAGCACAGCAAGACAAATACAAATTATCATAGAAGCCTTCGACCGTATTTAAGTTAAACCTAAAGCTGTTTTGATATTACCGGTCTGCAAGTGTAACCATGGTGGTAGAGAGTGTTTATACTCACCAATTTTTTTTTTTTTTTGTATCTTAGTGTTAATCAGAGAAGCCCAAAATTTGTTGATAACTACTCTACTTATTATTTGAGATTCGAACGTTCAGTACGAGCTGTGGCGGATGTTGCAGTAAGCCTGAGCATTAATGGTAGCAACACTTCATCTCTTATCCCAACAACAACTCCCCAGAACAACATAATCTGCTTTTGACAGTAATAACATCACTACCATAAACTTTTAAAATATGATGATGAATGTCCTCTTGCCATAAGAGCATATAACCTTACACTATGGACAAAGCTCGGATACTATACAGTGAAAAGTGCTTGAACCAATCGTGTGTGATCGAGGCTAGTTGACAAACTCAATATATATGGAAAATATAAATGAATGCTTCCATAGTGCAATAAGAATACATGCATCATTCACCTCAAAAGACCGGTCATGTTTCACAGCCCATATACAGACGGCGATTGATACTATAGAAATGAATATGAGGGGAATGAACACAAGTATCCACAAATGTCTTCCCGACTGGAGTTTATCACAAACAAGCAGTTCGAACATGAGCAGGATAAGGTGAAGAGCCAATGTTATGAGCATAGCCTTGTAATGCACATAAGCCTCTCCTTCCAATCTGAAACATTGAAGAGACAGAATTACGTGAAAAAAGTTTTAATTGTCAGTCAATGAGTTACACGTTCGTTTCTCCATTACTACATGGTTTGTAAACAGTATAAAACAATATGTATGAGTGACTGGGGACATAGAAAACGAAATGCTGTGTTTGCATGCAAACAAGAAGTACAAACCTAAAATGAGGGTAACGCCACCAGACGTAACTGCCAACCGCTGCCCCAAGAATCACCATAAACTTCCAGAACCATATTGGAGTGAATACAGTCCAATACGACCAATCGATCGTGCCATCCAAGCGAAGAGCGAACAGCGCAGTAAATACCATCAACGAAGTATGTACGATGAATTTGCTAGAAAGAAATAATTTTAGAGAGTTAAAACAGTCGGAACATTGCTGTTAATGTCCTCTACTAAGTGAAAACAAGCCCGCAATCTTCTTTTATAGGCATAGGAATCATGACGGCTCTTGATTAGCACACCACCGGAGTTGCTATTCTCGACTAGCAACTCTGGAATAATAAGGGACAATAATCCTCCTTTGATCCTCCACATTAGCGAATTAAAATACAAGAAAATTAGTGCTTGGATTTAAACTGAGCCTAACACGTTGGTTGTGACGAAGAGGACCGTACGAGACGAACCGTACTAGTACAGTAAATCTTGTCAAATAAATTGGGCTGTACTTTCTCATTGAGATAGTTGCCAATATGTTAAACCTGCAGAGTTCTCTATCAGTAAACACTAGACAAGCTACTGACTAGAATCGATTTCGTACTGTATAACTTAAATTACTTAAATTTCGACTGTATTTATAATATTACGGGATTGAGTTAGAGAAACTGAACGTATAATAAACAACAGCACCGTGTGTCGTAACTATATTGTATTCTAGTTCGAATTATCAATAACTTATCGAGTACGCAGCGTAACGTGTTTATCAAGAGTTGTAAAATAAACCAACGAAAGTTTCAGAAATTATCTAAGTTTAAAAAAGACTTAGAACTAGTCGGAGGAATTTGACAAACCTTGGGTTGAAGTCTTGAAATAAAGTTTGGAGATTCATTGTTGCTGAAGATTCAAACGATCAATTCTGAGCTCGATAATGTACAATAATAAGGAGCGAAGAGAATGCATGAACACATAACAAAGGGAAGACAAATCACTCATACACGTGAATTGATTTCAACCATAATAAAAGTTCCGAGGCCTGTTTTCAGCATAACAGCCGTAGAAAACGCAACCGGCCAAATAATCAGTTATCCCCATAGCAAGAAGAAATAAAATATTGGCGTCACCTCACGCCCACCAACGCTATCCTGACAACCATACAGGCAAAAACGTAATTTTCTGGTTGGAGGAAAATTCGAACACTAGTCGCCTCGAGTCATCAGCCCGAACTTGAATTTCAAGGAAATACAAGAAACCAAGTAGAGCAGAGTAGTTGTAAACATTCCGAAGGTTATAGCTACCGATAGGATATCGATATCATTAGCATGATACTTTGGTTCCGATATTTACTATCGATGTTCAAATTCGGATATTATCGAATTATCGATCACTTCTCCCGATATTATCCATTCAACAATAACGGGGATTTTTCTAAATAAGATCAGGGTTAAAATTTGGTTGTTAAAATAACTAGTGAAATTATGGAGCTAGCTAGGAAGTGGAAGGCTTATCAGAATGTTTTGGTGAAACCAAGTAACTCCCGCTGGCGCCATCTATATTTGTTCCTAAAACTCAAAAGTTATCTTTATTAATTCATGTATTACACAAGACCTGATTTTTAAGTAAATTAGAATTAAAATAATTAAATTCCAAGGTTTTTTCGGGTTTTTTCATGCAGCAATAAACAGAAAAGTAAATGTAAAAAAAAAATCAGTCAGATTAATCTTCTATTATCTGCTTGCCATAATGGACATTTTGAGACTGCAAACGTTTAAAAATATTGACTCTTATAGCCAGTAAAAATCAAAACAGAAAAAACGTTGAACCATTATTTCTCGGAAGTACGGATGTAGAATCTCAATATCCAATAAAAAAAGCTCTATCCGCCCGCCGTACGCCGTCAACATTTTCTAACAAAACTATAAAAGCTAAATTCTTGATTTTGAAGTTTGCGGGGGAGAAAAACTGGGCGACTCGTTCTCAATTTTCTTTATTGCCCGCCGAGCACTTACCGGGGCCGTAGCTACCAATGGTGCTACAAAGCCCTGATGATGCCCGAAGGGGCGAAAGTGCTCGGCGGGCAATAAAGAAAATTGAGAACGAGTCGCCCAGTTTTTCTCCCCCGCAAACTTCAAAATCAAGAAGATATGAAGCGACAACCCAAAAACGAAGCTAAATTCTTGAAATTTTCACCAAAAATCAATCTTGGTCCGACAATGGCTCAATTCTTTAGCCAAATCGCTAACTCAATTATATATAAGGGTATTATTACTCAATAATAATTATATAAGGGTATTTTTTGGGGGTTATGAGGGGGAAAATTCGTATTTTCGAACGTTTTTCAGAAAAAGGTGTGTTTGGTTTCAATTTCTACAGATTTTTGAACACTGAATCGAATGAGACCATCGAGTTAGCGTTGTTGGTTATCGAGTAATCCCAGCTTTTGTGCTGAATTTGGGTGATTTTCAGAAATTTGGCATAACTCGAGAGTTCACGGAGCTATAGAAATCGCTCTATACTCGTTGGAATGGTCATAAAACACTCTTCAACTGCACCGTTTTGCGAAAAATTTAGCTTTTAATTTGAAAATCAAGAAAAATAAAAATGATTGAAATTACAATAGTTGCTACGGAGTTTTCCCTTATAGTTACCAATCTGTTTTTCGTTCTCACATTGTCGGAATAATTACTATCAGAAATGGACAATCTTTTAAACTCATTATTTGAGTGAAGGAATAATAAACCACTGTACAATCATTTGCGGCATTTTTTTTTTTTTTTTTTTTTTTTTTTTTGAAAAACATTATTTTTCGATGGAATAGTTGGATTTAACCTAACACACATAATGCATACGTCTACGTACCAGCTCGCATCAGTTTAACGAGTTACTCTGAACGGGTGGGGGAGTAAGGGGCGAAAGCCGTTATCCTGTTGGCCTCGTTTGTTGCCTCACCGTGTCAACCCTCGGTCGGTTAGTCAGGCTCTCCGGTTGGCTGGCAGGCGGTTAGCTGACGATCAGTATCACCATAGCAGCAAACCGTTCAACGTTACGAACGCGGTTGAACTGGGCGGTAGGGCTGCTTGCTTGTCTTTCGCCTTCCGTTTATTACGCCTACGCGTTTCAGGTAAGAACGTACCATACGTTTATCACTTCTATTTAACTAAATCCTTATAGGTAACTAGTTCCGTTCGGGATGGTATTGTTGGTGATCCGATAACTTTGTATCGTTGTGTTGAATAAAAAACGATTTTTTTTCTGTTATCTATCAATTCTATTTATTTAATGATTAGCTATTCGGTTAACCGTAGTTAACTGGTCTATTCAACTAATATTCGGATCATATTGGTTTATTATCAATAATAAACCGTTTTAATCGCCCAAGAAAACAAATTTCCTAACCCCCTCAAAGTTTGATGTTTTACAGTTCAAAGCATGTAGAATCCGATTATACTTTTCTGACGAAACTATACTAAATACTACTCTAAACATACTGTACCACACACAGTAGTAGTATATATTTATGCTATACTATATGTACTAAATTCCTGAAATTTTCACCGAAAATCAAAATTTGAGCATCTTGACGAGGAACATGAAATAAACTTGAATCATTTCAGCTGTCTCGAAGATCAGTTTAAGGCTTCGAAAACTAATTTTTAATAATATATTTATGTGTATATACGTTATTGAAAAGTTTAGGTGGGAGAACGGCGTGGCGCGCCGTCTCAACGGGCCGGTCGCTCAGCGAGATAGAGGATAAAGGGGATCGGACGTCTCGAGGGCAGAATTGCCAAACCTCTTCGCTACCTAGCGATGTTAGGGGCCCTAACATCGCTAGGTATATACACACCCGAGCCCTAACTTAGGGCTCGGGTGTGTATATCGGTGTCCTCAATTACTCGTGTCTAAAGATATTTTTTAAACTCGCAATATATTTGTGTACTCAGTTATCCGTGTCCTGAAGTGCTACCGATATCTCAAACTAATTGACTGCCAGTGTTTTCAAAATAATTAACTTCCGAAGTAATGGTGTTCTCAGTTATCCCTGTCCAAAGAGAGGCCGGCTATTGTGTTAGCTCTTAGGGCACGGATAACCATGAATATACGACAGTATTAAACCAAATATTTGAAGACACTATTATATTCTAGCAGATGATGAAATACGGCATGTATTGGTGTCTAATAATATTGATATACGAAGGTACATAATATATACAAGGCAAAGGGTACAAAGGCAAAAACTTGATTTTAATCAAATAATGATCCGTGTCTTCGAATACCCATGTGCTAAGGCGGAATTCATCCTTTCGAGATTTTCGGACGCCGTTAATCAAGGGCACGATTATATACGGCTATATAGTTAACGAGCTTCGGACGCGGACAATTGTAGACACGTTATTCATATGGATTGTGTCCTCAGAGTTCGCGTCCTGTTTTTTTTTTTTTTTTTTTTTTTTTTTTTTTTTTTTTTTTTTTTTTTTTTTTTTTTTTTTTAACCAAATTATTACATTATAGTTTTGAGTTTAATTAATTGATTTACTGCGCCGTACCGAGGTTAGCGCGTGGGACGTGAGGTAGGTTGCTACGCAGCCGTAGTACTACTAAATATTAGGTATTCCTTATTATCCGTCTCCTCAACTACTGTCCAGCTGTGTAAAACAATAGTCTTTGAACCTTTGGACACGGATATTTGAGGACACGATTTTACACTCACATATTACTTTCATTGAATATGCCGTCCAAGTTTTAGAGACCCTTATCCAAGGACACGGAAAATTACTAATGTTTTTACATTGAAAAAAAAAAAAATTCTGCTGTTTAGCCTTGGGACACAGATATATGAGGACACTGATATACACTTCCTTGTTAGCCCTATCTTTTCCGATCTCGGTTTTTGGTACTCGTATTAAATATTTGTTAGAACACTCTTAAAGTAGTGTCTAGAAGTTGTACAAGGCGTGGATTGTCGTCATGTACGAGGGATATCCAGAAAATAAGGTTACAACTGCTGCCAAAAATCGAACAGTGCATATATTTTAACCAAATTTACAGGGTATGTTCCAAAATATATGTTTATTTTTCGACATAACCGGCATCCCGATCAATAAATTTTTTCAGCCTCGGCACCAGCTTTTGTATACCCTCGTCGTATGCGCTTCGCTCCACCTTTGAAAGCCAATTCTTGACAGTCTCCATCACCTCCTCGTCGTTAGAAAAACATTTTCCACCCAAGAACTCTTTCAATTTAGTAAAAAGATGAAAATCTGAGGGCGCAAGGTCCGGAGAATATGGTGGGTGGGTCACAGTATCCCATCCAAAGGATGCATTCAGGGCTTGGGTCACACGAGCGGTGTGGGGTCGGGCGTGGTCGTGTAGGAGAGACACACCACGAGTCAGCATCTCCCTCTTCCTGTTTTTTATGCAGTTCTTAACTTTTTTTAGGGGTTTCGCAATAAGCGTCAGCATTGATGGTTGTCCCTCTGGCCATAAAATCCACCAACAACTACCCTTTTGGTCTCAAAACACCGATGCCATGACGACCTTCTTTAGAAAGCCTAACCCACAAGAAAACATATTGACGTGACATTACCTCAGGTGCGGAAGTGCCCACAAGCTGACGATGGATTTCGGAAGCAGATTCGTGGCGCATAGTCAGGAACTTGATGGCTAACCTAATCTCGCATTGGCGGTAGGTGGAGGCAACAGCACTTTCAGATGTTATGGTAGGCTTATTTTGACCGTTACAAACCCCTCTACAAGCAGGTATGCCACTCATAACGAAAAAAATTCCCTGTGCCCTTCAGGAGACTTGTAACCTTACTTTCTGGATATCCCTCATATACTTTGGTATTCCCTAAAAAAATTCTGGAAATTCCAATTGCCCCTATAGTGCACAGCTTGGTGTGATATCCTAGGTGTGACATGAGGGGGGTGTCCAGATGTTAGGTAGGTACCGTGTCCCTCTTTAATGTGATTTTTTTATGGGGATGAACAATGTTTGTGTGTGAGTGTGCACGTGGCAAAAATTCTAAATGTGGTCATAACATCTGAAAAACCTATGGAGTTGTTGGGTAGACAAGCCGTAGACTGGTTTTTTTATTTTATCAACCTGGTATTCATGGTGGATTCATGCTTATCACAGTTTGCAGGATGCAGCAATCAAGGAAGAGGTCTCCAAATTTCACAAGAGAAGAAAGAGAAGTGTTTTCGGAATTGCTGACCAAGTATCGAGACAAAATTGAAAACAGAAGAACAGATTATGGTAGTCGGCTAGAAAAATCGTTGGCCTGGGAACAACTGAGTGCAGAATTCAACTCTGTTTCTCAGATCTACTACCGAAATGAAGAAAACTTGAGATTGCTGTGGGACAACATGAAGAAGATGGTCAGGAGGAAGATTAATGGGGAAGCAGGTAATTATCATCAACATGTTTTCTTTTATTCAGCTCAACTTTTCATACGAGCAACTCTTCTTTCAATCAATGTTTTTACTTAAAGGATTACATTTTTACTTGGAAACCAAAGGTTGGATGTATACTGACAATCCCTCTGAATGTTCGATTCTGATTCCATGTCGTAACACCACTTTTTGTTCCTGTTTTTTTTTTTTTTTTTTTTTTTTTTTTTTTTTTTTTTTTTTTTTTTTTTTTTTTTTTTTTTTTTTTTTTTTTTTGCTTGAAAGACACCTTAAGAATGGATGGAGTTAACGCAATGGCCTACGGAAACGCAGCGTTTCTGAAAGTGCTGAATACTTCTGGATCTGATATTGCAGTCTACGATTATGATTCTGGTGAGCCAAACTGCTGTTGATAGCTAGATTCATTATTATGGCGAATCCTCAGTGTAGGAACAAAGTTGGAACACCAAAAGTCCCAGTCATCTAGCTAGAGCCACCCAAGAACGAGCTAGATTTCAAAAGTATAATAGTGGCGAATTTCCCCGTACCAGCCAGTATAGAACAGCTTTTATAGTTTTATAAATGCTTGAGTTACACGTATCAAAATACGTTTTTTTTTTCAAAAGCTTGAAAATCTCCTTCAAAGTAGAAACATAACTTCGGAACTGCTCACCTCACTATGGTTGATTCTGTGTACGTTAACGCAGGATCCAGATCAGTTAACAAAAAACTCTGCCTGCTATCCTTTGGAGCACTAAATTGTAAATATGATCCCTGCTGCAATATGGTCATTTTACTCGTAATTCATTTTGCAGAGAGGAATATACTATGTAGGATACATGTTATGAAAAAATCTAAATATAGGATTTGGTTCTCTGGTGCATGAAACTGATTTCGTATTTTTTTTAGGGGCAAAATTCAATTTCAGAGCGAGCCAAACGATATTATCGCTTGTGAAAAATTGATTAAGATAAATAAGTGTGTGCTACCTCAGCCCTGAACCTGTGCATGCAGCACATTAGAACAAACGTTTTTACAGAAGATATCGAGAGTCTGGGTACACTGTGTCAGAAGTCAATCGACTTCCAAAAATATCCTTGGGTACGCAGCAGAGAAAAAATCGCATCACCTAAACGCAGCAACCTCTTAGTTTACACATTTTGGTGGACTAGTTACTTTGCGCAAGGACTCGCCAACATGGATTACATGAGCCTTTATTGGAGAGTTATTACTGCTTTAAGTGCAACAGTGTTTGCAGAGACTTGCAATACATCTTCGCAGAAACTTGCAATGGAGGCGTTTTCCGGGGTTAGGTATTTAAATTTGTTGTGTATCCCGTAACCTAATTGGCGATTTATGGCAAGAATCTCTGAAGTACGAGTATAAATTGAACAAACTTTATTTGTTTTTATTACGAAGCTGCAAAATAAGTTTCACTAGAATACCCAAAAGTCTAAATATTAATTTTCATCATCGTTTGCAGGTTCAGAATCAAACACTGCATATTTTTACGATCAGGTCGACAATGCAGTTTATGAAGAGCCAGATGCTGATGAGCAGCGATCGCCTGTAAGGAATCAAATCTATCACCTTTAGGAAAGACCTTATGTTTTTCTAGAGTCTAACTCTCACTCTGAAAACACTAATTTCTTTACAATTTAGCTTCATTCATTGAATTTGTTCGTCAACTAGTTACCACAATTTTTTTTCTTTCTAGAACCGTACGGTGACTGAAATCGATAGGAGAGAGTTTAATGCAGAATCGGTATCACTGGAAGACCCTGTTGTAAGCCAATCTATAAAAACAGAACCTGGAAATATCACATCAGCTGAAAGTGTGGGTCAACAGGCTCAACAACCAAATGCAGTAAGTTATGTTTTTGAGCAATTTAGTTCTACTATCACTTATTTTACAAGGTGGACTCAAAAGTAATCGGAATAGGACTGGTGTGGGAAAGTGGATGGCAACATCTGATGAGTCAGTGTGCAACGTTTCATCGTTGTGGGTGCAATGGTTCGTCCATGAGAATTTTTTTGTGATCTCCTTTTTCCGTTTATGGGAAAACGTGTGAAGGCCAACAGACGGGAGCAACGCAGCAGCACTGAAATTTTGTTTCCTGTTGGGGAAAACGGCCACGCAGAGTCTTGCAATGCTCACTGCAGCTTCTGGGGATGATGCTATGGGGAATACACAAGTTTAAGTGGTTTTCCCGTTTCAAAAAAAGGAGAAATTACGATTGAAGATCAACCTTGTTCAAGACGGCCCTCGTCCATGTTTTACCATTCGTTGTACCATCGTTTTACAAGGAGATTCCGGTTACTTTTGGGTTCCCCCTCTTATGAACACTGCTCGAGCAGTTGCTGTGTATTTTCACCATCTTGACTTGTGCTATGTTTATTTTACTAATATAATATAATAATAACTTTCATGTTTTTTACAGAATGAAGAAAAACGGTATCAAGTGAGAAGAAATATCGCCCCTCCAACAGTCAAGTCGAACGTGCCGAACACCACGCGTCGCTCGCCTTCACCAGATATGCCTCAGCGACCAGATCTTTCCAGATATATGTATAAAAGACTACGCTCTTCATTTCAGGACAACTCACTGAAAATGCTACATGAAGCGAAAATTCAGCTAGCAAATATTACCAGGATAAAAATGGAAGAAGAAAATAATAGACAACGTGAGTTGTTTGAAATAGAGAAAGCAAAAGCATTGACTGAATTGGAGCTGTTGAAGTTGGAACTGTTGAAGAAGAAACGTGAATTGGGTTTATTTGACAAAAAATGAAGAAGAAAAAAAACTCAAACTCAACTTTCCTCTCGTGGAATTCTTTTCCTGTTTTAATTTTTTTCTATTGTCTCAGCGTGATTTGTTGTGATATTAGAGTATCTATGTTCAATAATATAAAATGCAGTCATGATCTTCCTTACACCATTAAAATACATTAATTGGATATCAAGACTATTATTATTTTCTTTTCTGTGTTTATGTGTCTACAGAGCCCTAAATGACGAGTTTACACTTAAGTAAAAGTAAAAAGTAATATATAAAGTGATTTACACAAATTTAAACAACTACAACAAATTTCAGGATTGTACAACCTGCAGGGCCTAGATAATTTTGTGTTCTGGAGGAGGCAATGTTAAGTAACTAGTGGCGAAAGTAACTAGTTACAGAAGTAAATAACTAGTTGCGAAAGTAACTAGTTGCAGAAGTAAATAACTAGTTATTTCATTAGTTACATTAGTTACGTTTCAAGGCATGTACAATCCGAATATTCAATATTAAAAAATTCTGTCCGTCTGCCGTCAACACTTTTCTGACGAAACTTTAATAGGTAGCTAATTTCGAACAATTCTAATCTCCAAAATTGTTAATTATCCTAATCAACGGTTGAAGGTTAGAGCGAATTCAGTAATAAGTAAGAAATCGAGCCTAGGCAAATAGGTCAAAAAAGGATTTTAAGTTGAAATAAATGATGGTGGAACAGAAAAAAAAGTGAGCCTCTGAATAAATTTTGACGGTTGCTTTTTAATGGGAAAATCTGTATAGGTAGGGAGGTATACTGCGTGTCGTGCTAATGTTGTTCTACAAAACCAATAATAAAAATAAATAAACAAATAATCAAGATAGAAAAATAACTATGGCCTGCCGATAGTGTTACTTGGTATGACAAGCTTGTTCTCACTCATGCAGGGACTATGCAGAGCAGATAATGAGAACATGTTCTGAGAGGATGGGTATATAATAAGCAAAAATCTACTTGAGTAGGGGACAGGGAAATGGAACAAAAGGATAACCAGAATAACGAATGGGGAACGACCAAAAAATAAAGGGTAAAAAAACTGGAGGAGGAAGTGAAAAAAGAAGATGATGCTCGTGGAAAAGGAGGGCGGGTCTGGGACTGCGTGCCCGCGATGAGAGAAGAACTGGTGATTACGTTGGAAAATAAAGACATCAGCGGCCCTGTCGAGAGAACTAAGGAGTGGACGAAAAAGAAGGAGTATGAGCGGACGATGGGATGAGGAACTTGCATAGGAGAACTTACAGGGACGAGGGCAATGTACCTGACACCTCTCGCTCTCTCGAGCCTTCGAGGGACCCCCTCGGCAGGTGAGAAGCGAGGGAGGAAGGGAGCGAGTGAGAGAGAGGAGGCTGTCGGTTGGAGCTCTCTGGAGATCCTGGTTCCTTTAGGAGATCTTAAGAGAAGTTGAAAACAGGGATTGTAGGGAAGCCATAGCCAGGGCTCACACATACAGTCGAACAATGAACGACAACACAAACAAACCAATCGTTCCCTTCATGCTGTCATCTTTTTTTATTATTCTTCTTCTTCGTCACGATCTTCCATCTCCACCTATGTCGTTGATTTCCTCATCGTTTTCAAGTTCGGCTGCTCGGCTGTCTTATTGCCCTAACTCTTTGTCCATAGCCCATCTCTATCTCTCGCACACTAGTCTTGCCCAGCAGAGAATGATAATATCCTCCTCTTTTTTTCGTTCAAAGCCCTGCTCCGTTACCAGTAAGTACATCTTCACTAGTCACCGGGAAGGACTACGTTTGAAAATTTCTTGCTCAGTGAGCTCGCATGTTGATTGTAAGGACCTCTTCTTTCCACAAGCCATTATCACCTACAACAATATAGAAGCAAGTAGGAGATAGAAGCTGACCTCGTATCGTCGGCTCCTTCAAGTTGATGAGTGTTGATGATCACATCCTGCATCAACCTTCCACTTGACGCTCACCAATCAACTCCTATCTTCATCTATCTACAATAAGCGCGGTGAATGCCGATCTAGGGGGGATTGGAATTCGGTACAAGAAACATGGAACGCTCGTCAACCAGTTGAAGATTATACGATTATTATCATAGGCGTGACGAGGGGGGGATACTGGGGACGTAAACCCCCCCCCATTGCTTAGAAATATTTTTTAAAAAAGGACAAGGTTATGATGGGGCCTCAGCAATGAGTGGAAAATTCATCGGAGCACAGGCCTATGTAACGGAAGAGCATCCTACTGCAATGTATATGTCCATTGTGCATCCCATAGCTTAAACCTTGCTATAAGTGCATCATGTTCAGTTTTTGAAATCAACCCCCCCATGAGGGGGTAAACCCCCCCCCATGAGTCAACTCTAGTTACGCCACTGATTATTATCTGGTGTCCCATGATCGCTGGGTATGTGAAGCTATTATAACGACTTGACCAAGCTCGGTTACCAGCGTTTACGATCAAACCCATAGAATTATATTGTGTACCCATAGATATATAGATATGCCAATAGAATTCACGCTCGCGTTGAAAATGTTGGGGATTAGAGGAAGCAATACGCTGGCATGGGATTCGCAGGTATCATCTGTGTGCCGAAAGGTGTACACGAGTCTGTATCATCACCGTAGGCTCGGAGTGAATTTCAGCTTCACGTGATAGAAAAGTTAGTCTAGCCACTTATTATGCTAGCTTCTTTCGATTATGCGGCAGTAGCCTTCTGTGACACGAATGGTGAGAACATGGACCAGCTACAAAAGGCGTTAAATGCTGCAGTACGGCTCATCGTAAGATGCGATTTGATTCCTACTATCAGAAGGAATTTCATTCATTTGGGAAATGAGAAATGGTTATTTTGTATACTATTAGGGAAGATGATCCAATCAATCAGGAAGTGGTCAGGCCAATACGAAAGGTTAAATAGTCCTTTATGTGTAGTTGGTGATTGAGTTGCTGCGAAGTTGGGACATTTTTTGTTACTTTTCCTTTTCGTTTTTTTTTTTTTTTTTAATATGCAAATGATTGAAGGATGACGTATTCTAAAGCTGTGGGCCGAGTACTTTTAAATGCAGAGAAAACTGGTTTTATTGATAGGAAATCGAGGTTTTTATTTATTTTCTATTATTGGGAATATCGGACGATGGGGGTCAGGGTCGTATTAGAATTCGTTTTTTTACGCGAATCGAATGGCGATCATCGTCGAATGTGGGTTGTAGCGGTCTGAATAAGAAAATTATTACGTCAACATGGAAATAAAAGAGTAGGTAAATACTACGATTTTAATCATTTTTAGTCCAAAAAAAGAACACTCTCATGAAGTTTCCATCACAGAATTTCATCGAATTTTATGGAACTTTTTCCATAGTTCTATGAACTTGGAGGATGAAGGACGCTCGCTCAGATGGCGAAGAAAAATTCCACTGTTGGATCAAACCAGACCGAGGAGCACTTACGTTCTCAATTCTTCTTCCTCCTGAGGGCGAAGACGGATCGGATCCGTCCGGATCGACAACTGCTGCGGCTCTTAATAACTTAATCTCGAGAGCTCGTTCGTGGGAAGAAAAAGATAGTTTGGAAGTGGCTCCGTGTTTAGATTAATTTAGGATGTAAGCTCAAACTCTTGGTCAATTGATCTCGGCGAGGTACACTTAGAGACCGAAACCCTAACAGATCACGAGAGGATGATGGAGAGAAAGGCGGTATAATTATATACCGATATCATCAACGTCAAGCAAAACAACAACTTCACTAAGCTGAAGAAGGAGAAGCGTACGCGGTACGCAAAAGCATCATCGTCGGTTGGGATCTGGAACTGGAACGGATTTCTTCCGAAGATCGTGATCGTCGAATTAGTCGCATTGAAAGCGGAAGTTTCGACCACTCATATCGATAGTAAAGTGGCTCCGTACATCACAAAAATGCAGGAACCGATTTCTTTGTAGAATTGTCGTGTGAAAGTCGAATAATCACGGAAGTTCGTCCCATGGTCTTACCAGATCAATTTAGCCCAACGATTTCGGTTTATTATTAAATAATAAACCATTGTAATGGCTACAGATAAAAACGCTGCAAATGATTGTACAGTGGTTCATTATTCCTTCGCTTCAATAATAATTTGGGAAGATTATCCATTTGTGAATTATTCCGAGCATTTGTAAACGTTGCCACCGATAAACAGCTAGGTAACTATAGTGGAAAACTCTTTAGCAACTATTGTAATTTTAATCATTTTTATTTTTCTTAATTTCCGAATTAAAATCTGAATTTTTTGCCTTACGGTATAGTTGAAGAGAGTGTTCGACGATCATTCCCACGAGTATAGAACGATTTTTATAGCTCCAAGAACTCTCGAGTTATACCCTCATGCCAAATTTCTGAAAATCTCCCAGATTCGACACAAAAGCTCTGCGATAACTCGAGAACCAATAGAGCTGTCGACCTCTTGATGGTCTCATTCGATTTAGCGTCCAAAAATCTATAGAAATTGATACCCAATACACATTTTTCAGAAAAACCTTGGAATATATGAATTTTCTCCCCCTCAAAACCCCTCAAAAATACCCTTAAAATTGAGCTAGCAATGTGGTTCAAGAATTGGGCCGTCGAAGGACCGATAAAGATTTTTGGTGAAAGTTTCAAGAATGTAGCTATTATAGTTTGGCCGGAAAAGGGTTGACGGCGTACGGCGGGCAGACAGAATTTTTTTATTGGATATTCGGATTCTACATGCCATGAAACGTAAAACATCAAATTTCGAGGGGGGTTAGAAAATTTTTTCTTTTCTTGGGCGATTTCAATGATTTATTAAAATAATAAACCAAAAGACAAGGCACGAATGCATTCACAGATCATTTTTGTGAAGTTGGTTCAATTACTTTTCTGGTTTATTCATTTCTGCATTATCGCTAAAGCAAAGTAATGATATGATGTTATATCATGCTATGATGTAAAAGCAAAGTAATTTATATTGTCGTAATCATTCGATAAACTCATTTCACTTTAGTATTTTTTTGGCATTTTAACAAATTTAAACGGTATAAAAAAAGAAAGGATGTCATGATAGTGCTCAACCGATGATCGGAGCGAGTACAACATGATTGTTAAAACATGATCATTCGAATCACTATCATGCTGGACAACCGTCCACGTGAGAGATGGCCAAGTCAGTCTAGTTCGACTCCAACCTAGGTGATGTATTATAAGTATCCCATGCGCAGTGAATTTTGACTGATTTGGCTGTGTAATTATTAATTAACCAGGGCCGGCAAGAAATAAACATATGGAAAGAAGGTGGATGGATTTTATGGCTAAATGCTCTAGTTATTTACCGCCACCAGAGTCGCTACTCAGAGGAGAATTAGCCCATTTAGTTTCTAATGCTTAGTTTCCAGTGTGATCTGAAGATATAATTTTCTAAATAGAAACTAGAAAATATCTAGAGCTAGAAACTAGAAAATAATACTTTTTATTAACTAAAATGTTTAAAAAGATTTTAATTGAAGAAGGATTTCAAAAATATTCCTACCTATAATTGAAGAAGGCTTTCGAAACGTGTCCACCAATCGCCAAATATCTTCCTCGATGATTCGCATACCTATATAATTCAGAGTGAGAACAAGTTTATTTATAACGACTCAAGTCGTGCCGCCAGCTCGGGAGATTCGCCTTTTGCTTCCCCTCCAGTTCATCCCTCGACTTATTAGAAAATCTCTGACCTGACGTCCACCTTCCGAAGTAAGAACCCTAGTTTGTCCTGTTCTGATCTGATCTGGATAACCGACTAGGCCACGAAAGAAAAATAAAAAGAGCGAAGGAGCGATCCAAGTTTGGTTCAACGTCGAACCCTTTCAAGCTTTCGTTTTGTGTTGAAAAAAACAGATAAGATCGGTTTTAAAGTGGAAACAAGAGGAGACGAAAAATTCTCTCGTGGCGATGGACATATAGTTTGTTATATTTTCATTTTTATGATGAGAAAGAGAAATCCAACGGCTCTGCCGAATTTTTATTTTGGTATATTATACAATAATAAATGAATGAATGAATGTTTTATTCCAAATAATATTTACAAATTTATAGTTTCTCTTTTTACATAATGTTGGAATATACCTCAAAACCAAGGAAAAATTCAACATAAACCATTGTAATTCCGCAAGAAAAACATGTCGAACCCCCTCAACATTTGTTGAATTGAGCGCTACCTCGGAGGGCCAACGTTAGAGGGCTTTATAAGAAGGGGATAATATAAAATACATATTATGTATTTTCCAGCGTTTTTCACGCAAAGGTTTGTTCGGTACCAATGTCTATAGATTTTTGAACTATGATCAGATTCAGCGGGATTGATATAATAATTTTCTGCCTTTTTTCACTTGCCGAGAAATCCCACGATTTATTTAAATTTATGTTTCCCAATGGACTTTCGGTCTCGGCAGAGGGTATTGATCGGTCCTTCGAAGGGCTGAAGATGCCCGAGGACCATGAGCTGAAAACGCTGCAAACGTTTGTACAGTGGTTTATTAATCCTAGAGGTATTTACGTCAGTTCAATATGATCATCTTCTAATGGCAATATTGGTAATTTTAGAAGGTAGAACAATGTATCTCGTCTGCTAACAAGCCAATATTAATAATTATGTTTTCCAAGCCAGTCAAATCGAGCTCCTATCGATACCTGGCAAGCATTCCAACGAATAAAACTATAGCCTCTCATAATTTCTCTAAAATTCCACAACATCTGCGAAAACTCGAGAATCGCCAAGGCTATACGGGCGTCGTTACCTACTGTTTCGTTTGATCCAGCGTTCCAAAATCAATTAACATTGCAACCAAACATGCCTTCCATTTAAAAACATTGGAAAAATTTGAGAAATTGGAGTCTTGCCAACTAGCAGAGGCTTGGGAGCAGACAGGTTGAGTTCCTTGAGAGTAGGCAAGCCCGCTGTTCGGATGAGAATTTCTGTTTCATTCAACATTCAGACACCTCCGTAGTTACGGGGTAATCTTCCAGTAGTTCCTACTCAGTAATGAGTAATGGGTTAGCGGGTAGCAACTTTTTCTCAAATAGCACTTCAGTCTACACGTAAGAGAGAAAAAAAAAAAACGCTGCAAATGTTTAATTTTTGTTTGTTTGTCATGTTTAAAATTCGCAGTGTTAATTCTCATAGTTAAATATAGCAATAAATTATTTTTTTATTTTTGAGAAAGTTCCTTGCATTAAAGTTTTTGAAGAACATGAATATTTGTTGAGAACATAATTTTTTTATGAAAATAAGTTGAGCTAGGCACACTCCCGTTATTTATTCATTTACACCTTCTACGACACAAAATAAAAAATTATTTTCGTATTTTATTTTAATTCAAAATACTATTGAGCAATTGAAAAGTTTTTGATTATGTATTTGAGAAAATAAATTACAATTTTATGAGCATTATTATGAGACTACGTGAGTCAATGCGATATCAGCCGAGTCTGGGTTAAACATCGACCAATAAACATAAACCAATCGACGTTCGACCAATCAAAAAGAGGACACCGAGTGGCCGCACTGTCTTTATCAAGCCACTGTAGTTTTCCTCCTCCAAGGCACCTTGGGCCAAACCCCGTTGAACGTTTCAAGGCATGCAGAATCCAAATAGCCAATAAAACGCTGCACATGATTGTACGGTGGTTTATTATTCCTTTGCTTCAATTATGATTTAAGAAGACCATGCACTTATAGTGATCGTAAACTATCCCGTACATTTGTGAACGTTTCCATCTCAACACAATACCAATAGAGGAAGCTCTATAGACACCGTCGTAATTTTAATTATTTTTGTTTTTTATTACCTATCTAATTAAAAGGTGAATTATTCGCCTTACGACACGGTTTAAGAGAGTGTTTATGCAAGTTAAGCATTCCAAAGCGTTTAGCACGATGAGTTGTAGTAATCTTCGTTGCATTTAAATTTGTGTAAGACCTGTGTTAATAACTGTTGCAGTTTTTAGGGCATTCAAATGTTACCGGTTCATCAAATTCCATTTGTTTACCGAATGACTAGCCGTAGTTGTTTCAACTAATTTTTTTTTGGTCGGTATCCGATTGATTCACACCTCTCTGATACCTTGGGCATGAGGATCCGTGGGATCTGCCAGCAGCAGCAAAGGAAGTAATGGCTTGAATATTTTTTTCATTGTTCTCAAGCTAGGCTAGAGTGACACTTCTCTACAGTGTTGTACTGAAGCTGTGTTCATTGTTGCATTACCGCTTAGCCGCCCCACGGTGGTCCATTTTCGTTTGGACCCTCCTCTTCATGCCCGTCTTCCTTCGCTGCTTTTCAACGCAGATCTAGTCGTGTCACGCTGCCATAGCTGAGGTGACAAGGGCTGCCTACGCTGCGGAGCCGTACTCGACGTGATATCAAAGCTGGAGACGTGACGGCCCGTGAAGACCACACACCTGTCCGCGTCTATTCTGAATCGCCATCCTATCATCACCTCCGCTCCTCATCTTCTGGCTAGGTGATTGAGTCTAATCCAGCAATTCCACGGTTTTGATGCCACCGTCGGCGCATCATCTAACCCTCATTCTCTTTTCTTCTTCCTCACTGTTTTCGCCTCATTGTTTTCGATTTCCTCCCGCTATCGGACGTCACATTCCTCTTCATGCATTGAACCATTTACGTACCCAACTGGAAAAACGCTGCAAATGATTGTACACTGGTTTATTATTCCTTCGCTTCAATAATGATTTAAGAAGACTATCCATTTCTGATAGTAATTATTCCGACCATGCGTGAACGTTCCAACCGAAAAACATATTGGTAACTGTAAGGGGAAACTCGCTGTAATTTTAATCATTTTTATTTTTCTTAATTTCCTAATCAAAAGCTAAATTTTTTGCCCTACGTACAGGTGGAGAGTGTTTGATGACCATTCCTATGAGTATAGAACAATTTTTATAGCTCCAAGAACTCTCGAGTTATACCCTCATGTCAAATTTCTGAAAATCTCCCAAATTCGACACAAAAGCTGCGATAACTCGAGAACCGATAAAGCTATCGACCCCGCGATGGTTTCATTCGATTCAGCGTCCAAAAATCTACAGAAATTGATACAAAATACGCCTTTTTCTAATAAGTGTTGGGAAAATCCGAATTTTCTCCCACTCAAAACCTCCAAAAATAGCATTAAAATTGAGGTAGCGATTTGGCTGAAGAATTAAGCTATTGTCAGACCTTGATCTCGTTACTGCTGTTTCTCTGTCCAACGAGTCTGTTAATTCAGACAGAAAAGGGTACGATATAAAGACAAAAGAGGGAAAAAAACTAGAGTAAAAACGGAATCCTGATGTATTTAGAAAATATGTACAAAACCCTGTATTTAATTGTGATATTTGAACTTGTGAGGCTGTGGCAGACAGCTTAGGACCAGCGTCTTTGGTTTAAAATCTAGATGAACAAAACAATATCAAACAACTACAACTGCTGGTTAACTGTAAAAGTAGATAAACATTTCTTCAACACTATACACATACAACAGTTCTGAAACTATAATTTACACATTATATATTGGTATATACACACATGTACATAAACATCTGCAAACAATGCGCTGCGTAATTACATGCTGGATAAATTAATATTACCGATAAAAAATAAATATGAACCATAACAACAAGAAATAAACAAAATTACAACTTAAAAAATTGAATAGAGAATTATATTTTCCATTCAGCTCAAGTTGCCAGGTAGATGTCGTAGGAACTTCTCAAACACCGCTCATCACATGAATTAGGAGTACAGAGTTGAGTTGTTCTTCGTCAATAGAGTAGTTAAGTACCGAATTAAGTGAGTACGTATCGTTATTGCTATCTTGTAAACTGTGAAAATTCACACATAGAAAATGATAAAACAAAACTTTCTTCATGATCTATGTACGATATGGGCCATTAACTCTGGCCCTATCAGGCATGTCGATCCGAACTAGTGCGCGAGATTATACGGCTTACAAAAAGAGCTTGAGTTGAGGTAGGAAGTTTCCTGCGATCGGGAGAATTCCTGTAGGAACTTGAAGTATCGGGCTGGCAGCTAAATCCACCTGAGGGAAAATTTGGACAAATATGTTTATAGGTACCATTAAATTAAAATTCGCCATGCGAAAGGAAAAAAAAAAAGTACCAAGAACCCAGGTTCAACCTCCTATTAGAAGAAAGCAAGAACAACCGACCTCAATA
Source organism: Tupiocoris notatus (assembly GCA_037159825.1). Lineage (NCBI taxonomy): Eukaryota > Metazoa > Arthropoda > Insecta > Hemiptera > Miridae > Tupiocoris > Tupiocoris notatus. The sequence continues at coordinate 637,508 of JASJUZ010000199.1, read as the reverse complement.
AAAACACTGCGAATGATTATATTGCGCTTTTCATTCCTATAGTGTAACTTATTATCAGATTGTAAACTGAACGTATTTTATTTGACGTATTTTATACCGGTATTTTATTTGAACGTATTTTATTTGAACGTATTTTGTATTAGTGAAGTTATTGAAATTTTAATTAAACAGTAAACGTAAATAGGGACAGAATAGCAAATTCATCCGATAAAAATAAATTAAAATGAATTTCCCACAGAATGAAAATCCTGAATTTTGAACTTCCTACAGTAAGCAATATGAGTCATTTTACTTGAGACCCAATAAAGGGCGACAAAATGTGGTAAATCAACAAAAGAGCCAGTATTTCGGTTCTTCAGGCGGACGCTTTTGTATTTAACTTCAAAACAATGCCTCCGTTGAGTATTTCATTTTTTCCGTGAAAGCTAGTGAAATTTCCAGTCAAAACCCAAATTGGTTGGATTTTTCAAGGATAGGGGAATATATTCTTTACGAGCGATGGAAATAGGTTCCATTTAAAAGAATTTCTATACCCACCTAACAACTTTTTCAACACACCTGCCCTTTCAAAACTTAACATCATAAATTATATATGTTCAAATTTCATTAATTTGGTCAAATGGAAAATTTCACCAGCTTTCAGAGTTCTAAGTTTTAACCTTAGAAGAAGTAGTTTTTTTTAGGTACAAAAAAGTGCAGAAAAAATTAGTTTTTCATGCTGAGCGGGACGTTATTTCTCGTTAATATTTATAACCGCGTGTAATCTACTTTTCGGTAGGTTCTAATGCTATCAAAACATCAGACCATGATTTCTGTCCAAGGATTTCTGTTTGAAGCGTGCAGTCGATTTCATGACTTCTATCGTCTTTCTACTCACAATGTTAACAGGAGAAGCAGTAGCGTCAAATGATGAGAGACTACTTTCATCCCATCGGCACCACTTGTCTGCCGTCTCGGGCCGATTTCGTTCGTTAATATATTATCATCGGCGTGCACGGAAGGTGGCGGTGGTTCCGGTTTGGAACCATGTTGTTGGGATTTTTTTACGAAACACATGGTGTCCATGTTTTTCCGGATGGTCAGACAGTCGTAACCCTCGCGGCCACTGCATACGCAGGTTTGCAATTTGGCAGCTTTATCTTGTCGCCGAAGGATGTTAATGCTGTTCTCACAACGTGACGTGCACCGCTTTCCTAGGAACATGGACCTGAAATCACACGTGTAGATAACCAGTTAAATGCCTAGTTTAATACAGAGTCTAATAAACCTTGATACCTAAGATACTTGAGTCGCTAGTTGTACAAGATGATTTTTTATTTAATATAAATTGGCATCAGCTGTTACATAACAAGCCTCATTAGATTAGTTGATATAATCCCTCATGAAAACTAATACTGGGTACATTAGGGTAACCTACAAGTGGGTTTTTAAAATCTCTTTCATTTCTATCTGTACATCCCTACGGGATTCCTCCCTGTTCGAAAGTTGTAAAGGGGACAGAGGAGAAATTCACTCTAACATCACCTTCAATAAAAAATAATTTAAAAAATCCGAAACGGTTAAAATAACAAAGATGATCTAACTTCATTTTGCTTATGGGATTCATTCAGATCTTTGCATCCCATTATTGAGCAATTAGTGTATGGTCGTCTGTGTTTCTATCGATCTATTAGTCACACCAAACACCAGCCACAGCCCAATGTACCTACGAGCCCTTGAAATAAGAACTTTAGCAGGCAGCTAATTGAACTCAGCTTGCTGCCTCTTACAGCTTCAGGTCAAATTAATTCTGTTAACAAAAAAAAAATAAAATAAATAAAATAAAATAAAAGATTAAAAGAATAATAAACTTTTCAAAAACCGATTTTAAACTTATTTGCTTATTAAAAAAAAAAAAAAAAAAAAACCAGGTGGCTAATTGAACTCAGCTTGCTGCCTTTTACAGCTTCAAGTCAAATTAATTCTGTTAACCAAAAAAATAATAATAATAATAATAATAAACTTTTTAAAAACCGATTTTAAACTTATTTGCTTATAACAACAAAAAAACTGAAACGAAAAAAATAAAAAAAATCGATCTTCACAGCAACTTAATCACCAACTACACAGACCGTCTGAAAATTCGAATTCCAGTGTCTGTGAATACAAGTGTCTGTGGTCAAAAAACCGTCAATCTCCGCGAAAAATTAATGAAACTCATGGAACTTTTCAGATAATGATTTCCGAGTAAATGTGAAAAATTAGCCATTTCCAGTTATTCGATAACACACGTTACTTCCCAGATATAACCGTTCAGAGTTTTCTCTATTTTGATTTTTCAGGCTGTAAGAGTCAATGTTTTTAAACGTTTGTGGTCTTAGAATGTTCCTAATGGCAAGCAGATGATGCTTAATTTTTTTTTTTGTGTATACTATGTCACACATCGTGCTTCCGCATTATGAGTTCTTTTCACGATTTCACTAGTGCGTATTTTGTATTTTGATTTTTACAGGCCGCAAAAATCGATATATTTGAACGTTCAAGATCTTGAAATATTTGGGACGGCGATTGAATGATGCCTGATTTTTATCAAATGGATCATATACAGTACTTCCGCGTTATTCGCATATTGTCTATATTTAGATTGTTGCAAACTGCAAAAATTATTATATTCAAACGCAGGGTGACTCTTTATGTCAGCTGAACGTCGTTTGATTTTTCTTATTAGTGTCACACACCGTACATCCTCGTAATTCGCATTTTCCGTTATTTTATCTGTGCACTTATGTATATTTGGGTCTCCTTGATTTAAAAATGACTCCATTGCACAAAACTTGTTACGTATCGATAGGATCATACACCGCACTTCCGCCTTATGCGGCTTATTGACTATTTCGATTTTTACAAGCCGTGAAAAAAATCAATATCTTTGACGCTGGAGGTTTCATAAAAATTATCCCATTTTACAAAACTTGGCTTGTATTGTTCTGTTAGGCTCACATACAGCACTTCCGCATTATTAACCTAGTTCGTGCGTTTTTCTATTTTTGGGTTCTCCTAGTAAGTTTTCCAATAACAGATGTAGTAGAGTAATAACGTTGCGGCCTTAGTGCGAGCTTCTTGATTATATAATTGGTTATTCCTTTAACCGACTCAAACATGGAAGTACTGTGTGATCTATGCACAGTACTGGTTTATGAGTGTGACTGGTATGGATACTATCTCACTCGAACCTATATGATGTGAGTGACTTTCGTATCATGACTATAAAAGAAGCGGCTAATATTTCGTTAGGCCGAGTCGCGAAGACCACCCACGTTGCCCTCAGAGCGGAGCTGAACGAGAGCGAGAGTGATAGAGCGAGAGCCATCCAACCTTCATGTTCTTCTACGTTTTCGTCGTCATCGTCTTCTTCTTAAGATCTTCTCTCCTTCAAGAGATTGATACTAAACTTCGGCGTAGAACACGAGGGGCATCCACTAGCTCTATCAACGGTTTGCAGCAGGGAAATTAAGTTTCAATTTATATACGAGTCCGCATACTCGTCGCGGACGGTCTCTGTAACTTGGCTAATGTAACACGGTTCCATGAGAAAATTACATTAATTGGAACGCAATGCACAATTCACTGGGTTGGTTCCTAGTGTACGTTCAGCTTCCATGATTATTGGTTTGATAACCATCGGTGAAAATGGCCCAATCGTCTTTGCAGCTAAGTATTGGTTGATCATTGGAAGGTAGTTCCTAATTAAATATAAGGTAACCAAACAATGGAGAAGAACGTTCATAACCCTTGTACTACCCATCCATTTTTCATGCTTAAGTTATAATCGTAACATAAGATTGACTACGGGGCAGTTCACCGATAAATTGAGATAGTTAAAACCCCAATTCAAACTTAAGAAGGAGTGCTAACTAGCATATTTACGGTTGCTATCATAGGCGTCGCGTGGACAATTATTTTGAAGGGGCACATAAGATGCCAGAGATCAAAAATCTGGAATTATCTGATTCGCTCTGTTTTTGAAAAATAACTAGTTGAAAAATAACTAGTTGCAAAAATAACTAGTTGCAAAAAAAACTAGTTGCAAAATAACTAGTTGCAAAAATAACTAGTTAAAAAAATAACTAGTTGCAGAAATAACTAGTTGCAAAAATAACTAGTTGCAAAAATAACTAGTTGCAAAAATAACTAAATAGTTGCAAAAATAACTAGTTGCAAAAATAACTAGTTGCAAAAGTACCTAACTAGTTGCAAAAATAACTAGTTAAAAAATAACTAGTTAAAAAATAACTAGTTGAAAAAATAACTAGTTGCAAAAATAACTAGTTGAAAAATAACTAGTTGAAAAATAACTAGTTGAAAAAATAACTAGTTGCAGAAATAACTAGTTGCAAAAATAACTAGTTGCAAAAATAAATAGTTGCAAAAAAACTAGTTAAAAAAATAACTAGTTAAAAAAAACTAGTTGAAAATATAACTAGTTGCAAAAATAACTAGTTGCAAAAATAACTAGTTGCAAAAATAACTGGTTGAAAAAATAACTAGTTGAAAAAATAACTAGATAAAAAATAACTAGTTAAAAATAACTACCTAGTTGAAAAAATAATTAGTTAAAAAATAGCCAGTTAAAAAGTCATTATTTTCATTTTTCTAGTCGTGTTATTCGTAGCAATCATGTTGTGTGCTAGAGCTCTCTCTTTGGATTCTACATTAAATTTCCTTCATTTTCTTCCACAGCACCTAATCGTTCCCATTCCGCGAACATGACGAAAAAAAATTCCAAAGTTGAAACTTCAAAAGTATGAAAATCGAAAAAAATTCGAAAAATATTATTAATCGTTCGAATTTGATTGTTTTCACTTTAAATTCGAATTCCACGTCTAATTTCCTGTAAGAATCATTAATTAATCAAATTTGAACAGTACTGTAAGTTTTTCAACGGATTTTCATAGTTGAAAAACGTAGGAGTGGCGTAGTATTAAACCTGGAAAAACTGATACTTTGTTGTAAAATTTCCGCCGTTTTGACGTCATATTTGGATTCAGCGTTCAATTTCCTATAAGAATAGCTTTCAAAATCGCTTTAAAACGAAAATTTAATTTTTCACTATCACCGAGCTCGGAATTTCGCCCGGCGAAAAAGTCGATTTACGGAAAATAATTTCTCTGGCTCCGTTTAAATTTTTTCACCAAATTTTTTGCTATGTACGTGTGTAAGGCGTTCAAATGAAGACTCCTGCATAATAAAACAATTGATTCGCATTTATTTTGACCCCGAAAATCACGATTAAAGTCCAATTTTTGAGCTTTCAAAAACCGATTTTTTTGGACCACTTGCAGATTTTTCCGAGAAATAAAAAAAATCACAAAAATACATCTTGGTAAGACACGACCTTCCTAAAAATTTCAGATTTTTATCTCTATTGAAAGACGAGTAAAAATTCGTTAACTGTTCGGTTGAAAAAAATCGCAGGGGTACCCCTTGGATTTTTCGCGAAAATTTTTTTGAAATAGATTTCGCTCAAATTCAGCATAATGATAGTTGATGATGTGTATATCAATAATATATGGTTCATTCTTTGTTTCTTTCGCACTAAATAGATGAAAATAACGTTTAAAGTTGAAAAATGTCATGTTTTCGTGTATAGTCGACTAATATTGTTGAATAACGCAAAAACGGTTGAAATATGGATAGGTACATTACATTAGGAAAATGTGGACAGTTAAATTACCTATCTTTTGGTATATAGAAACATCTGAATTGACGACTTTTTGTTTGAGTTATCCACTCTGCAAGTTACAAATCTTGGAAAAGTTAAAGTTGTTATGTCTAATTTTCCTCCTAATTTGCTCCAGTTGAAAAACCCAATACTTTATGATACTAAGTACGATACAATCCCTACCACCTACATACCAAATTATAGCAACTACTAAGTACTACCTACAATAAAAATACCTATAGACTCCCACTCTCCATACACAAATAATAACTACTATACCAATATCCCTATATCCTATATACCCCTATAAAAAATGAAAAAATAAAAACGGCAAAATAAAGCATAGCTTTCCTCAGTTTTCGAGTAGGTAATCATCTCTACATAATTACGAAAAATGAGAAAAAATCGTTGTTCTATGGGGATAATGTTATATCAAGCTCCTATATCAAGTTTCCGCAACAAAAAAGCATGAAGGGTGATAATAACTGAAACATTGTAACTTTTTTATTACTGACGTTCTTTCGAAATGGCTTCACATTGACTTGAGTAGCGGAAGTACTAAGCCAGGAGCGAAAAACGAAAATTCGGAGAATGAATTGCCTCGATTTTAGACCAATCTACACAGCAATTACGTCGTCCAACGGTATTTCTTTGGTTCACCTAGTCCTTTGCAACCAACCGGCATGTCGACTTCATAAATAAGCCTTTCAGACAGCGGACGCAAGCAGAAGCTTTACAGAGCAAATGAAACGATGATTTTCCAGGGCATATCGAGTTCTAATAAATTATGCCGTACAAGGTACTCGATACAAGATATTGATATGAAACGAATATCGATGGCAACAGGACAACATGTGTTATAAAAATTTGGCTGGTTTTCAGGAGAGAGAAAAAACGTTATAAAAATAATGGGACAATTAGTGTTATGAAGAGTGCAGAATTGGGGCAACCTGTGATGGCTACGTGCTATGGAATTTAGATAGTAGCTCAATTCAGGAAAACACCTAGATAACACTTTTTGCCGACAAGAATGGTATAACACATGTTGTTTAAGCGGGAATAACTCATTCCCAGCGCTACCAACAAAAAAACTGAGGCGACCACGACATTCGGCTTGAAATTCTGAATAAAAATCATCCAAAACCTCAAAACCCATTTTTTTATATCACATGTCCTGTAGTCATCGATATGTGCCTCTAAGCCACTTAAAATACCTACGATAGGCCAACAAAAATCCGGTGAAAGAGCGTATAAATACTTACCGGCAGTTGGAATGGTAAAACTGGAACGCCATGGAACAAAGAGTGTCGGCACTGCAAATCCACTGGGCCACAGTGCACGACACAATTGTCTCGTTCATCGTTGCTTTAAGAACCTGCGGCCGGCAAACTTCCACCCGCTCCTTCGTTTCGAAGCAGTACTGATCGGTACAATCGCACTAAAACAAAAAGTACAACGATCATTAATAGTAAGCGAATCAATCTAAATAACAAACTTGGATATTTGTGAAATCAAAATCACTCGGGTGCACAGCACGTTAAAACTTGGAGAATGGCAATACGCAGTTAACTCGAGAATCGTTAATCAAGGCGTGAAAAATCGATTTTGGTTTAAACCATTATAATCGCCCAAAAATTTTTTTTCTAACCCCCCTTCAAATTTGTTGTTTTACGTTTCAAGGCATGTCGAATCCGAATATCCAATAAAAAAAAATCTGTCTGTCCGCCGTACGCCGTCAACACTTTTCCGGCCAAACTATAATAGCTACATTCTTGAAATATTCACCAAAAATCAATCTCGGTCCTACGACGGCCCAATTCTTGAACCACATTGGTAGCTCAATTTTAAGAATATTTTTGGGGGGTTTTGAGGGGGAGACAATTCCTATTTTCCAAGGTTTTGCGGAAAAAGGTGTATTTGGCATCAATTTCTAAAGATTTTTGGACGCTAAATCGAATGAGACCATCGCGGGGTCGATAGCTTTATTGGTTCTCGAGTTATCGCAGCTTTTGTGTCGAATTTGGGAGATTTTGAATTTGAAATCAGGGTGAAATAACTCGAGTGTTCTTGGAGCAATAAAAATCGTTCTATACTCATTGGAATGGTCGTCAAACACTCTCCAGTTGAACCGTTAGGCAAAAAAATTAGCTTTTAATAAGGAAATCCAGAAAAATAGAAATGATTAAAATTACAATAGTTGCTACGGGATTTTCCCCGATAGTTACCAATCTGTTTTTCGGTGGTAACGTTCACAAATGTTCGGGATAATTACTATTACAAAGGGATAGTCTTCTTAAATCAATATTGAAACCACTGTACAATCATTTGCAGCGTTTTGGTTTATTATTCAATAATAAACCATTGTAATCGCCCAAGAAAAAAAAATTTCTAACCCCCCCTCAAAATTTGATGTTTTACGTTTCAAGGCATGTAGAATCCGAATATCCAATAAAAAAAATTCTGTCTGTCCGCCGTACGCCGTACGCCGTACGCCGTACGCCGTACGCCGTACGCCGTACGCCGTACGCCGTACGCCGTTAGCAGTTTTCCGGCCAAACTATAATAGCTAAATTCTTGAAATTTTCACCAAAAATCAATCTCGGTCCTACGACGGCACAGTTCTTGAACCAACTTGCTAGCTCAATTTTAAGGGTTTTTTTGGGGGGTTTTGAGGGGGAGAAAATTCATATTTTCCAGGGTGTTTCAGAAAAATGTGTACGTGGTATCAATTTATATAGATTTTTGGACGCTGAATCGAATGAGACCATCGCCAGGTCGATAGCTTTATTGGTTCTCGAGTTATCGCAGCTTTTGTGCCGAATTCGGGAGATTTTCAGAAATTTGGCATTAGGGTATAACTCGAGAGTTCTTGGCCCTATAAAAATCGTTCTATACTCATTGGAATGGTCGTCAAACACTCTCTCCAGCTGTATCGTTAAGCAATAAGTGTAGCTTTTAATTAGGAAATTAAGAAAAATAAAAATCATTAAAATTACAATAGTTGCTACGGAGTTTTCTCTTATCGTTACCATCTGTTTTCCGGTGGGAACGTTCACAAATGTTCGGAATATTCAAAATCACAAATGGATAGTCTTTTTAAATCAATATTGAAGCGAAATAATAATAAACCACTGTACAATCATTTGCAGCGTTTTTTTCTTCATTCTCCATGTTTTTCCAACACTGTGCGCACCTTGCAGGCGCTCGCCAAATTTAGTTCCGAGCTACGTAAGATAGCTTTTTGAAATTAAGTATTCCATTCATAGAAACGGTTGAGTGCGACCGATTTCTGCGGTGCCATGGAAATGAATTGCTAGAAATATTGAATCCAATCACTGACTGATAAAAGTGGAATGAATGTGGATGAATTGTGGAACGATAGATAAATATGCACATTCATAAAATTCAACAAAAATATCGCTCCGATTGGGCGATGAAATTTCCCATCTCGGGTTATGAGATCTCGGGGTTCGATCATTTAATTGATTGTCTGGCAAACAGGCGGTAAATAGCGAGCAGTACGGGAACTACAAGAACAAATTTCATCTGTCAGCGAATGAGCTTCTGGCTGAAATGGAAATCTTTCTCATCGTATACCTGGTACATGAAACTTTCTGATGATTCGTTCCCGCCCAAAAAGTGGTTTCACTCACCTTGTAGCTCGGCTTTTGAGCCCTTCATTAGCAATACAACAACCACTGGGCACCCTAAAGTGAACGATACAATACGGGAGTTTTCCACCATCCAGGCACAAAGGTTTGGAGGCCTTGCGTTCGAAGGCTCATTTTTAGGACAACGTCCGTATAAACTCCGTTAAACAGCTCTTCATTGCTTGATTCGTCACAGCAAGGGGACTCCCTCCGGAGCGTTTAAAATGCCACTCAATACTGATCGATACATTTAGGTTCAAAGACATCTAAACCAGAGATGGCTCTCTGACAATTTTGTAACTATTCCAAAAACAGTAGAATCGAGGAGGTGGAATGTTTCTTGAGGTAAGTTTCCATTCGGGAAAAATATTCCGATTTATCTGCGCAAAATTATCATTTAATCCCACATATCATCTAATAACTCACCGACATAAACTGCTGGCCTTCGTCTGTCGACATTAAAGCAATGAGCGAGTGCTGACATTGTTCTGGGCACGTTTTGTTGAATTGATGTAGGTTTGAACATGATATCAAAAAATTCTGCATCGCCATTCCGCAGCCTTCTCGGTAAGCGCACTTGAGTCGAGCTTCTTCACAAGTAAGCGCATCAGAACCAAAGCAAAACGCAAGGCTTAGAAGAAGACCAGTCCAACCTGCGAAACAGATACGGTAAAAAATAATTAGATGTTGCAGTGAGCAATGGCTACAATTGTTTGCCATGTTTTAGGAATACGGTCGTTTATCCAAACCGTACATCGAATGAGCGGCTTGATTTTTGTAGTTGCGATAGAAGAAAAATTGGTTTATACGTTTCACTACTAAATATGTTGCGCAACGTTTGGGAATATTTCAGAGAATTTAATCAAAATACTTTTAAAGGAATTGTACTCACACAGAAAACTTGTATATTTCTATTGAACAACAACTATGTATATTAATTATTATTATTGCCTATTATTGTTATTATTATTGCCTATTAATTATTATTATTTATTGGCAAGTTTAACTGAACGCTCACATCGTACTCATCCTCGATCTATAATCTCAGATCATTTTCATGTATTGTAGAATATGATATGGAACAACGTGAAAATTGAAGTAAGGTAGGCAAGAAGCTGGGTAAGCATATTGTAGTATTGTCATATGCGAGGTATTTAATTCTTGTGCGCATCGTGTTAACCTACCGTTCATTTCCTTCCTCCGGAATTGGAAAAAACAACATGCTATCGAGTAAACCCAGTTTACTGTTGGACAGAACCGATCACATAGCACCGGCCGACAAACTGGTGTAGGATTAAACTTTATCAACCATAACTAGATGGTTCTAGTCAATATATCAAACAATGAGACATCTAATAGGGGTTACATTTACAGCCGCAGGGGACTAAAGACTGTTTATCTGCTAGTCTTCCTTTGATCCCTTTCGTGTACTTATTGACTCAGGTATCTAAACTGTTTCAGATTTACTTAGGACTCCTTTTGTAAACAGTTCTCAAGAGTGAAGATTGCCCGAAGTGTTTGGGTAAACAATATCAGCCGAATGAAACTCGAAGTGTGAAAGGTATACAAACAATGACACCTTTGGCCACACTCACCAACAGCAGAACAAGGGACGAACAACAGACGGTAATTTATTATTCAAATGATCACGCTGTTTTAGAATTAATTAAAACATGAAGCAATAAGCCCTTGACATTCACAGCTTCACAGTGCGATGATGTTGAAAATGAAAATGAAAATGAAAAGAAGATTTATTCCATAAAATATACAAAAAAAAAAAAAATGAACACTTCGCTAATACGCTTTTCCGTTACGAAGCTGATCTTCCAATAATTGGGTCATATGGGAATCTATATGTTCTATAAAATCAGACGGTTCCAGCTAGAGGTAAACGATTTTTCTACGATCGAAAGGGAAAAGATAATTTCGTGTAGCAACAGTTAGATTGCAAGCGGACATCATCGGGAAAATCTTGTAAGAATCTTTTGAGGACACATTTTATGAGACATTCTTGGTTGGATGATGATGGAAAAACGTGTTCCATGCTGAAAATATCCAAAGCAGTAAAAAGTTGACGATTGTTTTAAAAAACCGCCAAGTCTTCTTACATAATTTTCACTGTCAGAACGAAGATATTTCAGCGGTCGCTCATCAGAAAACCTCTCCAAATCTTCAGTTCCTCGACGCATCATCGAAAAACAATCGGCGGATTTGACGGAGAAAACAGCGTTCAAGTACGAAAAAACGCAATTCTTTCGGTACAAATGACGGCTTATATTATCAATGATTAGTACAGAAAGTTCAAACGCTGTACATGATCTTTGTAGACAATTATGTCTACGTTTCCTTTCTTCGACAAACTAAAGACATCTTCGGATTCAGAGCGGACAAAGAAGTCACAAAATGGAGAACGACCGAGCCTCCCGCTAGTGCTTGCTATATAATTATTTTTGATTCAATGGAGAATGCGGACCTTAGAACGGGGGGTTGAAGCTTCACAGACCAACGAATGACTATTTGGTATTCATCGAGAACAACGTCAGTTGCTGTATGGGGGGTTATTGTTTATTAGATAAAGCATCGTTCAACAGATATTTTTCTACTTTCTGAGTGGGTGAACGAAAGACCAACAATAATCCTCTACCGTCTGTGGTTATCCTTCTGTTATAGCCAACAATAAATTTCAACCTTAAGTTCTGCATTTAAACATCAATTGTTTTCTAAGATAAATTTAATTAAATTACTCAAAAACGGGAGTTTCATTTTATCACAGCCATGGAGAGAGAAATCTCGATAGATTTGAAATCGGCAGTACGAAAGCCATTGAGTAAAAAACATGCCCCTGAGTTAACAAAACATTTCCCAGAGATTCCGAGTTCGCAATCCATCAATATCCGTTGCAATCATTCTATCAACTTAGGAATCCCCTTTTCAAGTTACAACTTGGAAAAATAATAACCTATGTTCATCCCGTCAAGGAAACTTGTTTCACAGACGAAAGACCAGTGGTGTGCATACATCACACACTACTTCCATGTTTGAGTCGGTAACGGGAATAACCGATTATAAAATCAAGAACCTCGTCCTAAGGGCGCTACGTTATTACTCTCAACGGTTACAGAAAAACTAACCATGAGAACCCAATAATAGAAAAAAACACACGAGCCAGGTTAATAATGCGGATGTGCAGTGTGTGAGCCTAACATAACGATACAAGCCAAGTTTTGTAAAATGGGATTATTTTTATGATCCTCCAGGGTCAAAGATATTGAATTTTTTTCGCGGCCAGTAAAAATCGAATCAATGAGCCGCATAAGGTGGAAGTAAGGTGTGTGATTCAATAGATATAAAACAAATTTTGTGAAATGGATTCATTTTTAAATCAAGGTAATCCAAATATACAAAAGTGCGCAAATAAATTAACTGAAAATGCCAATTACGAGGAAGTTCGGTGTAACAACAATAATAAATACCAAACGACAATCAGCTGACATAAAGAAACATTTCAAGTCCCCCAGCGCTTAAATTCAGTAATTTTGCCAGTCAGAAAAAATCTATATAAAGCGTATAGCGCGGAAGTACTGTATCTGACCCGCGTGATAAGAATCAGACTTCATTCAACCGCCGTCCTAAACATTTCAAGACCTTGAGGGTTCAAATACATCGATTTTCGCGGCCTGTAAAAATCAAAATACGCACGAGCGAAATCGTGAAAAACGCTCGCAAAGTGGAGATACGGTATGTGACCCAATATACGAAAAAATCAAGCTTCATTTGCTTGCAATTCCTCTTATTCTCTTTTTCCCAGTATCCAACACAGAGCAGATACTTTTCAAGGGGCTTTTAACTAGGGCAAGTTTGGAAATTTTCAGTTGCTACATTATCGACTTAGGCGTGTGATACTCCATCTTACATATCAATGGTTGGTAGATGGGAAAAAAATTAGTGATAGCAGCTTATAGTTCATTTACCTACTTGCTAAGTCAGTAATATCTCTTCGCAGTTTTGTGTCGATAATCTTGAAATTTCCCCTAGCCTAAGCACCACTATTTTAAGAAACCAAGCTTAAAAACGATTTTGATGCTCTAAGAATCCACTAGAGACAGCGGTGTAATTTGTGACTGTAAAGATTAACAACAACAAGAACAACGAAAGATCTATTCTAACCGAGTTGGTGCGGTTGAGCACCATCATAACCGCATTTTTCAATTTAGACGTTGTTCCCACTGAGACGGGAAACTACACAGATAATGTTTGAAAACGTTGAATAAGAGGTGACTTCTTTGTAGTGACTTTTTTTCTAAAACATGCTGGATCTCGGAAAATAACGGTATTCGACCATACGAACACTTGAACTTAATTTTCAACTTTCTTAGACGGCTACGAGCACAAAATTCTCAACGCATCGACCTTCCGATTTTAACAAAATGTCTCAATAAAATTTTTATTCACCGTGTTCTCGAAATTACCTCGCACGAACAGTAGCAAAGGTTTGAGGTTAAGCATGCTTACAAACACAATAAATGGCCATGTTATCCAATGAGCCGGCCAACAATATTTTTCAGGCGTAAAACAAAATAGACCTGTGTGAAAATAAGTACCTACTTAAAAAAAAATTGTAATATTTGTCTAAGTAATTCTAACGACTTCAGAAACATCCACGCCAAAACTAAAATCAATCTTCTAATTTAACAGGAACTAAATTCGTATAAAAAACTACAATCAGAATTGATAAAATTGGAAGGTGGAGAAAATAATGATAAACATGTATTGAAGACCATCCATTTGTGACAGTCACCATTCCGAACACTATCTTAATTTTTAAATTTGAATATTCGCCTAACGGTAAAGCTGAAGAGATTTTTTGACGACCACTAGAGCCGAATTTCTGAAAATCGCTAAAGTTCTACACGAATACTGCGATAACTCGAGAACCATTAATGCTATCGACCCCGCGATGGTTTCATACGATTCAGCGTCCAAAAATCAATTGGAATTGTGAGCAAATCCACTTTTGTCCAATGCGTTGGATAATATGAATTTTCTTCCCCTCAAAAATACCTTTAGAATAGAAGTAGCGACTTGGTTGAAGAATTGAGCCATTGTCGGGCCAAGATTGATTTTTGGTAAAAATATCAAGAATTCTGCTTTTTTAGTTTCGTCAGAAAAGTGTTGACTGACAGAATAAACCAGAAAAATCAATTTAATTCACCACAAAAAAAAAAAAAAAAAACTCAAAAATCAAAAAATCAATTCAAAAATCAAAAATCAATTCACAAAAAAAAATTAAAAAAAATAACAAATAAAAAATATGGTGGTTTTTTCTTCAAAAATTAATTTACTACATCTACGGTTCGTTTCGGTTACCTTCGTCTATGTAACATCAACGTATTTGGTAGTGGCAGAAAAATTTCAAGATAAAAAACCACGTCGAACGAAAATTTTATTCTTCTATGACTATGAAGCTCGTGAGCGATTGTAATGAAGTTTATTTTTATGAGTCCCCATCTCACTGACGGACTTCTTTCGTATGGAAGTCTTTGATTCATGGGTGGCTGCGGTGAAAAAATGGTTTCGCTGCTGGTTGGCGAATATAGAGGATACGTTTTTCTGCGGCATAACGCTCATTTTATCTCCTTCTTGACAACAATTTCCACGCATTATACTAAAAAATGCAAGGAAAAAAACTGTTCGCAGGTGTGCAGCTAAGTTCGAGTCGGTGGACATTCAAGACCTTACAGTTTCAATGCTCCTCGGTATAACAGGTAGCGATAACCGCAGGAAAACGTGAACATAAATGGAAACGGCTTGAGGACCACCAGGTTTCAACACTAAAGCTGCGATAACTCAAAAACCAATGAAGCTAATGACCCCGCGATAGTCTCATTCGATTTAGCGTCCGAAAATCTATAGAAATTGATACCAAATACACTTTTTCCTGGAATACGAATTTTCTCCCCCACAAAACCACCGAAAAATACCTTTGAAATTGAGGTAACGATTTGGCTAAAGAATTGAGCCATTGTCTGACCAAGATTGATTTTTGGTGATAATTTCAAGAATTTAGCTATTACAGTTTCGACGGACGGACAGAATTTTTTTATTGGATATTCGGATTCTACATGCCTTGAAACGTAAAACATTAAATTTTGAGGGGGTTAGAAAATTTTTCTTCTCGGGCGATTTTACAAAATGGTTTATAATTAAACCAAAATCGAGAGTAATCGAACTCTCGACATTAAAAAATGCTGGTGTAAATTTCCCTACATTTACAAAATATCGTATCCTCAGCGAAAGTAGAAGTCTACAATTTCTCGTTCAAGACTTCATCAATTCTTATCTGATTTGACAAGATTATCTGGGATTTAATAATTCAATAATGATAATTCACTCTCGTGTATAGACGACTATTGATACTTTCGGATTAATATTGTAAAAAGTTACGTCATTTATCAATGTAGGTATACATTTCATCAATAACCTCTGATTGGAGAAGACCTGGTTAAGACGTTCGATACGTATGAACCATGCTGATGGGCACGTTTTTTTCCCCCAGTTTTTTCCATCAGTTAGTTGACAACCAGTTCTACGGGAAGTCGGGCACGACGGGCGGCCGTATTTAGATTATCTGTGGTCCCGGAATTTTGTCTATCTTAGAGCGTGGTGTGATGTTAAATAGTGTGCGATGCGACCTCGTGGTTGGATGCACGTGAAGGCTTTCAAACTCTTCGGCCCATAAATAGATCACAGTTCAGCGGTAAAATCGCTGTTGAGATGAAACGCTGGACCACCCATCGCTTCATAGCGTCGATGATCATTCGCGACCGCCACAGACCGACAAAACGCACCTCGGCCTCATTATCTAGCGAGGATGCGGAGTGAGCCGTTTCTCGCTTGATTTGAGTGACATTCAAAGAGACCAATAATTCAAGTTAGGGATGGGATATCGATAATCTCTCTCGTTACTATGAATGAATGAATGAATGAATGAATCTATCTATCTAAATGAAACTATCGATTCAACAGTAACGGGATTTTTCTCATTTAGATCACGGTTAAAATTGTATTATTGAAAAAAACCTATGTAAAACCATGGAGGTAGGAAAGAAGTGGAGGGAGTGAAAGGCTGTTATCAGTTATCACAAAGTATTATTGAAGCCAAGTAACTCCCGCTGACGCCATCTAGCTGTTCCTAAAATTCAAAAGTTGTCTCTATTTAATATAATACACGTATATATTACGAATACTGATTTTTAGGTGAATTAAAATTCAAATAAATTCCTAGGTTTATTTTTAATACACAAACAAAAAAACCAAATCGGTGCAATCCAAAAACTAAAAGCTGTTTAAATTCATTTTTGTTAGTTTTTTTTTTAAAGTGGCTCCCAATCACGTACAAGGATCGCCAAACAAAGGATGTAGAAATGTGGCATTCACTCAATTAACCAATAACGAATTAACCTTCCCAGCAGAGTTGGCGATACCATCTTTATCCGACATGGACTACCCAAATTACCAACTTTTTATTTTCAGCTTTTCTTTCTTCAAATTTGTCCAGTATTTTTTCAATCAATTTAAAGTAAAAACGCTGCAAATGATTGAACAGTGGTTTATTATTCCTTCGCTTCAATATTGATTTATGAAGACTATCCATTTGTGATAGTAACTATTCCGAACATTAGTGAATGTTCTCACCAAAAAACAGATGGTAACTATAGAGGAAAAATCCGTAGCAACTATTGTAATTTTAATCAATTTTATTTTTCTTAATTTCCTAATTAAAAGCCAAATTTTTTGCCTTACCCTACAGCTGGAGAGAGTGTTTGACGACCATTCCAATGAGTATAGAACGATTTTTAGAGCTCCAAGAACTCTCGAGTTATACCCTCATGTCAAATTTCTAAAAATCTTCCAAATTCGGCACAAAAGCTGCGATAACTCGAGAACCATAAATGCTATCGACCCGGCGATGGTCTCATTCGATTCAGCGTCCAAAAATCTATAGAATTTGATACCACGTACACATTTTTCTGAAAAACCGTGGAAAATATGAATTTTCTCCCCCTCAAAACCCCCCAAAAATACCCTTAAAATTGAGCTAGCAAGTTGGTTCAAGAACTGTGCCGTCGTAGGACCGAGATTGATTTTTGGTGAAAATTTCAAGAATTTTGCTATTATGGTTTGGCCGGAAAACTGCTAACGGCGTACGGCGTACGGCGTACGGCGTACGGCGGACAGACAGAATTTTTTTTATTGGATATTCGGATTCTACATGCCTTGAAACGTAAAACATCAAATTTTGAGGAGGGGTTATAAATTTTTTTTTCTTGGGCGATTACAATGGTTTATTATTGAATAATAAACCAAAATGAAAATCTACTAGTCCACCAATGAAATGGAATGTAAATTTATCACTTTGTTCAGGTAGAGTTTTAGTAAGTTCGCTTAAAAGATTCTTTTTTAGAATATAAAACTGAAACAGAAATTGGGCACTTTAGAAAATCGAACAACATCAAAAATAAAATAAACAATACTTTCAAACTTTGCATAACGGACAGGATTACCCAAAAATTACTCGAAGTAACCATCTAACCCCTTTCAATATCGAACCTTCGATATTATCGACAATTTACGCCGATATAATATTGCTATCGAATTTGGTCACCGATATGGACAGCGATATTTTCTTTCGATATGCCATTCCTAATTCACATAATTTTACACTCGCTTAGTGATTTTATTCCAATAAACAGTTAACATTAGTGCAGCAAGATTCGTCAAAATAAGATAATCTGTAAAGAACTTGAGACTTCGGAACTAGATTTTGAAAAATAATAGGAATCGAACTTTTTTTCCTCAAACTAATCTGAATTACGTAGAAAATACTGCTTAAAAATCTACCAAAGTAGTACGTCGTTGAAAAACATTTGCAACCAGTGAAGAATATTTTAGTTACACTCGAGGTGTTGAAGTGAATCTGTCGTGGTTGAGGCGTTTAAAGTGCGCGTTGAACGATTGGCGATTTTTTTTTTTAACTGGAGGGCAGATAATAAGGAATTCGGTTCCCTCGAATGAAAATAGTCCCAATACATTTTGGTTACGTCTCACGACGGCAAATATACTGTCCGACTGGATTATCATCCATATTTTTCCATATTGGGCTCATTCGGAGTCCACCTCTATACAGTCGAGCCACCGACCAAATCGTGACCTCTCGTTCGGATTTTATTTGACCCCCAATGGCAGAAAGGTGTTTATTTTATTCGAATCCAAAATATCTTCGCCACGAAATACGATCAAGAAACTCGAAAATAATATTTTTATGGTCAATTATTGCTGCAACTTTCGGACCAACGCGCAGTCATGTGTAAGGGATGACAAAAAATGGGAGATGGCTAAGATGATTGGTTGTTTGATCTCGTTACACGCGAACGCCTTCTCAAGCTTCTAGCGAACCTGATGCGTAGCTGTAGTTTTTTAGACCTTAACGGCCATTGAACAATCTGACGACATTGAAGAAGACGTCTCTCGAAGGCACACGCAGCCGCGCGGTCCTTCAGAACAGGTAGTCGGCTGGACGCGTGAGGTAACGTAAAACCTCGCCGTCCAGTGAAAGACAGCTGTTGCGAGGAGTTGTTATGTTGAGGTAAAGATGCAAACAGTGCAGCGAAAAAGGGCCAGGGAGAGAAGGCAGGTATCTACTTCGGGATACGAGGCGTAAGACGGGTGGAACCCTCGTCAAAAATACAAGCCAGCAGCACTATTGTCATCGTAGTTACCTTCAACTGCAACGACAAGCATCAGCTTCTCCTCAAATCCAAGCAGATTATTTGAAGAGCTCTTCCCACGCACCAACGAATCTCCGTTTGGATCAACACGGCACGACAAGGGATAAGCTCGGTGGAACTGCACTGCTACAAATTAGTGACAGAACAGCGCTCAAAGCATTGTTGAATACTGGACGAATTGGTCACTCTGCGGGCTCAAAAATTGTCTAGAATCGACAAAAACAACGTGTCTTAGGTAGTTCGGTTGGTGTTCAACACTGACGGTTTTGTATCCTCTAAAAATGCGGATTAGTGCGCAGCTTGTCATCACCTCGTGCCTGCCGTCACAGCGACGTCAACAAAATTGTACCCAAGCGAAAAAATGAGCGCTCTTCTCCCATAATATAAGATCCAAAACTTACGGACGCTTCACGCGTCCACGTTTCTTTTAAGGTTCGTCATAGTAAGAATATTAAGCCCATTTCATTCAAATTCGGAAAATCTCACCTCACCTCTTGCCATATAGACACGTGACAACGCTGTATAGTAAAACGGTACAGCTGAAGAGAGTGTTCGACGAGCATTCCAACGAGTATAGAACGATTTTTATAACTCCAAGAACTCTCGAGTTATAACCTCATGCCCAATTTCTGAAAATCTCCCCAATTCGACTAAAAAGCTGCCAAACTCGAGAACCAATAAAGCTATCGACTCCGCGATGTTCTCATTCGATTCAGCGTCCAAAAATCTATAGAAATTGATACCAAATACACCTTTTTCTAAAAAACCTTGGAAAAGACCAATTTTCTCCTCCTCAAAACCCCCAAAAATACCATTGAAATTGAGCTGGTGCAATGTGATTCAAGAATTGGGCCGTCGTGAGTCCGAGATTGGTTGAGGTTTCTACAGTCTAAATAGAACGATTTGGTTTCTTATTTAGGGCTGCAGGAACCAAATGGTTCTAAATCGCTCAGACTGCACCAAAAGGTGCGAAAGTACTCGAACATACAAAAATATGGGGAATCAGACGACCTGTTTTTCACTCCCACAACACCGTATCAATTTATTTCTGCCATAGGAATAGGAAATCTTGCGTGTTACATTCTTGTGCGCTTGGTACGTGTTCTTTAAGAACAAATCGAAAAAAAAGCTTCATTGACACAGCAAGTTAAAATAAAATTAGTGAACATTTCATGAATCCAGCTCGAATAGTTTCCTCAAAAAAGTTTTCATTGGATAATCGGATTCTACATTAGGTACGTGAAACGTAAAACATCAGATTTTGAGGGGTTAGAATTTTTTTCTTGGGCGAGTTCAATGGTTTATTATTGAATAGTAAAGTAATAAACAACGTAAAGTCCGAGCTAAGTAGATCGGGAACTGAGTACGAAAAAATCGGATCGAAATAACACACAACATAGTAAATGAATTAAAAATACAAATTAAAATAAGAATTGTCCGATAAGAATTCAATTGTTCGAAATAACAGTATCTCCTTTACAAAGTAATAGTATAAATAATATATATTGATAAATGATAATATATAATATAAAAAATAAAATAATATATAATTGATAAATAATAATTGGATTGAAACTGAACATTTTGTAAATTAAAAGCTGTCCTACTATAATAACGCAGCCACTTCTACTACGGGTGACAGGTAGTTCAACTGAAAATGTTCAAGTAAATTATTATTTTCTACGCTTAACAACATGATGTGCTTCACTGAGGAGACTCTCATCTTTGGCGGGCATGAGCATTGGGCGGATGCATGATTTTACTTATTTTTTACTTATACATTGACGAACGTAATTTCACCTTCATGCATTCTACTACAGAAGTATCTGATCAATTTCATCCGTGCCACTTTATTCACGGCCTTAACTAGAGAAATTATTTTCCTTCGATCGGTATAAATCATTTAATCGCTATTCGATCATACAAAAAATTGTTATTGTTATTATTATATAATGTCGCTAGATTTATCGGCTAGGATGAGACACTACGTTTCGATCGCCGGTGCTCAAATTCGGGACATAGAAGTCGAGGAGCCCCTTGCCGTAGACCGGAATGGTGACTAGAACGCTCCAGGGCATTTGGAGCCTGGCGAGGATGGCGCCAACGAAACTCAGAGCTCAACGACGTCCCAGTCCTCATCCCTATCTTTCTCTTCGTTCCCTGTTTCTGCTCCCTCTGCTTCTCTCCGCTTGCGCGCAGGTTGACGACGCACCTGGATGTAATTCTTCTTCGTGTTCTCTCTTCACCTTCATCTTATGCTTCTTCAACTTCCCCCTTCAATCCTTTTACCTACATCTTCTTCCCGGCTCTTGGTCAGAGATAGGACCCGCCCCGCGGTGGAGTGGGGCAACGCCACGGGGGGTCACTCTATTATAAAAATGTTCGCTGCCATTAGACTAGGAAGAGTGAGGGGGAGAAAGTGGATGAGGTTGTGTAAGTTTTTCGAGGTAAGCAATATTAAGATTCAATTGAACAAAGAGAACATATTCTATATGGATGTGAAAAGGTTATAAATAATATCTACGATATCAGACGCAGTCGCTACAACCCCATCATAATAGAAACAACTTGCTTGGTTTTTGCTTCCATGTTTACGCAGTGAATGGAAATATTGTGATCGTCCGAAAAGTCGAATTCGGAACGGAGGTAAATTTGTAAAAGAATTTGTACTACTATACACGGAAACACTTTCTGAACAAGTGTCTGTGGTCAAAAAATGACATGAATTGTCATATCTCCGTGTAGAATGAATGAAACTCATTGAAATTTTCAAAAAATGTTTTCTCAGTAAATGGGCAAAATCAGCCATATCCAGATTTTGGATAACACACAGTACTTCCGAGATAAAAGCGTTTAAATTATTTTATAATTTGATTTTTCCAAGCTAAAAAGTCAATATTTTTTTACGTTCAAGGTCTTAAAATGTTCGGTATGGCGAGCAGATGATGCTTGGTTTTAGGGATATTGGGTCACATACCGTACCTCCACGTTATGAGCCTTTTTCACGATTTGGCTAGTGCGCGTTTAGTATTTTGATTTTTACAGGCCGCAAAAATTAATATATTTGAACGTTCAAGGTCTTGAAATGTTTGGGGCGGCGCTGGGGGGCTGAAAATGTCTCTTTATGCTAGCTCAACGTTCGATTTTCATCAAAATTTTTAAAGCACTACTGGAACTACTGTATGGCCTTATGTCTTCGTGAAAGTTCAATGTACTTCGAAAAAATCTTTCAGGAAAAGTACTTTCAATAAATCTCCATCACGAGCCGTTATTGGATTAACAATGAACGCAATACTTTCCGAGACAAAATCGTTCAACGTTTCTTCCGTTATGATTTTCACAGACCATAAAAATCAATCGTTTTGAACGTTCAAGGTCTTAAAATGTTTGTCATGGCGAGCAGATGACGCTTGATTTTTATCATCTGGCTCACACACCGAACTTCCAGGCAATGAGCTTTTTTCGCTATTTCTCTGGTGCGTATTTTTCATTTCGATTTTTAGAGGCCACTGAAATCAATATATTGGAACGCTTAAGGTTTTATTTTACATCGGGGGCATTTTAATTGGGAATCGGGTTTTGGGGCATCCTCGGGCGATTTAGAACCGCTAGGTTTCTCCATCCGTCTGTAGTTAGCTGTAGAAACCTAATGGTTCTAAATCGTCCTGAGGATGCCGGGGAGGGAGGACTTCATGGGATTTATGTAGCAGCAGACACATCTAAAATAGTGATTTATCCATTTCCCATATCCTCCAACTTCTCTGCACTTGAATACTGTACTCATTTAAATTTTAACGGACTACAGGGAATGTTTCTTTGACCTAAGACGAACAGTTTAAAAACGCCAAGATACTACCCATTACTATCCACAGCATTGCTTTGAAAGACGTTTAACGATTTGCTGGCCGCAGCGCCCAAGCTCTTGTGGGCGATAGAACCTCTATTAGTCCGCACTTCCGACCGGAAACGACCTTCATTTCCCCGGACCGACTTTCCAGACCAGTAGGAGACCACCCAAAAAGGTGACAAGAGGGAGCCGACGAGGAGGGTGAACTGGTACCAGATTCATAGGGTGAGATGGACGAGTTTATCATGCTTTCAGCGGAAAAATGTCATCAGGAAGTGGAATCATCAAACAGTCAAGCTGTAAATGTACTGATGATGTTGCTCAACCGTAGATTATGGCAATGATGTGAACGAGAGCCATGCTGTACCCAAGGAAGGAAAATTAGGAGAGGATTTTGAAAAAAAATTAATTTTTGCCATCTCGCGGGTTCCATAGTTTCGCTTTAATCTTTGTTGTTTGCATTTTGTTGCTTTCACTAACCAACATCAAAAAGGAGAAGATTATTCAAAGTTGACCAGCGGTTTTTTCGATGGGTATCGCCCTCTCGTATTCAGCCAGTGCCAAGATCGATCGGGTGGCTAATTTGTTTGAAAAGGTAACATCCGCATGGTATTTTATCCTAACGAAAACAACTAATCCCGAATTCGCGAGGTTGCAGCTTTTCGGAAAAGTGCTCAAATTCATTTTTTTTGAGTCATTTTGTTCAAAATCATTCCATTTATATAGGTATAACAAACTCATTGGCATTACCATATCCAACTTTTCATCATATTCGCATGTTTATTGAACGAAAATGGGACTGTTCGAGTATTGTGATTGCCTTATACTTCAGACTAGAAATGGTGATGAACTCAGACAGATTCATTTCTTCCAATCGCAACAGTAAACCCGGTAATCATTCGAAACCCGAGTATGATGCTGTTTTCGCCTAATAATCCTAGAAAAACCTATCTAAAAACTGCCAATAACAAAACTTTTACAACATTCGAAACATGGAGACGTTTTCGGTTTATTACTCAGTAATCGCAAAGAAATTTTTTTCTCTAACTCCCTCAAAATTTGATGTTTTACGTTTCAAGGCATGTAGATTCCGAATATCCAATTAAAAAAAAATTCTGTCCGTTCGCAGTACGCCGTCAACTCTTTTTTGACGAAACTATAAAAGCTAGATTCTTGACATTTTCAATAAAAATCAATCTTGGCCTGACAATGCCTCAATTCCTCAACCAAATCGTTCGTTTATTTTTAAGGGGTTTTGAGGGGGAGAAAATTCATATTTTCCAGAGCTTTTAAAAAAAAATGTGTATTTGGTATCAAATTATATAGATTCTTGAACGCTGAATCGAATGAGACCATCGCGGGGTCGATAGCTTCATCGGGTCTCGAGTTATCGCAGCTTTTGCTTCGAATTTGGGAGATTTGAAGAAATTTGACATGAGGGTATAACTCGAGAGTTCTAGGAGCTATAACAATCGTTCTATACTCGTTGGAACGGTCGTCAAACACTCTCTTCAGCTGTACCGTTGGGCAAAAAAATTTATCTTTTATTTTGGAAATCAAGAAAAATAAAAATGACTAAAATTACAATAGTTGCTACTGAGTTTTCCCCGATAGTTACCAATCTGTTTTTCGGTTGGAACGATCACAAATGTTTGGAATATTACTATCAGAAATGGATAGTCTTCTTAATCACCATTGAAGCGAAGGAATAATAATCCACTGTACAATTATTTGGAGCATTTTTCATATATTCGGTATTTCTGATACCGAAACACCCTTAAGTCTTCTAGTAGAAAGGTACGAAATAGGTACATCACCACGCAAACGTCGAAGAAATAATTGATACGAGCTAGGTAGTATGATTGTGTCGTTCGACAACGGAAAATAGATAGGCGGAAAGATTTCTTGGGATCGTCCACCTATTTGGCACAGGTACCTACACATCTTTCTTGTTCATATTAACGGCTTAAACGAAGCCAGGTGCCGACCGGTGAATCATTGTAAAAACGCCTTTGAAGCGATGAAAACGTTCGTACAAAAAGAACCGACGTCTCAGTCATTCGGACTGACAGCGGTGAAAAGCCTGAGAACCGTTGAATGTTGCAGTCC
Organism: Tupiocoris notatus; assembly: GCA_037159825.1. Taxonomy (NCBI): domain Eukaryota; kingdom Metazoa; phylum Arthropoda; class Insecta; order Hemiptera; family Miridae; genus Tupiocoris; species Tupiocoris notatus. Next base: position 612,413 of record JASJUZ010000199.1, on the reverse strand, counting down.
CTATACCGAGGAAAGAATTGTACGTATAACCTAATATAGGTACAACCCGAATCAGGTAGCGAAAAATGCGAGTTGCACGATCTTTTGTGTCGATTAACAATATTGAGATGATGCCCAATCGGAGACCACGTAAGAAACTTCAATAGTTTAATACGGAGCAGTCTACATTATCAAATCATTTGAAAACGTCTAACCATAGTTTCAATTTCGATCTAACTGACTGTCGCTATGATGAATCGTTGAAAATCTCGACAGTTTAGAAGGTGATTGGGAAGGTAAATATTTGAACCATAATTCTGGTTAAATGTTCTTACGTCTCTGGATTCGCGGCTCACTCTGAACGGTAAGTATGGTAGATAGATCCTAGGTAGATAAAAACTACTCGCGTCATTCTTCGAACTTAAAAGCAAACAAGGGCTTCGCTACAGAAATTTACCGATACGAGTTTACGAAGAACGAGAAGATCCATTCAGCCGGCATTGCACGTAAGAGCTGCTAGTGCGAAGCGGTTTAGTTCAGCGGGTAGTAACCCAATACCATCGGCTGTTAGCAACAACCCACATCACACAAGTGATTTTTCAAGTCCTCAAGCCCCAAGGTAGTAGCGGGTGTTTCGGTTGAAAGGAAAAAAACGTCTAAACAGACATCACAAAACTGAAGCATGTCTGAGGAGCTCAATCTTCCTACAACCTAATTTTTTTTGTATTCCGATCTCAGTCAAACGAGTTACTTACTAGAAACATATTACCAATGGACATCAACATGCGCCATTGGTACCATACAAAAATTGGGGGAAAAAATCCACCCCGTGAATGTGCGGAAATCGCCAATTTCGGATAACACACAGTACTTCTCTGATATAATCATTCAAAGTTTTATCCGTTTCGATTTTTACAGGTTACGTGAGACAATATTTTTCTGACGTTTGAGGTCTTAAAATATTCATTATGGCAAGCCGATTAGCCTAGATTTTTTTGTCGATTGGGTCACACACAGTACCTCCATGGTATGAGCTTTTTCACGCTTTCACTTGCGCATATTTTGTTGATCTATTTGTAGAGGCCGCGAAAATCAATATATTTCCACGCTCAAGGTCCATATTGAAACATGTCCGGGAGCGCGATTGAATGACGACTGATTTTTATCGTGTCGGTCACATACCGTACTTCCGCGTCATTCGCATATTGACAATAATTCAATTGTTACAGACCGCGATAATGAATATATTTGAACGAGATGGAAGGGCTTGCAGTTTTATTTTGTGGCAGGTGAATGACGTTTGATTTTTATTATTTCAGTCACAAGTAGTACTTCCTCGTAACCGCATCAATTAGTTTATTGGGGCGTTTTCGATTTTTTGGGATTAAAAATGATCCCCTACCACAAAAATATAGGAACACACACCATTTTCCGCCATGTGCGGTTTTGTCCAATATTCCAAAATACCAAAAATAATTTTATAAAAAATCCAATATTACAATACCAATATTCCGATTTTTGCAGGCCCTAAAATTTATATATTAGACGCAAGAGGTCTTTAAATGTTTGTAATGGTGAGTGAATAACGCCGAATTTTTATCGCTAGGTCACACACCGTACATTCGAGCTATTTGCTATTTTGTATTTGAAATCTTCACAGTCCCGAATAGTCAATATAATGAAACATTAAAGATTGTGAAATGTTTCTAATCGGGTGAATGACGACTGATTTTTAAGGTTAGGGTCACATACCGTTCATCCAAATATTTGTTAATATTTAGAATGTTTAGGGGCCTTCCATGTGATGACTTTTTTCGTGGGTAATTCATGAAAAACATCATCACATATACATAAATACGTTCTATTGGCTGCAAAAATCAACGCATTTGTATGCTTGAGGTTTTCAAATGATTGTAGCGGCGAGTGAAAGGCGCTTATCCCCCTTTACGGTTGGTAATACATTTTTGGGTGTCCTTGCTTTAAAAATGATCCCATTTTACAAAACATGGCTCGTATCGTTATGCTCACATACTGCACTTCCGAATTATTGATTAAATTCGTGCGTTTTGCTATATTTGCGTCTCCTGACTAATTTTTCAACATCAGTGGTAGTGTACTGGCGTTGCGGCCTCCGCGTGAGTTTCTTGATTTCATAAATGGTCATACCTGTTGCCGTCTCAAACATGGAAACAATCTGTGATCTATTCACACCACCGGTTTCTACTGCGAGCGGGTATTATAAGATCGAGATGTATCAATCGAAATTTTGTCAGGATAGACAAACATTTTCCTCATACCGTATCAACCTCTGAATGATTACTACAGTGAGAACTCAAATCATCAACTAACTGCTTCAATCCAGACGAGCCTCGGGGGCTAGAAGACGGGTCGATCAATTTGACGGTTAAGCAGTTATTATTTCGCTCTCTGCCCGCAGAATTACAGCGTGTATTTGCTTACGTCGTTTTCTCAGCGAGAGAGACGAGAGCTCCGATCCTTGGGATTTTGTTGTAACCAGGAATCAGGAAAATTAGTAGACAGGAACAGCGCTTCTTGTATTCATATCTACCTATTCATTATTATAATTACTTACACCTAAAATGGCTGGTATTTGGAACTGATCCAGGTAGAACAGATACATAATATTATGATATTCACGATGAAGAACTTGAAATGGAAAGGGTGGTTTGCCAACTGACATTTTTGTTGCAAATCAGTTGTGGAATCGGCTCCTTGCTTTTGGACCACCTTGCGAGTGAGCGGTTTCGGATTCCACAATGTAAGGTTATTAACGGATCAAAGCAGCTTGGCGGAACCTTAATATTCCTACAACGATCTATTCTTACTAAGAACAGAATTTGATATAGATGGATGATCGACCCCTGATATATATTCTGCAGTCGTGAATCATGGTTACGGTATAACGAAATTAAAACGTCTCTTTCGCCGAGCTTTCGGATACTATATTTCCTTCATCATGGCTTAGAAACTGCTCTAAATTGCAACCCAAAGGTCAACGTTGGAAATTGTAGTATTTTCCATTTTTTAAAACTCAACTCAAACGCAGTCTCAAAACCAACGTTTTATTTCTTCGAGTGTCAGTGATAGGCTGTGATTTAATTTTGATTAAATCACAATTTGTTAATTAATGTTTACTATCGTTATATTTAAATCGTTTCTAGAAATTTGTTAGGGTCGAGTGCAGTAAAAATGTTTGTGTTAGTTAGTTTTCCTATAAGCAATTTTCTGCAACAAAAAAGATTTTGAAAAATGGACAATACTTCAATTTCCAACATTGGCCATTGGATTACACTGCAGAGCAGTTTCTAAGCCCTGAAGAGGGAAATAAATATCCAAAAGCTCGGCTACAGACGCAAAACTGCAAAGACGAAACACTGTAGAAGAACAGAATTATTATATTTAACGATTTGCACATTTTTCTTCGATTTTATTTCAATTTTTATATGAATACATCAATCCTTGAGACGACGCGCCAGGGACCTTTGACCGTTATGAGTATTCTACATTTTATTGCTCCCACTCCGCTGAATGTTCCTTTTGATCCGATCGATATCACTGACAACAATCGTTGATATCACTAACCTACCGACTTGAATGTGGCCACTGACCACTATTCTAATTTATCGCCCTCTCGAACAGGTCAAATGTGAGTTTTGAAGATGAATTAGAAGTGTTGCAATAATTCGTAAGAATTCATCTAACTTAAGTAGAGTATGAAGACGAAAAAGGAAGAAAACGAGGAGGATTGGCACGTGGGTTGAGTTTCTTCTTAAAATGTCCTCATCGGACGGTGCTGAGCTTTCTGCCTCTCTCGTCGCGCCTGAGACGAACCGCGCGGTGAGCAGATGTTCCCCTGGTTAGCCAGATACACACCCTAACCCAACAACCCTACCATTTGGCACGTTCAGAAATCATTCTGCAGTTTTCAGAAATGCACTGCCCATGGAATTAAACCAAAATGTCTCCATAGGCCCACTAAAATTAACAGTGTGCTCCTTCCTCCTTCCTTTTTATTATGAATGTCTTTCTTTTGGTTTATTATTCAATAACCGCCATTGCCATCGCCCAAGAATTCCAGCGGTTTGTACAGAGTACTAACAGCCGGCAAACGAATTGAAAAAATTAAGAAACTCATACGAAGACAGCAATGTTAGTACACGTCAATTATTGCGGTTGAAAAACAAGCAGGGAGACCCATAAACCGAATAACGCACGAAATGGGTTATAAAGCGGAAGTACGGTGTGTGAGCCTAACGGTATAGTGCAATACGATGATTTTCATAGCACGGCGACGAAAACATAACTCGCTGTCAAATATGTTGATTTTCGTGGTCTTAATGAATCGAAATGCAATCAATATACCAATAGTTCGGAAGTACAGTATGTGACCCAAGGGCTACGTATCAGGTGTCATTTACACGCCGCAATGAACATAATATAGAGACCTACGGCTTTCCAATATATTGATTTTAGTGGCCTCTAAAAATCGAAATGAAAAATACGCATTAGAAAAATAGCGAGAAAAGCTCGTTACTCGGAAGTACAGAGTGTGAGCCAAACTATAAAAATCAAGGGTCGTCAGCTTGCCACGCAGTACATTTGGAGACCATGATCGTTCAAAAATATTGATTTTTATGGCCAGTAAAAATCACAACAGAAAAAAACATTGAACGACTATCTAAGACTCTTAGATTCTGTAGGTACTTCTAAAGTACAGTGCGCTATCCAAATTTCAAAAACAGCTCATCTTGCTCATTCTCAGAGAGTTCTGCTCATTGGGTTCTGCTCATTTGGTTGGTGGGTACGTACTCTAGGTTACTGGAGCAATAATAGGTTTATCATATTATCAGTTTTTTTTAAATGGAATACGATTTGCAAATATCTACACTTACATTATTTATTACACTATTTAGAAGATAAGTTGCTGTTGGTTTTCATATAAGCTGTGATAGAGATCGTCTCAGTTTGGCTAAGTTCGATCTGGATCGTCTGTATTATCGGTTAGCTCACGTGTGGTCCTCCTGCCAGCATTGAGGCCCGAGATGGCCTGTTCCTCTACAGCTGAAAAGATTATAACCTGCCCACTCGATACGACTTTCTACTACGGCCCCTACCATTGATACGACTCCATCCCAGAATTGTCCTCAAAATAAAATATGATTTATCAAATCCTTGTGCATAGTAATAGGTTGAATCTACTTGTAACGTACATAACTAACACAACAAGGTGCCTAAATGAAAATTTTAATTTCTGACTACCCAGGTGATATAAATTTCCTGCCAAGGGCGTGACAGATAAGTAAAAAAAAATTGACTCTTGATTAAATTAACCGGAGTCCATCTTACCAAGACTTGAATACTTGGCCTGACCTAATGTTATTTTCATCGACATCGCTAAGTTTTATTCCAATAAAGAAAATACCGGTTGAGTAACGAAACAAATTTGTAGGTTTGAAAACACTAAAATTCTAGAGTTGTTTCAGTTCGTAAAACTGAGAAATAATCATTTTGCCGCCTAACTGCCCGGACTCTCGACTGACTCTTTCTTTAAAAACTCGTCAACTTTAAATAGAAATCTATTCTCAATGCATCTCAATGCAACATCAGTTCTTAAGAATGTTAAAACCAGAAAAATGATCTTGAATTGAAAACCAGTGGTGTGCATAGATCAAACAATACTCTTGTTGTTTGAGCCGGTAACTGGAATGTACAATAATGAAACCAAGAAGCTCCTACTAAGGGCGCTACGTTATTTCTCTACAACTGTTATTGAAAAACTAGCTTGGAGAACCCCAAAATAGAAAAAACGCACGAACTAGGTTAATAATGCGGAAGTGCAGTATGTGAGCCTTTAATTGTACATACTTTTTTATTTTTTACTTTATATAGTATTTATTTTTATATTTAGTGGGTTTTTTTAAATATTTATGTTTATTTGGGTTCGTGGTACTTTACCTCGGTTCCGTTATGATAAATTAATATATCTTTCCTGAAAGGTCTTTCTACCTTTTGCTCTTAATTATCTTTTTTTTTTTTATAAGAGTATATTTCTACATAATTAATTTCACTTTTTAAAGTGAAGTTTAGCGAGGAATCTACCCCATTCTTGTGTTTTCAAAATACATAGCCCAATTGTACATACAAGCCAAATTTTGTAAAATGGGATCATTTTTATGAACCTCGAGCGTCAATGGCATTGATTTTTTTCACGGCCTGTAAATATCGTAACAGTCAACAAACCGCATAAGGTAGAAGTACGGTGTGTGATACAATCGATACAAAACAAGTTTAGTGAAATAGAGTCATTTTGAAGAAAGTAGACCCAAATATACAAAAGTGCACAATAGAACTGAAAATGCGAATTATGAGGAAGTACGGTGTGTGACACCAATAATAAAAATCAAACGACATACAGCAGACATAAAGAAACATTTTAAGCTGCCCTGCGTTTGAATATGATCATTTTTGCAGTCTGAAAAAATCAGAATATAGTCAATATGCGTATAGCGAGGAAGAACGGTATGTGACACACGTAATTGAATCAGACCATTCTATCGCCGTCCCAAACATTGCGAGACTTTGAGCGTTCAAATATATCGTTTTATGCATCCTGTAGAAATCAAAGTACAAAATAAGCACTAGCGAAGTCGTGAAAAAAGCTGATAACGTGAAGGTACGATATATGTGACATAATATACAACAAAAAAATCAAGCATCATCTGCTTGTCATTATGAACATTTTAAAACCACGAACGTTGTTTGGAAATATTGACTCTTATAGCATGTAAAAAATTAAAAATAGAAAAAACTTTGAACGGCTATATCTCGGAAGTACTGTGTGCTATCAAAAATCCGGAAATGGCCAATTTTGCACATTTATTCGGAAAACATTTTCTGAGAATTTCATTGAGTTTCATTTATTTTTCACAGAGATACGATGATTTATGACATTTTTTTACCACAGACACGCGGAAACTTGCTCAGCAATTCCATTCATCTTGGTTCCGAATTCGACTTTTCGAACGATCACAATTCTTACATTTATTACGTAAAAAATATACCTCCAGCAAGACGAATAATTTACGTTGCAATAGGTCTACATCTCAAAGATGCGGCGTTTTAATATACTTAGTCACGTATTTTATCACTTATAAATTCGACGATTAATCGAACGCGCAGTAACGATGACAGAAGCACTAACAGAACTGTTCTCTTCATCCCAGTGTTGAAGCTTTGAGAGCAATTTATGGTTTCAATAAAATGTGGCATGGCTGTGTGGCTCTAGCATTACTAAAATATCGGTATAATCGTCGAATACTCCGACTATATCGACGGCAGATAAAAATTGAGCATTAGGGAAATTACGTTTTGCGCAAATGAATGCCACCACGAATAAATTAAAATATTTGGAAGTAAGAATAACTGGCGAGCAGTTATTGGATCTTGGTTACTTACCAATATGTTGTTCGAAGGAAACGTTTACAACAGTTCGGTTTAGTAACTCACATCAAGTTAATGGATTGAAATTCCAAATTAATAAGTAATAATATAATAAGTAATACAAAATTGTAAAATATTAGGCACCAAAAGTTGAAAATTCAGGAGTATGAAAAACCGAAAAAATTTATAATCGTTAGAATTGGATCGTTTTCACTTCAAATTCGAACTATACGTCTAATTTCCCAAAGGAATTAGTGATAAAATAATATAGCACAGCAGGTACTGTTAGTATTTGCAACGGATTTTCAAAGTGTAGCGCTAAAAGGCAACGTGTAGTGCTAAAAATGTAAAAAACTGAACGTTGTCGTCAAATGTCCGTTGTTTTGAAGTCAAATTCGGATTCAGCGTTAAATTTCCTATAAGAATAGCCTCGAATTTTTCCCCCGTACCGCTGCCAGCGGAGCTCGAAATTTCGGCCGGTGAAAAACTCATTTACGGCAAATAATTTCTGTGGCGCTTTTAGAATTTTTTTCACCAAATTTTTTGCTATTTGCGTGTGTAAGGCATTCAAATGAAGACTCCTGCATAATAAAACAATTGATTTAACAAAAGTTCGACCCCAAAAATCACGGTTAAAGTCCAATTTTCAAGCTTACAAAAACCGATTTTTTTGGATCACTTGCAGATTTTTCCGCGAATTGAAAAAAATCACAAAAATACATCTTGGCAAGATGAAACTTTCTACGAAATTTCAGATTTTTATCTGTATTGAGAGTGGAGTAAAAAATGGTTAACTGATCCGTTCAACGAAATCTCAGGGATACCCCTTGGATTTTTCGTGAAAACTTTTTTGCTTTCGATTTCGCTCAAATTGAGCATAATGATAGTTGATGATGTGTATATCAATAATATATGCTTCATTCTTTGTTTCTTTTGCATTAAATGGTTCAAAGTTTAAAAATGTGATGTTTTCGTGTATATTGCAGCAATATTGTTGAATAACGCAAAAACGGTTGAAAAATGGATAGGTACATTACATTGGGAAAATGAGGACAGTTAAATTACCTAACTTTTGGTATATTCAAACATCCGAATTGACGAATTTTCGTTAAAGCTATCCACTGTGCAAGTTACAAATCTTGGAAAACTTAAAGTTGTTATGTCGACCTAGGCTAAAACTTTGCGCAAGTTGAAACTCCACAACTTTATGATGCAAAGAACATGAAAATAATAACATTAACAATAACATTAAATAACAATCGCCATGCTTATCTGCCTATATTTCAATCTCCTGATATTCTTCACATGACAAATATATGATAGTGGAACAAAGCGCCACAAATGATTGTATGTACAAAGGTTTATTAATTAGTCCTTACACCTTTAATTACGATTTAAGAAAATCCTCATCAACATAATAGTAATATTGTTACTAATCACTAGGCCGATCAGTTCCACCTCACAGAAGAAATATATGCGCTAACTCCGTATAGTCCAGTCAATAAATGACCCAAAATGAGGTGTAGAGTGCGTGAGCAGGTAACTAAGCGATTCCTTCAGAAACTTGTTTAGGGGGCTGAGGTTGTTACCATACCTAAAGTCCTGACTCCTAGGTGATGAGCGGGGAGAGGAGGGGGGTTAAATGTACGAACGATTTTTATGTTATGTCTCCGCGGAGCTATTCGCGATCAAAGAAAAGTCAAAACACGTTTTTTGACATAAGTGGAATATATATCTCGAGAGCTATCATATACGCTAGCCATTTTCTTATTTTTAATCGATTCTACATTAAATTTCCTACATTTTCTTCCAAAGCACCTAATCATTCCAAATTCGGGAACGTGACGAAAAAAAATTCCTAAGTTGAAACTTCAAAAGTATGAAAATTGAAAAAAATTCAAAAAATATTATAAATTGTTCGAATTTGATTGTTTTCACTTTAAATTCGAATTCCACGTCTAATTTCCTGTAAGAATCATTAATTAATCAAATTTGAACAGTACTGTAAGTATTTGCAACGGATTTTCAAAGTTGAAAAACGTAGGAGTGGCGTATTATTAAACTGGAAAAACTGATAGTTGTCATGAAATTTCCGCCGTTTTGACGTCATATTCGGATTCAGCGTTAAATTTCCTATAAGAATAGCTTTCAAAATCGCTTTATAACGAAAATTTAATTTTTCACTATTACCGATGCCAAGCCGGCGAAAAACTCGATTTACGTAAAATAATTTCTCTGGCTCTGTTTAAATTTTTTTCACCAAATTTTTTGCTATGTACGTGTGTAAGGCGTTCAAATGAAGACTTCTGCATAATAAAACAATTGATTTACATGAATTTTGACGCCTAAAATCACCGTTAAAGTCCAATTTTTGAGCATTCAAATACCGATTTTTTTGGACCATTTCCAAATTTTTCCGAGAAATAAAAAAAATCACAAAAATACATCATGGTATGACACAACTTTACTGAAAATTTCAGATTTTTATCTGTATTGATAGAGTAGTAAAAAATCATTAACTGTTCGGTCCAAAAAAATCGCAGGGGGACCCCTTGGATTTTTCGCGAAAATTTTTTTGAAATAGATCTTGCTCAAATTCAGCATAATGATAGTTGATGATGTGTATATCAATAATATATGGTTCATTTTTTGTTTCTTTTGCACTAAATAGATGAAAATAACGTTTAAAGTGGAAAAATGTCATGTTTTCGTGTATAGTCGACTAATATTGTTGAATAACGCAAAAACGGTTGAAAAATGGATAGGTACATTACATTAGGAAAATGTGGACAGTTAAATTACCTAACTTTTGGTATATTGAAACATCTGAATTGACGACTTTTTGTTTGAGTTATCCACTCTGCAAGTTACAAATCTTGGAAGACTTAAAGTTGTTACATCTAATTCTGCTACAACCTTGCTCCAGTTGAAAACCCCAATACTGTTGGAAAAAGTACCTTTCCGACCTCTAGTGGCCTGTCCATAAAATACAATAATGATCCACATGCATCACCAACAAGCTACCAAGGATATCCGCTAGTCACTTCATTATTGAACTGTCTTAGTATGTGCTGCCATCTTCAAGTCCGGTTAATATGTATGTGAATTACTCTCAATGTAAAGAAAGACTTTTACCTCCGTGTTTCTGGCCTTCCGCCACTGCTTCGTCTTTGTCTGTTCGGATCTGGAATATTCTGTACTTACCTGTACACTGCGTTTGAGGTTGTTCTAATACACAACGTTGGTTTTGTAGACTGCTTTTTCTATCCACGTAAGTCCAAGTATTTCTGAATTAAATCTGAACTTATTGACTCAAAGATTAAAGGACTTCCAAGGTGAGTTATTCAATTATTAGTTGGATCGAAGAATGGTAAGTTGAAAGAAGAAAATGTCTCAACCAAAAACAGTGATCAACCTTCACGGCGCCGCTTTGCAAGGCGATCGGTAATTGTTTGAGGCGTATTTATATACTTTCCTATTCTGATCACTAATGTTGAGTAATGGTACAACCTTAGATTGCTTCAGTGGGACTTCTAGGATCGTAAATAACTGTGTACTGGCTGTGAATGCATGATTGAGTGGATGATCTCGTTTCCTTTGTGATAGGGTTAGAAATTATTTGAGCTCACCTAGGTAGAGTTAGGTTTTGGGATTTTCGTCATCCAATCAAATATTTCGCGTCTGGCAGCGAAGTATTTTGCTTTGGAAAACTCCTGTGATGCTTTACTGTATGTGAGTGAGTACATAGTTATGGTCGGAGATTGACTCAGCTGTGGTGTAGAAATTATACAGTGCAGTTGGGAAAAGATCATATTTCATTGGTTTGTACGTTTATAGAACCAAAATGAGTTGTTAAGTTTTATTTTATTTAATAACCATTTTGTGATTGTACGTACACTGTCGGAATGGACTGGCCCGTAACTGTTTAGCCCCAAACAGTACGCGCCCCTGGAGATGCGACATATTCCAAGGGGGGATATGCGCCCCTGTCGATCGAAATAAAACTATGTACATAGTTAAAACAATGCAGAAAAATTTGAGTAGCCATTTAATTAAATGAGGATGCCTGTCTGCAAATATTGTTTTAGTTGGTTAAAAACTTATTTTAGCTTTTATGTTGTTCGCAAAGTGGAACGCGATCGACACAGCGGGTACTTGTATCGATATATCGACAAGTTCGATAATCGATCCAAGCCATCTCCACCGAAAAACCATTGGGGCATGCAAGGTTTTTCATTCTTTGTGATACCAATGAATATTTTGAAGTCTTACTGAAGTAGATCTTTTGGGGAACTTCACTGTCAACTTGCCTCACTACTGGCGGTATGGCCGAGTAGATAAACTTGATTGGTGTGGAAGCTGACGCCTGTCCGGGTTCAAATACGCTGTACCTCTGGCCTAAATGAGCTGGAGATCGGCGGAGCTCGTTGACAGTCAATAAGCCTAAACACGGCATGTAGTTTATGTGCATAAGGATGTGTTCTAGGCTTGAATGACTTTCAATAATTTAACATTCCACCCCAATTTTTTTAAATGAATTAAAGTTTATTAATTTCCTAGACATGAAAATATTATTAGTTTTCCGATACCGATCGGAACTATTTGTCTCTAGTTATTTGGAATTATTTTTTGAAATAATTTTCATAAATAAATAAATAAATAAATTTTATAAATTAATTTATGTTGATAAACTTGATTGATACATTGAAAAATGCAGAACAGAGAAATAGAGATGCGGGCTCCTCTAGTTTTCTGGTCTTAGCTGTTTTGTTTTGTCATGTCCTAGGAACATGTTGACAGTGAGGGGGTTGTACAGATTGCCTCAATGCGCATGCCGGATGAGAGGTTTTAAGGTTAAGCGAACAACGTACTTATTGTTGAATACGAATTTGGGAAGTCGATAGTTTGGAATTATTTTGAGTCAAATTCAGGAGAACAGTATGGTTGTCAACTTGGATAGTTATGTGGATGGA